>OZ023207.1:27778631-27923631 GCA_963995525.1 Escarpia spicata | reverse complement strand
ATATATATATATACACACACATACACACACACATACACACACAAATACACACATATATATATACATATATACTAGTAATAAGAATATATATATATATATACATATATATAACTCTACTCTTATTACTATATTTGATACATGTTGATTTTTATTTTGGAGTACCATACTATTTTACTTTAAGCTGTTATATCAATTAAAATATATTATTATTTTGTTGGTATGGTGTGCAATCGTCAAGGTTTAAAAGTAAGCACCACAACACACCATAAGTATGCTGTCTATCTAGTTATATGTCCTTCCCATGCCACCTCAACGAAAATATGTTTGTTTAATACGCTAATTTGTAATCTGAAAATGGAAATGGTTGGTGTTGTTAGCTGAATAACACATGGAGTGAGGATGTCAAGTGGGAGTTAGGATTGAATTTCCCTATTGAATATCGTCTCCCCTTGTAGGCTGTGGTACGGCTTCGGAGATATAACAGACTTCCCCCTCATCGATTTCTCCCGCAACTGCCACACGACGGCCGCCGCGAAGGCCCGCTACGGCCGACGGGTGCCTTGGTCGACTCTCCCTAACACTAGCGACAAGACAGCCCAGAAACGACGCTCCCTGGCGTGTCGTCGCGGAAATAGAGCCCTCTGGAATAGAGTCAAGACGGTGTTCACCGACCCGTATTTCGCTCCCCTCATGGCACGTGACCTGCGTAGACTTCCGGAAGCCCTAATCCTGAACGTAGATGAGGATGTTCTGAGAGACGACGGGATTATATACGGTCGGCGTTTGAGAGCAGCAAGAGTGAAAGTAACAACAGCAATGTACTGCGCCCCGCATTTTATATTCTCATTCCCTGAAAGTGAAGTGACGAAGAGTATGATGCGAGATATCGTCAACTTCCTCAATTGCCGACTTTAGATTTGGAACTGATCAGTTGCATGTTCTAACGTCATAAAGAATATTGAGGGAATCAATCGGCAGAGATTGTTATTGGTTGGTCCACTCAGATAGGCAGACAGTTCAAGTATGGAGAACGCGTCTGATGTGTCTCGGTTTCATTATGATATACCTAAAACACAGCACTGGTACACACACGCACACACACACGCACGCACGCATGTATACGTACACGCACGGGCACATGCATACGCACACTCGCACGCACGCATAAAAACAAAAACAACACACGCACAAGCGCACGAACACTCACACATACGTACGCACTTACACACATCCACATGCTCACACGCACGCATACACGCACACATACACGCACACACACACACACACACATACACACACACACACACAGTGGATACATGTTGCGTGAGTTGCGGCTGACACTAAGACTAAATCCGGGTTGACCACCGAGTACGTTAGTCCTGGTACTGATTTCCCAAAGAGCCTTAAACAGGAGTTGGCTGCACCCCTCTACCAACACATGTGTCTTGGTATTTTTTTTAATGAACTATAAATTAAACATTTCCAAACATTATCCAAAATTGTACATGTCCGTTCTATTAGATAAACGACGCGTATTATGAGTGATAGGCAACAATTATCAGAAGTAGATAAACTCACACAATATGCCATACAAAAAAATATATAACTTTAGTATTGTCATAAATTCACATGTAGATACATAAGTGAATGTCGAATAGTCGAAATGGTTCACTTTCAGTCAGTCATAAACATGATAACATGTTCGGTCGATTTGTGTAACAAATAATCACGTTTTTATATTATAATTTGTATCCATAATGATTTCGTTTGTTCCAGACTAGTACAAATACCAGTATATATACCAGACTATTACAAATCAATATGTTCCACTCTTCATGTACTATCACATGGAATAATATTTGTTGAGAAATATGTAAAGTGGATGAAAGTAGCATAATTTATGTAACCCTACCCCCTTAATCGAGAAAATGTCGAGCAAAGAATATGCTCTAAGGCAACCGTTGGAGTTATTCATTATAAAATCTGACACAATCTGCTCATAACATAACACAAAACATTGGTTTATGATAAATCAGGTGCCGTGTGTTGTGAACAGTGGTGTAGTCTGAACAGTGGTGTGTTGTGAACAGTGGTTTGGTGTGAACAGTGGTGTGGTGTGAGCAGTGGTGTGGTGTGAACAGTGGTGTGGTGTGAGTACAGGTCTGATGCGTCTAGTGTCGCAGTGTAGTGAGTAACTTGTAGTGCGTACGCTTGTTGCTCTGGCTTTCAGCTGCGACCGCCATCTACACCCCTCACAGATGCGAAAAGGGGCGTGAGTGCGCAAGCCTCCCTGCTGGTACATAGCCTCTCCATAGCAATACTCCAGCTTGATCTCCTTGTGGTACAATGCGCTAACCTGCTAGGGATCTAGGAGAAAGACATTTCTGATTTAAAACCTGGGTTGACCCAACTCAATAGCCTTGACAGGCAGTGGGCATAGGAGAAGGAAAACTCTGACTTCTAACCAGGGGCAGATCAAGTGCACTAGTCATGGAAGACATTGACCTACGGGAAGAAAACCTGGAAGACAAACCCACCACATGGGTCAGCATGAGCCGCTCCATGTGGCTCGCATAAATTACCTCAATTATATGTTATATCACTTAGTAATTACGAGATTGGCTACAGCGTGCGTGGGAACCAACATACTGGGACCTAGGCACCAGCGAGAAATCAGCGAAGACCCGGACAGCTGGCATCGACTCTCATGCCAAGACCGGTTTGCCACCCTCAATGTGGGAACAATGGTGGGGAAAAGAGTGGACATGATGTGGTGGAACTAATGAAGAAGCGGCAAATGTCAGTGATGGGGGTACAAGAAACCAAGTGGAAAGGGGACTGGGCAGTGGATCTGGGAGATGGGTTTAAGATGTTGCATGTCGAGAGAGGATAGAAGGAATTATGAAGGAATTGAGACAGGAATGACAAAAAGAAGAATATGTATGTATGTATACATATACATATACATACATGTATACTTGCATACATACATGTATACATACGCACGTAGATACACACATACACGCATACATACATATAACTATATAACTTATATATATATATGTGTGTGTGTGTGCGTGTGTATGTGTGTGTGTGTGTGTGTGCATGTAAGTAAGCATATATATATATATATATATATGAATATATACATATATATATACATATACACATACACACACATGTATATATACATACATATGCGCAAAATGTATGCTCAATAGGCAATGCAGTATCGTTTGTTCACAACAGTTTTTTCCTTTGCTTACCCGGCACTTATCAGCAGGAAATATAATCCGTGGATGTCTTCATATAACATCGTAAACATGGGCTGACCCAGATGTATATGTCAAGACGCTCATGATATATATGCGTATCAACGTATGGAATGCATGAACATACGCATGCAACGACGCATCTGCTCATGTATTCAACGTAAAACACGTGTTTATTCATACATATTCTGCAAATTGATACACACGCCCGTTGGCTTGATATTTAAACCATTTTAGCTTGACCTACAGACGAGCTGCTGTGCGCCTCATTAACGAACTCGTAAACCTAGGCCAATTGTCAACACATTTTTATACATTCGTACATATATTGATTAAGTTAATTTGGTAGCATAATATTAATACAGTCTGAACATTATCTAAATAGGTAAACATTATACATGTAGTTCAATAAATAATGAATAAGTAAATTAGCTGGCGTTGTAAGAACTATGCTGACACTTAAAAAAATATGTACATACATGTAGATAAGTTAGTAAAAAAAAATAAAAAATAGTGTGGCGACATAAATTCTAAATATACTGATGGCAGTTTCATGGCATCTCTCGGTTCAATTAACTCACAGCCTGCGGAAAAAACCTGTTTTTTTAACTATAGTTGTCCTTCTTTTAATACTTATATAGCGCTTGCCAGAGGGAAGATGTTCAAAGAGACGGTTGGCTGGGTGGGTAGGATCCCGTAAATTGCTCTTGGATTTTCGTGCAAAGAGAGCATGGAAAATAAATTCAATGAGTGGCAACTCGCGCTAAGTGATACTAGATGCGCCCTTCAAGATAATTTCTTGCCGTTGTTTCTCCTCCTGACTGGCGCGGCCAACCCACGCTACAATAGAGAAAGTGAGTACACATTCAACGAATGCGCGGTAGAATCGTATCATAATCTACTGAGCAATGCATAATCTCCTGAGCAATGCATAATCTACTGAGCAATGCATAATCTACTGAGCAATGCATAATCTACTGAGCAATGTATAATCTCCTGAGCAATGCATAATCTACTGAGCAATGCTTAATCTACTGAGCAATGCATAATCTACTGAGCAATGCGTAATCTCCTGAGCAATGCATAATCTCCTGAGCAATGCATAATCTACTGAGCAATGCATAATATCCTGAGCTGCCCCAGGAAGAACAGGCGTTGTTGTGCCTTTTTGTAATGCACCGTGTGTTTGTGCCCCAGTTGAGATCGTTTGAAATTGTTGTTCCAAAGAATCTAAAATATTCAAACTGCTCAACCTCCCTCTGATCGAAAGAGGACGGATGGGAGTCTTCTTTTTTTATAAAAAAAATCAACAATCATTTATTTAGTATTTGAAACGTTCAATTCGAGGTTCTTATCCGCACACGAGCCAACCATTCTCTGAACCTCTTCCCTGTATGCCGTCTCATCCGCATTCTCAATACAACTTTACCTATATATATCGCCTGAAGACAGAAGTGGAACTGGACAGGTTACGTCAGTAGGCTACAAGATAACAGATGAACGTCACATATCACTACCCAAAGAAGGTAGATAGGGAAATGTTTCATCAGCGCCCATTGGCTGTTGGTCTGACCCATCACACAGTTTGTATTACATATACACGTTCCCGTTAGACACAATTGTGATATTGGAATCATGTTGGTCACCCAATACAAATAATTAAACATTTATGAAAAAAACATGTTGTCAAAACAAACCAGTGCTCGCGGTGTCGATTTGCGGCTCTGCAGGGAAACTGGTATTTGTGAAGATAAGACCGATAAGATTATCAACTTTCGTGTTTGTGCATCTCAACAGAGAAAATAAACCAGAATACATAATTCATACATAATCTAAAAACGAAATAGCACAACAATTAAAGCCATAAATAGCACAATATGTTTCATCAGGCATTGCAAAACGATTCCTCCGACAGTTTAATTGCAAATGCTACATAATAATTTTGTGTCACCTGTGTTTTATGTATATGGATTTAAAGTGATAATGGTCTACCCTTTTTATTAAATAATTCTTAATTATTGTATGAATGGGAATTTTGGAAAAATTGTAAAATGAATTATTTTTACTGAGTGACTAGTTATGGAGATACAAGGGGTCGCTATTAGATTGCAGTAATTATGCAATTTATAATCAATAATTTTTTTTAATTACATTACTTCATGTAAGGGAATATACTTATTTCATTCTGAACAGATCAATGTGTGAATCCGGTGTTTTGAGTGCTTTATTAATTTAATGATTACATACCAGCTTAGTTACATTACGTTTAGAAATAAACTGCTTGTAGCATATTGGCTTCAAATTGCGCCCAACCACGGGACACTACGTCTGCACAATGATGATGATTGACTGTTGTAATTATTTAAAATTATTAAGGCAGCTGGATACGCAGACTGGGCGTAGTTTTACTTACAAGAATCAAAGGACATTAACTATCAATATCTGAGTCACTAGTGATGTGATAAATCACCAAGCTGAACCTGCTAGCAACACAGTCATACATTGTTCATGAGACCATCATGTCAGATGCGTCGTCTACTGGAGAAGTGGACATGGACATTATCAAATATAAAAAAATTAAACAAAAACAGCTGTATTCTTATCAATTTTCTACAAATACCAGTGTTTGTTACCTATTTTATTATTTTAATGCCTTTT
This sequence comes from Escarpia spicata, assembly GCA_963995525.1. Lineage (NCBI taxonomy): Eukaryota > Metazoa > Annelida > Polychaeta > Sabellida > Siboglinidae > Escarpia > Escarpia spicata. The sequence goes on along the minus strand of OZ023207.1, from coordinate 27,917,701 downwards.
TATCTCAATTATACTTTGTATAGATTTTATACGTTGTACACGTTTTTTGCCTGTTCTGTTTGATTTTTGTTTTAATCCTTTCCTTTTTTGGAATTAAAGTGAGAATGGTGTGCCATTTCTAATAAATAATTCTTAATTATTTAAATAATATATTTAAAATGTACTTGTTAAATATATGTAAAATAATAAAGAAAATCCAATTCATATGTTAAATATAAGTAGTTATCATATGAATTGCAGTAATTATGCAATTTCTAATCCATTAATTGTATCAATTACATTATGTCATGTAGGGGAATATACATATTTCATTCTAAACAAATCAATGGGTGAATCCTGTGTTTTCACTGCTTCATTAATTTAATGATTAATTGCCTCCTTAATGATATTACGTTTACAAATTAACTGCTTGTAGTTCACTGGCTTCAAATTGCTGTAACTTTAATTAGATTAGAGGTAATTATATATGTATTTTATGTGTAAGGAAGAAGACACATTTTCTTTTGGTGAGGTGTTTAGTAAATGATGAAATTTAAACCTTAAAAAATGAAGCCATTATTACTCCGCGTAATACTGCATAAAAGCAACATTACAATAATTACTGCTTTGCTCGATTATTGATAATCAACAGATTTCGATGCATACTGTGTGCTTGGGGCATCGATGTTTACACATTCTACCACGCACATGGACCACTGTGTCAGGTGTCAGGCCAATAGCCAATGGGGGCCGCGGGACATTTCCCTACCTAGCTTGTTTGTAAATAATAAATTCGCTACCCGGATACCTTAAGAAGGGGAACGATCTATAAAAAACAGGCGAGACGGTGGAGAGATGAACTAGACAAGAACTGGAAAGGCACCAAATGGTAGAGGATAGCGCAAGTCTAGCAGATCTCGAAACGACATGCTGAGGCCTTTGCCAAACCACGGGACACTACTTCTGCACAATGATTGTTGACTTTGGTAATTAGTTATATTATGGCAGCTGGATAAGCAAGCTGGGCGTAGCTTTACTTACAAATATCAACGGACATTAACTATCAACGTCTATGTATATACGATAACATCGAACCAATTCTTATTACAAAATCAGTTATCTTCACCCAAAACCATACGGTATAAAAGGTGTGACGTGTGTACGTACATCCGTATTACTGCTTAACATGCAGTGTAATTTACTGGTACATGACACATTCAAGCACTGCTGCCGTTGAGAGCTTCTATGTTAGTTGAAATTGGACACACAAAATTACTCCGTGCTTTCCGCAACCACATCGCAACGGATTGTAAGTTTGTCTTGCCAAAGCCAACAGCTTCCTCGGAAGCCTGCTGAAATGTATGCGTATGGCAGACACTCGCTGCGTTTGTCAACAAAGATACAAATATACAAGGCTGTCGTCACCACTACCCTTTTGTACGGGGTGGCGGCGTGGCCCCTCTATAGAAAGCTAGTACAATTGCTTGAACGGTTCCACCAGCGATGTCGGCGTAGGCAGCACTGTGTCTCCAACAAAGAGGTCCTGGAAATGGCAAACCTCCGGAGTTTAGAAACCATGTTGATGCTTATACAACTCTGTTGGGCAGGCGACGTCTCGCGCATGGATGACATGAGAACACCACAATTTGTATTATAAGATGAGCTACGTCAGGGCAACCGATGCAGATGGACCCCCCAGACGCTAGAAGGATCAGCTGAAGCAGCAACTCACCCTGGCAAGACCACATAGGTAGCCCACAGTTGGGTCCATATATTTTGTGAGAGCTCTGCTGTACCAGGTCGTTATTTGCTTTTTGTGCTATGCTTTGTTTGGGCTCTGGCATTAAGAACACATCAAAGGGCTCCTATTCAAAGTGGTAACACAACAGCACTAGCAAATCGATGTCATCACTGATGAGGATAATGTCGATTTTTTTCTGATGAGTTCCGTGCTATCTAACGATCATTAGCTTAGCGTACTCTGCATGAAAACAACAACACCCAGCTTTCTCAAGCTCATTGCTCAGTAAGTTGATGGATGAATGCTTGTTTTCTTTATTGGGCCAAAAACTCCTCCTTTACGAGGAGGACCTTGCTGATCAGACGCCTCATTTGGATATCACGAAGTTTATGTGGGAGGTGAAGGGCGTCACTTAGCTTTGACATTGGACTCTTGGATCCTCCAGGTCTGAATGATGTCATAAGCTGTGATTGCAAAGCAGTGAGCAAGGCATGTAGCACTGACGGTTGCAGCTGCCACATCAATAATATGTGATATACCACATTGTACAGCTTGCGATGGGTTATGTAACCCTCTCACGATTGGGGACGATGCCTTGCGATGGGTGGTGTAACCCTCTCACGTTTGGGGACGATGCGTATGTGATATATTTGAAATAATCGCACCTGAAACCCTATCGTTTGGCATCAAAATTAGGGCTGTAGGTGATGTAGGTCTTTAGTTATAACGATATTTGGTTTTGATGGGCGCCATTTTAAAAAATTGGCGTAAATATGAATGCTTGCAAAGATTATGTGTAACCCATCTGAAATTGCTCACCACACTTCTACACATTAATCCATACATAATGACTTTGTGTGACACCATTGGTAATATATTGTGAAATCTGTTTTCACGACCGCCATCTTTAAAAATGGCGGATCCGAAAGGCCAAACGTAAAATATTTGACACCTCTAAAACCCATGCTTTGACACCAAAATCCCCTTAAAGTGAAGATACGCGGAAATATGATTTGGCGGCCATTTTATAAAATGGCTGCCATTTCTTTAAAAATAAAAAGTAAAAGTGCGACCTCAGATTTTCTGTTGACTGAAACATTGTAAATGACATTCGCGCAAAAATATGCTTTTGGCAAACAAATTGCACGGGGAGACATAGTACACAGCACAATATTGAGAATTTGAACAGGTACTTGTACGCATGCACCCACTGACAACTATATATATTTATATAACTATTCATCCGATGTTGTGCAACAATATAACAATGATATTCAATGTGTTTTATATTATTGTTTGTGCTGTTGTTATTATAGGGGAAAAGACAATACATGGGAATCAAAATAATTGGAGATATGCATAAAATAGCATTGGAGATAAGCATGTAATTAGATCCAACATGGTCGACAACTGAAAGTTTTATTAAATAACAAACATGCAGCCGTTATATACATCTGGTGATGTATTGATCTTAACCGATCACCATGAAATAATGATTGGTCTTGACACGACTTTTGTGACATTATCATGCATAGTTGCAAAGCAATAAAAGAAAATACGTGTTTCAGTAATTAATTAATTAATATGCATATTTAAACAAATGTCCTGGGTTGTCCCAAGGACTACAAATCAGAATTGCTTCAGGGACTCCATGGGATAGAACATTCACCAAAACAGTATAATATATAGCATTCATTTATTAAATTGCAAATGAACTAAGTCAACGTTAGATCGCAACGCTACTACACCATAGCGGCCAAAAATCGGGGTTCACTGTGTTTAAAAACGATTCTTCACTTTAATATTTAACAAATTTATATTTATTATACATAGGAGGGTAACTGAATATATTATCTTGCGAATGGTACGCAACATGTATATGAAATATGCACATTGAATATATATATATATGTATATATAAAGCAACCTAAATAACTAAATACTTCAGTTTAACTACTTTACGTTTATTATACACCGATGAGTAGATGAATCGATTATCTTGCGAATGGTATTCAACAGGTATATGAAATATGCACAGGAAATATATATAACAGTCTAAATAACGCCTATCCCCTACATTTTAGTAAGCCAAAACATCACTGACAGCGACTTTTGACAACTTGTCAAAATGACAAAGTTCCACTACATGGATTTCGGTGGACTTTTTCTGGTAATGTACATATATAATACTAACTAAAACACTATCAAAATTACTTTTGCAATTTATTTGAAGTTGACATTCTTTTGGACTACCATTGAATGGACTACCGTTAGTGGGCCATTCAACTCAGAACACCTATGCATGTTTAGCCCGACATATATTATAATGTTTGATCATAAACATCACAATTGAATGACTACCTTTCGTGGAAATGTTCCATGGAATATTGCGACTGATCAGTTTAAGTGTGAGATTATGGATGAGTGTGTGTGCGCGCGCGTGCACGCTGGTGTGTCCATGCCATGGTGCGTGCATAAGTGTGTGTGTGATTGCGCTTGAGTGTGTGGGTGCTTTTTGTTTACTCGTGCGTGGGTGTACGTGTGCGTGTGCGTGTATGCGTGCGGGTGCGCGTGTGTGTATGTACCGGTGCCTGTCGCTGTGCTCTGCTTTTGGTATACCAGAATTAAACCGAGACACGTCACTCGCGTTATTCATAGTCGACGCTGAAAAACTGTCTGCTTACCTGAGTAGGCCAACCAATAACGAACACTGCAACTGATCAGATCCAAACCTAAAGTCGGCGATTTAGAACGTAGACGATATCTATAATCATACTCTTCATCACTTTATTTTCAGGGGATCCAAATATAAAATGCGGGGCGCAGTACATTGCTGTGGTTACCTTCACTCTTGCTGCTCTCAAGCGCCGACCGTATATAATCCCGTCGTCCCTCACAACATCGTGCTTCACGTTAAGGATTAGAGCTTCCGGAAGTCTACGCAGGTCACGTGCCATGAGAGGAGCAAAGTACTGGTCAGAGAACACCTTCTTGACTCTATTCCAGAGGGCCTCATTTCCGCGACGACACGCCAGGAAGCGTCGTTTCTGGTCTGACTTGACGCAGGTGTCAGGGAGAGCCGACCATGGCACCAGTCGGCTGTAGCGGGCCTTCGCGGCAGCCGTCGTGTGGCAATTGCGGGAGAAGTCGATGAGAGGAAGGTTTGGGTTTTTAATGCATGACTAACTGGTAGATCAGAGGAAGGTCCAGCTAATTAATATATACACATGCCTAGCCAAAAATGCATATACAATGACCCACGTTTGTACATTTATATATAAAAAGCATGACGATGAGAAACTAAACACAATTTTGCCACCTGCTGCCTATCACTGGTTGTGCATTTGTCAAGACGGTTATTTGCCTGTTTTATTTCTGTTGCGGAATTAACATTGGATTATCTCATTTTGATTATTATTGCAAATTGCGTGATATACCAGTGTGACCGTAAAAATAGCTTACATTATACTACGTGAGATTGTTGAGTATATAATACTTTTGCTACGTGAGAGCTATCAATTATTATTATTATTAGTATTACTTGTTTCCATATTAAAACACATTTTTGACCAAGGAGTAAGACATAGTTGCAAATATATAAATTCACCTGCAGACAACATGGCCCAGCCACCGCCGTACATGTACACCAGTCCACCGCGTGGTCTGTCCTGGGGAGTTGTCGGCTGGTACAATATCACTTCAACACCACCGAACATATCGTGCATCACCTATAACGGGAATTCGGTAATACACTGGCATACTTTACCTACAGAGCAACAAGCCAAGGGCAGCAGCAATCACCATAACGTTGTTCTATTTTAACTGGTTGAGACTGTGGAGAGAATGCATCAGGTAGGACAACGAACAAAATGAATCGCAATACGTACATTTATAAGGCTGAATAAATTACGATTTTGTTAAATACTTCGCTACTTGGTAGACGACACTATATACAGTAATCAATTATTATTAATTTTTGTGCATTTGAAATTATTGCGATATAAATGTAAGCATACTTTTGATAAATATTTATTTAAGGAATCACCTTACATCTGTCTGTTCAGCATTTAACATACGTGAGACCCGGTCGAAATAGCATACATTTGGTTTTCACTTTTGACCCCTGACATAAGTACTTTACCAAGTAACAAAGAAGCGGGACTCGGTTGGGAATGTCAATGTCATTGGTTGTATTAGTTACTTGTACAATGATATCATATAGCTTGCCTGAAGCAAAGGATCTTCAGGTGGCGTAACTGGCTTCGGGAAACTTGGCGGCGGCATCGCTATCATATGACGCATGATGATAGCGGCGTGAGCGTCATATCCGAGGCATTTCATTATCAGTGTCTGTAGAAAAAATAATAGTAAAAGTTTTGTTTGGTTACCGCAACATAACACGTATACGGCAAGACAGGCGTTGCCCTTGCAGATTATTTTATAACAATTACGGATGCCACGCTATTTTCCAAGACACCTAACAAGGGTTCCGTCACTCTATATTATAACTGTTTTGAGCCATCTTTACTGACGGTTTGGTTTCACCGGTAAATTCCTACAATGGTCACTGGGAACACAATTTTTTATGACACGTGACCTCTCGATAATAATTATTTATGAAGGTATAGGTATGTACATTAATATTATTGTTGTACTTACGACTATATAGTTGGATGAGTATCTTTAGCTTTTAGTCCAGTATTAAATATCATTGACCAGGATATTATTGATTAAATACTGTTTTGTTTTAAATGACCCAACATTTCCTGGAAATTGAGAAACAAACCTGATATTCATGTGGTTATATGTTGACTTATTGCACCAAGAAATGTTTATATAAGTCAATATGTAAACATGTACCTCAAAACGTATCGTGTACACTTACCCAAACCGTCACTCTCCTTACAAAACTAAATGATGCACGAAATGTATCCGCTTCTTCAAAATCCTAGCTAAACTGGACATCGCTAGTGAACTTGAGAAAAATGTCCGGCGTCCAGGGAAATCTTCCCTTAGGCATGGGACAGGGATATACGCGGGATTCGATGCATCTTTCAACCTCAGTGCGCCGCCGGAGAGATGTTGGCCATCGGCGTAATCCTGATAACTTTTGTAAGAACCCGACCGACTTCAGCAGCCAGATAAACACGGCGAGGTTCGTTGTCGCCATTTCTGTGTTGACATAATAGCAAACAATATATAACTTTGCAATTGAATACAGCATGTTACTTTACTAGCTTCATAAACCGGCAAAGACAAAACATTCACGTAAACTACTAATATTTTAAAAATACATAATGTTTTATTTTGCATCAATATGCCAGTTTATATACATTTTAATTACGAACATATACGGCTGGATACTCGCGTGATGATTGTAATCATAGAAAACAAGAACAAGAACAGCTATATACTAATACACCAACAACTACTACTACTACTACTATTACTACTACTACTACTACTACTACTACGACTACTACTACGACTACTACTACTACTACTACTACTACTACTACTACTACTACTACCACTACTACACCTACTACTACTACTACTACTACTACTCCCAATACTACACCTACTACTACTACTACTACTACTACTACTACTACTACTACTACTACTACTACTACTACTACTACTACTACTACTACTACTACTACTACAGCAACGACAGCAAGAGAACTTTCAAGTTTGTTAGAAGAGCTTTGTTCGAAGAATCACAAAAAAATGGTTGACAGAAGAAAGATTAGTAATCTAAGGAAAGAGGTTCTTGTGCAGAAGATCGTAAAGGAAATTTTTAACGAATCCGGAGGAGCTTAGCGGGCTAGTTAGTAAGAATGGCAAATTACAGTTGAGAGCATTCGCAGGAAAAACGACGAGCTATCTTAATACATCGGCATACACGTTCACGCGTACGAATACACGCATTCGTGTAGACTGGCTGGCACGCGGTCATGCAATGCGTTCATAAAACCCTTCATTCAGGCAAGCATACACGAATAAAATAATGCACACCTACACTCATATACGCATGTACGCACACATGCTATGACATAGATGCATATTCGTATAATTATACATGCACAATACCACATGCAAATTTTGAACTAAACGGTAATTTTCATGTTTCCCTCTGCTTATAGGCACACATAGGAATATAACATTATACGTATACGTAGTATCCACAACTAAACAAATACATGTAGGACCTGTACACTCATGCACACAAAAATGCAAACATAATTAAAACTGGTGAAACTGGTCAATAGAACTTACCATCGTCGTATGAACCTCACGGGCGCTTGCTACTTCAGTTGTGCATGTGTGTGTAGCACCGGATGTATCAACTGACACTATCGCTATTGCATTGTCAATTAAATATATGGGCGGGTCCACACCAAGGAAAGAGGATATGCCAAGACTCCCTCAATACACACACACAAGGTGGCAGGTTTGGTGTCTGCATGCACCCACGTATAAACACACGCACACATGTTCCCACGATCGCACACAAAATCACACATATACACACACAAACGCGCACACGCGCACAAACATACACATACACATACACGAGCTTGCGCGCACATGCCCGCCGCACGCGCACACACATACACTGCTGTAGAAAAGGATTCTTGGCATATATGCTCCATGAAAAGTATTTATGTACACACATGAATACAATTAAAACAGAGTATTTAAATATTTACCTATGCTATGGCTGGATTAATTAACATAATTTAGAAACATACACAAATTAAATAATGTATAAATTAGTAACGCATTGTTACCAATAAGCAATAAAAGCGAGCAGGCTGAGTTGTTCCGATTGCTTGTGTACAATAGTTTTGTAAAGACAACAACAAGGCACGTCGACTGAATCTAATCAGACAGTAAAATATAAATCCGTGATTATTAAAAACAGATATATACTACACACAAAACAACACAGGTAGTTTCTTAGTTAGTGTCCACCAAAACGGAATTTCTCAAACCAATTAATAGTTCACTCCTCTCATACACGTTCTTATGTATACTCTCTTGTATTTCTCTGTGTGCACAACACGCTTTAATAGTTGCCAGAAGATTTGAGTAAATATTGAATTGTGTATATTTGAATAAAATGGATCATGTTTCAATCAACGAATTTGTTTAAACTTCGAAACGGCAAGAAGATTAATCGAACCAGTTTGCTCTTGATTCAGAGTCATTTCTTATAAACACTACGCCATCAGGCCCCATTTTCTGTTAACTACCTAGGCCTACATATATGAACACACAATAGCCGCACCTACTGATAGAAGTTTGATTTCATCTTGATAAGATACGTGCTAGCATATTACGTGCATACTTAGCAATTGTTTTAAATCAAGTAATATGTGACAAAATTATCGTATTTCCATAAATTACCTTTGTGTCAATTGGGTTTACGTTTTAACGTGGTTGATTTATGTGTTTTGTGTGCCCAATATTACTACATGTATTTTATACAGCTGGACACTGCCTTGAAACTGGTTGAGAGAAACAACAACAACGTGTGCTGAAGTACAAGTTGATAAGTCTTGATTGTGGTTTATTCAGCAGGATTCACAGAATGTGTGTTACTTAATTCACCCAAATTATTGGATAATAAATACCATTTATCGCTTCATCAGTCGATATAGTAATCATTCCCTGTTCACATTCCAACGTATGCACGCGTGTTCAATGTAATATGTTTAATGATTAACATATTTTAAATAATAAAACAAATGCTACAATGCGCCGTTGAAGCATCCGTTTACGTGTATAGTGGCCGGCCCCACGGGGTGCGGTAAGACTACTTTCGTCGCTCGCCTAATACAATACGCCGCCGCAGTGATCGAGCCGCCGCAGGAGAAATTCCTGTGGTGCTACGGTCAGTGGCAGGACGCCTACGCCTCGATGCCGCGCAAAATAGAATTCGTAGAAGGCCTACCGGATCCGACGCGTTTAGACGCCAACACGAGGACGCTTCTAGTACTCGATGACCTCATGGAGGAAACCGATAGTCGGGTCACGACCCTGTTTACAAAAAAAAAGCCATCACTGTAATACGTCCGTCGTACAACTGCTGCAGAATATGTTTCCGAAAGGGAAAGAAAACCGCACAGTTAGTCTGAACGCCCAATACAAGAGCTCCCGGGACGCCGGACATGTAAGTCACCTAGCAAAACAGATGTATCCGGGCAAGGTCGACTACATGATCGAGTCCTTCAAAGACGCCACGTCGGCCGCGTACGGCTATCTCCTCGTAGATCTGAAACAGGAAACGGAGTACGACATGCGCCTGTGCAAGTGTATTTTTCCAGACGACCGCCTTCAGTACGTCTACGTCAGGAAGTAACTATAAAAAGGGGGCGACGTCACTGCGCGCGCCATTCGCTTTAAGGATGACGGACCGCGTGAAGAGGCATATTCTGGCTCTGCAGATGCTGAACCGCTATAAGAGGAACGTCGAACTGCGAAAAGCCGTATTCGCCCACGCCGACGCCGACCTCATCTGTAGCCTGTGCGGTTGCGCGTACAACATTCTGAAAGGGAACGTGAAAGTATCGCAGAAGCAGAGAAGAGTACTGAAAAAATACAGGCTCCACTTGCATAGGCTGGCGAATAAAAGAGTGCCCGTCAGACAGAGACGGGCCATCCTGCAAACGGGGGCGGGTGGACTTCTGACGGCCCTGCTAGCGCCTTTAGCGAGCACCGTCTTTCTCCCCCTGCTCAGACAGGCAATCGGAGGGTGAAGATGCAGCACGCGAAGAAGATGGCATTGGTCGACCCGCGATTGGTGGAGAGCCTCCTGCTGCTCATCGACCAGCCGCCGAGCACGACCCGATCACGTGAAATGAGTAGCCTGGACAGCGACATGAAAAACGTTCTAGACCGGTCGGATTTATCCGAACACGATAAGGTGGCGTCGAACAATCAGGTGCTGGGTCGCTACAACGCGCTAGAGGCGGCTCGAGCGGCGCAGCCAGTACGCGTGTCGGTGGTGAAGAACGAGACGGCGGCGGCGACGCCACCGGTTGCGAAGGAGGCGGGGGAGGAGGAGGCGGCACCCTTGGACGCCATAGAGCGCGAGATCGTGGACAGCGTGCCGAAAACCCTGAAAGGAAAAGCCGGCCGCCTTATCGCAAAAATGAAATCCGATCCGCTGTGTCGATGGAACGCCCGCGGCGAGTTAGTTTACGACGGTCAAACGTTCGCGGGGAGCAACATGGTCGATCTCGTGAACGATCTCATGCGAACGCAAAGAAGATGGCGCCACCTGTAGGGTGGAAAGTGTTCGGGGAGCGTATCAGGAGGCTGAACATTCCTATGGAGTTCGTCGGTAACCCCCGGTATCGGACGGCCATGCAGCAGCAGCAGCGGCAGCCGAAGCGGCTTGGATAGGGGGCGCCGACGCCGGATAAGCCCAGTCGTCTCGGAGTGACGTGGATGCAGCAACACCGGCGGCTCGCCAAAAAAGATTGAAAACGCCGTAGCGGAGTCTTGGAGTCGGAGTGGGAGACGCCTTATGCTAGGCACACACCAGCCGATTTTCCGCACACACCAACCGACTAGTCGGCGTAAAAACCGTAGGCCGACGACAGTCGGTTGGTGTGTGCCAAATTTAAGGCCGACGGTCGGCCTTATAGAGCCGACTAACGCCGATTCAAATGTTGAATCGGCGGTCGGCGTTAATCGGTATTCGGCGTTAGATAAGGAGGTATCCGGTGACAAGTCGGCGCATATCCGATGACGAGTCGGCTGGTGTGTGCAGGTTTTTTTCATAACACGACGGTCGGCGGTAACTTGGCCAATGAGAAATCATAACGCGATCATATGATAGGCCTCGATATATTATAAGGCTATGCCCGGCATCTTTTTTTAGTTTTCAAGCCAATTCGGGCCACAAGGTCAAGGTTTCATTTTAATTTTAATATTTTACTAACCTGGGTTGGCGTGTAACCAAGGTTTCAGAAAGTGGTACATAACTTTTTATCCTATTGTCATTGACCATCATCGTTTTTTATTACTTGTTCTTAAAACAGGCGCGACAAATAAACATAATTTGCACCTGACTTTATTTCCCGCTTCCGACAGGAATCGCCATTTTTTTTATTGTGAAAAACGTTATTTCTGGTGGCGCCGCTACCGGGCGCATATAATATATTAAGCCTTAAAAATCCGCAAAGCGGCGCTAGCTGTGGGAAAGTTTTTCAAGAATTCGTTGGGTGCGACTGATTACACTTCAAAATAACTGTTAACTGAAATGGCTAAATATAACTTTCTGCGTTGTGATATAAAACATAGCTCGACGCTATGCGTTCCTTTGCTGGAGGATATGATCAAGCCATATCATCGTGAAGGCTGACGACGAAGCTCCAACTTAAGTTACAAGTATAGTTTTTCTGATAGCCGTTTTAGCATATTTTTTTTACAAATGTTTCATGCGTTTATTGTAGGCGTATCAAAAAAATCCGTAGTCGTTGGCAACGTTCCCCATTACATAAATGAGCGTGAAATTCGTATTTTCATAGCCTGTCTGTACAGTTATTGAATGTATTTACGGCGATCATGTGACGCTGGGCTGTTGTGACGATTATAGGATGCGCTATGAATTTTTTTACGAATCGTGTTCGTTTTGGCGCAATTCTTCTACTAAATTAATGTAGGCCCCTTGCTCCTCTCGCGCCGCTGTGTGTGGACGCATCCACGCTTTCCTTGTTTTTGTTCGTAGTCGACGACGATGGCGGCGGCGACGACATCGTATTACGGCAACTGCTGCCACAGCCATCACTAAAATTATCAAATCTTTATCGAACAACGGCGCCATCTCGAGTAAACACCAAAATGGGTAAACACGCGTATTTATAGTGGATTTGTTTTCCACAAGGATCACGCCGAGCGCCGACGGTCGGCACGATCGAGTCGGTTGGTATGTGCGGGCTGGTGTGTGCGGGCAGAAGTCGGCGCTAGTCGGCGGAACTAATTGGCGTTTAGCACCAACTGCTTTTTGCGCCGACTGCCAACTCAAGTCGGCCTTAGTCGCTTGGTGTGTGCCTAGCATTAACGAACAATGCAAAGGTCGGTAGTCGTCGTCGTCGTCGCCGTAGCGCTTGTCCTCCTTCTCTGTGGCTGCATATTAGTAGTCGTCAATCGCGATCGTTTATTGTCGTCATGGTGTCCGGACGGCCTCGTCGTCGTCGCGCTCAATGAAAGCGTCGAACTCAACAACGAGACGACGACGACGACCCCCTCCTGAAGCGCGCCTATTACGATCCGAAACAGGCGGGCAGTTACGGCGGCGTCGACGCGCTGCACAGGGGGGTCGCCGCTGTAGTACGCAAACCGATCGTCAAGCGGTGGCTAGTGGCGCAGGATACGTACACCCTGCACAAACCGGTTAAACGGAATTTCAAAAGGCGCTGCGTTATCGTGGGCGGGCCGATTGGTTCGAAGTCGCTACACTGAACAAATACAATAACGGTATAACGTTCATATTGACGTTTATTGACGTCTTCTCGAAGCGGGCGTGGTGCGTCCCGTTGAAGAGTAAAGCGGACCCGGCGCTCGTCGCGGCCTTCGAGACCCTGCTGTAGGCGAAGCGACCGCCGAACGCCCTGCAGACCGACAAGGGGACGGAGTTTCTCAACGGGCCCCTACAGAAACTCTTGAAGGACTACGGCGTCCACCATTTTGTGACGCACAACGAGGAGACTAAAGCGAGCGTCGTGGAACGGTTCAATGCGACGTTGAAGACGCGCATGTGGCGGTATTTTACGAAACATCAGACGCTGCGACACGTAGAAGCGTTGACGCATCTCGAACGGTCGTACAACAACGCCTACCATCGAAGCATCGGCAGGACACCGGCGAGCGTCAACGCCGAAAACCAGGAGAGCGTATGGCAAAGGTTGTACGGTGGCGCCAAAGGCGGCAAGCCGAAACTGCGAGAGGGAGACCGCGTACGCATCAGCAAGGTGAAGGGTCGGTTAAAAAAAGGGTACATGGCTAACTGGAGCGAAGAGCTCTTCACCGTCGTAGAGGCGCACCCGTCCGAGCCGCCCGTGTATCGACTGGAGGACGACGCCGGGACGCCGCTAGACGGCACCTTCTACGAAGCGGAACTGCAACGCGTGATCGTCCCGAAGGACAAACTGTATCGCGTGGAGGCCGTTCTACAGCGTCGTCGTCGTAAGGGGGGTGCAGCGGAAGTGCTCGTGAAATGGAGCGGATATCCGGCTTCGTTCAACAGCTGGATCGACGCCAAGGCGCTCGTGGACTATAAAGGATAGGATGACGTAGCGCCGCCGGACAGTCATGTGGATGCGTCACTCGGGGTGCTGGGGATTACACGAGGCGGGCCTGTGCAGCGGTTTTTCGTTCTTTTATAAGGGCGGCTGCTGCATTAGCAGGCCGCAGTGGCGCGACAATGACCGACGCGGCGACAACCAACGACGACAAGCCTACAGACTCCGTCGCTGGGGCGGCGACCAACGACGACAAGCCTACAGACGCATTCGCGATCGGCGTCACCGCAGACTCCGTCGACACGGCCGACTCTATCATCCCCTCCGTCCGCGAACACGCTCCATGGCGGCTCTGTGGGAACGACTGCCCTAAAGCCGAGATCATCTTCCTGTGCCAGATCGTCGTCCTGTACACGGTCATCGTCGTGAGTATATACAATCTGACGAGGGGCCAGGGCGAATCCAACCTGTGGATGGCGCTGTTGAGTAGCTGTCTCGGTTACCTACTCCCGAGCCCGTCTATGAGTCGTCGCGATGGTGGTTTCGTCTTAATTTTACCTGACCATGCCGAGCAACGCGTCTATGAAGGCGCACCTCGAAAACACGTTGACTCACTACACCACGAATCTGCCGCAACGCATCGACCTGTCGGGGCAATGGGAGTGCCGCGTAGTAAATCTACAGTACCCGCACACGTGGTACAACGTGAGAGCCGCGGACACGTACTTTCACCTGTCCTGCAGGACGACGGCGCTCAATAGACCGTTTAACTGCAACGACGAGACGGTTTTCCGACAGGGAAACATTCTTTACGGTTTTTACAACAACGCTTACGAGCTGATGCGAAAAATCAACGAGGAACTGATGAAACTGAGCACCGATAAAGTCAAGGCCCGCCTGGAGTACAGCCCCATCACCAACCGGATGACGCTATATCTGTCGCCGGGTGTCGAATTTCGCCTACCGCCCGAGAGCCGGCTGAAGAACGTAGTAGGTTTCGAATCGAACGTCATCGCGAGCCTGCTCTTGAAGGACACGGCCGGCAAGGTCGTCGTCACCACCGACCCCGTCGCGTATACCTACGAGCACGAGGGACAGTATACGGTGGACATGAACGCGGGCATCGACACCCTGTACGTGTACACCGATATATTGGAGGCGATCCGTCCCCGTCTACGGGACGAACGGACTCAATATTTCGAACCCCGAACCATGCGTCCAATACGTGCCTCTCCTGCGGCGACAATTCGAGACAATCGAGATCGATATAAGGGACGACATCGGTCAACCGATACCATTCGAGGGGGGAAACTCGTGACAACGCTTCACATCAGACGCTGCAAATCTAAACTGTTTTGACGATGATGACACGTAACGCGTACGAAGACTACTACATTCGACAGGTCGGCGGCTCTCTGCCGGTCGGTGGTCGAGGACAGAAAGGTCACGGTCTGGGCAATCTCTTCGGGAGTCTGTTTCGAAGCGCCATGCCGCTTATCAAGAGGGGCGCCGTGGCGTTGGGAAGCGCGCCCTTAATACGGTCGTACGCGTGGCGCAGGACGTCGTCGCCGGCAAGAATCTGAAACAGTCGGTAAAAAGGCGCGCGAAAGAGGCCGGCGCCGAACTTCTCGACGGTCTGCTGAATAGGCCGCCGCCGCCGCCGCCGCCGCCGCCCAAAAAACGGCGCCGCATAAAGCCACCGGGTAAAGCGGCGACGGACAGTGAGAAGAATCGGCGACGCCCGAAACGGACGTTTTCGAACGACATATTCACCACCGCCACAGGCTAGAATGGCGTTCTTGCATCGGCAGTCGTGCCAGGGCGTCAAGAGCGAGCTGGACCTGTTCGGCATACCGGCGACGCAGACGAGCATCGAGAGCGGTCAGTGGATCGACTACCAGCCGCTGACGTCCCTCGACGCCGGTGGGCCTATAGAATTTCTCGTCCCGGGCTCGGGAGACGACAATACGGATCCGGCGAGCGTTAGACTGTACGTCAGATTCAAGCTAACCCAGGGGGACGGTACTGATCTCGCGAACGACTCCATCGTCGCGCCGGCCAACAATTTTCTGCATACGATGTTCAGTCAGGTCGACGTGTCGCTGAACGGAACGCTCGTGACGCTGTCGACCAATACGTATCCACATCGGGCCTACCTCGAAACACTGCAGAGCTACGGTGGAGACGCGAAAGGGACGCAGCTCCAGGGGCCCTGTGGTACAAAGACACCGCCGGCTCCATGGAGGTGACTACGGAACACAACGATGGGTTCGCGCAGCGGCGCGGACTCACGCGGGGGCAGCCGCGAGGTGGAAATGATGGGACGCCTACACGTCGACGTGTTCATGCAAGACCGGTTCCTACTGAACGGCGTCGACATGAAGGTGCGACTGGTGCGACCAAGTCGATCCGGGGTGGAAAATCGCGCTATTGGAGACCTACCTGCAAGTGCGAAAGGCCAAGGTGAACCCGTCCGTCCAGCTCGCTCACATCAAAGCGTTGGCGCGCGGGACGGCCAAGTACCCGATACGTCGGGTCGAAACTAAGATGTTCTCGATACCGCAGGGGACGATGTCTCACATGCACGAGAACGTCTACCTTGGCGTCCTCCCGAAACGCGTGTTCTTGACCATGATCGACAACGACGCCTTTAACGGGACCTACGCTAAAAACCCGTTCAACGCGTAGCACAACGACATAAACTTCGATGCACTCTACGCCGACGGACGCCAGATACTGAGCAAGCCACTGCAACCGAACTTTGCGCAGAGGGGCTACATACGAAGCTACATGAACCTCTTTGCGCCAACGGGAAAGGCGTACGAGGACGAGGGAAACGACCTGACGCGTGCCGACTTCGGAGGCGGCTACACCAACTTCGGTTTCGATCTGACGCCCGACTGTTGCGACGGGGACAATTTCAACCTCGTGCATAAAGCGTCCTGAGCGCCGAAGTACACTTCGCGGCCGCCCTACCCCGACCGGTGAACGTCGTCGTGCACGGGGAGTTCGAGGGGGTGCTGAAGGTCGACAAGAACCGAAACGTCGTCAAGCAACGGCAAGGCGAACAGGTTCAGTTCGCTCTTTACGCCCTTGCACGACTGCCGATGCACTGCCGATGCACGAATATATCGTTCGATAACGTCCGTTCCAGGAGTCGCCGCTTCTTCTTACTGGACGTCGCCGCCTTACCATGTGGTTTTATATGTCGTCGTTTTTTCGACGGCGGCCTATTCAGCAGGCCGTCGAGAAGGTCGGCGCCTGCCTGTTTCGCGCGTCGTTTTACCGACTGTTTCAGATTATTGCCGGCGACGACGTTCTGCGTCACGTGTACTCCCGTATTAAGGGCGCGCTTCCCCAACGCCACGGCGCCTCTCTTGATAAGCGGCATGACGCTTCGAAACAGTCTCCCGAAGAGATTGTCCAGACCGTGTCCCCGCTGCCCTCGATCGCCGACGAAGACCGGTAGAGCGCCGCCGACCTGTCGAACGTAGTTGTCTTCGTACGCGTTACGCGTCGTCATCGTCAAAACAGTTTAGATTTGCAGCGCCTGATGTGAAGCGTCGTCACGAGTTTCCCCCCTCGATTGGTATCGGTTGACCGATATCGTCCCTAATATTGATCTCGACCGACTCGAATTGTCGCCGCAGCAGAGGTACGTATTGGACGCGGTCGAAGACATTCGATATATTGAGTCCGTTCGACCCGTAGACGGGGACGACTCGAAGGAGCGGCGCAAACACGTCACCGACGACGAGCGGTTCCACTATGTCGGTGTACACGTACAGGGTGTCGATTCCCGCGTTCATGTCCACCGTATGCCGACCTTCGTACGCGTCGGTATACGAGCCGAGGTCGTCGGTGCTGATGAGGGGGCTCGCGACGACGTCCGATTCGAAACCTAGTACGTTCTTCAGACGGCTCCTATGGGGAAAGTGAAACTCGACACCCGGCGATAGATATAGCGTCATCCGGTTGGTGATGGGGCTGTACTCTAGGCGGGCCTTGGCTTTATCGGTGCTCAGTTTCATCAGCGCCTCGTTGATTGTATGCATCAACTCGTAGGCGCTGTTGTAAAAGCCGTGCGGAATGTCGCCCTGTCAGAAAACCGCCTCGCCGTCGCGGCTAAACTTTCCGCCGCCTCGCAAGTCAGGTAGAAGTACGCGTCCGCGGCTTTCACGTTGTACCACGTATGCGGGTACTGTAGCGTTACTACGCCGCACTCCCACTGACCCGACAGGACGATGCGTTGCGGCAGAATCGTGGTGTAGTGAGTCAACGTGTTTTCGGGGTGCGCCTTCATAGACGCGTTGCTCGGTAGGGTCAGGTAAAAGTCAGACGATACTGCCATCACGCCGACTCATAGACGGACTCGGGAGTAGGTAACCGAGACAGCTACTCAACAGCGCCGTCCGCAGGTTGGAGTCGCCCTGACCTTTCGTCAGATTGTATATACTCACGACGATAACCGTGTACAGGACGACGATCTGGCACAGGAAGATGATCTCGGCTTTAGGGCATTCGTTCCCGCAGAAATGCCTTGGAACGTGTCCGCGGACGGAGGGGGTGGTAGACTCGGTAGCGTCGACGCAGTCTGCGGCTGTTGTTACGTCGACGTTGAAGCAGTCTGCGGCGACGGCTGTCTCCTCATTGGTCATCGTAGCGCCACTGCGCTCTCGTTGTGCAGCGCCCTCCTTTATATTCGTCGTCGTCGCACCCTACCTCGTGTAGTCGACAGCATATCCAGTGTCGCGTCCACGACATGACTACTACCGTCCGACATCCTCCTCCTACCCTTTATAGTCCACTAGCGCCTTGGCGTCGATCCAGCTGTTGAACGAAGCTGGATAGCCGCTCCATTTCACGAGCACCTCCGCCGCGCCCCCCTTACGACGACGAAGCTGTAGAACGGCCTCCAAGCGATACAGTTTGTCCTTCGGGACGACTACGCGTTGCAGTTCCGATTCGTCCTCCAGTCGATACACGGGCGGCCCGGACGGGTGCGCTTCTACGACGGTGAAGAGCTCTTCGCTCCAGTTAGCCATGTACCCTTTTTTGAACCGACCCTTCGCCTTGCTGATGCGTACGCGGTCTCCCTCTCGCAGTTTCGGTTTGCTGCTGCCGCCGCCGTCGCCGCCGCCGCCGCCGCCGTACAGCCGTTGCCATTCGCTCTCCTGATTCGCGGCGTTAACGCTCGCCGATGTCCTACCGATGCTTTGGTGGTAGGCGTTGTTGTACGACCGTACGAGATGCGGCAACGGCTCTACATATCGCAGCGTCTGATCTTTCGTAAAATACTGCCACATGCGCTTCTTCAAAGTCCTATTGAACCGCTCCACGACACTCGCTTTAGTCTCCTCGTTATGCTTCACGAAATGGTGGACGCCGTAGTCCTTCAAGAGTTTCTGTAGGGGTCTGTTGAGAAACTCCGTCCCCTTATCGGTCTGCAGCCCGTTCGGCGGTTGTTCCTCCCGCAGCAGGGTCTCGAAGGCCGCGACGAGCGCCTGGCCGGATTTACTCTTCAACGGGACGCACCACGCCCGCTTCGAGAAGACGTCGATAACCGTCAATAGGAAGGTTATGCCGTCGTTGTGTTTTTCAGTGTAGCCACGTCGACCAAATCCGCTTGCCATTGTTGGTTTCGACCGCCTACGATAACGCAGCTTCGTTTGAAATGTCGTTTAAACGGCTTGTGCAGGGTGTACGTATCCTGCGCCGCTAGCCACCGCTTGACGATCGGTTTGCGTACTACGGCCGCCCCCCTGTGCAACGCGTCGACGCCGCCGTAACTGCACGCCTGTTTCGGATCGTGATAGACGCGCGTCAGGCGGTCGTCGTCTCGTTGAGTTCGACGCTTTCGTTTCGCGCGACGACGAGTCCGCCCGGACACCATGACGATGATAAACGACCGCGATTGACGAAGACTAATATACACATATAGAGAGCGACGGCCGCTACGGCGATTACGAGGATGACGATTACAGACCTTCGAGGGCTCATCGCTCTTTAATACGTCTCCCACGCCGACTCCAAGACTCTGCTACGCCGTTTTCTACCCATCTCTTTTACAGCTAGCCGCCGGTCCGTCTCTTTTTCAGCTAGCCGCCGGTGTTGCTGCATCCACGTCGCTCCGAGACGACTGCGTTTACCCGGCGTCGTCGCCGCCTCTTCTAGCCGCTTCGGCTGCTGCTGCATGTACGTTCGATACCGGGGGTTACCGACGAACTCCATAGGAATGTTCTGACCCCTGATACGCTCCCCGAACACTTTCCACCCTGGTGGCGCCATCTTCTTTCGCGTTCGCATGATAATTTTTCCGGCGGCTGCTCGATCATAGTGTCAGCGTGCTGTATTAGGCGAGCGACAAAAGTAGTCTTACCGCACCCCGTATTCACGATTGGCGCATGCGGGGGCGAACGATGACTTTTTATTCGTATCGTCTATACGCTTCGCGCACCTCCATCGATAATTTACCGAGCATATTTTGCCCCTCTCCACCTCCGAGTTTCGTACCCCAGAAGCCCTCGCACGACGGTACCCACTCCACTAGTTCGGCTTTTCCCGTAGCCAATAGGGTGTCTTTCAACTTATTTGTCCCTCCGAACTTAGCCATCAACAGGCTCTTCATGCACTCGACCCTAATGGCGTTCTATTCGTCGCCCGTTCTCTTTTTCGCGATTTTCCAACTTCGTCGTTTTGCGATGTAGGCCGACCACGACTGTTTGATGGATTCGGCCCCTTCGACGTCTTCGTTAAACATCGCTTTTCTATACTGATAAGCGTGCCCTACGGACCGAAAGGCCCGACCGTACGCCGCGACTCGACACGGATACATATTCGACAGGAACGACACCGACCCTCCGAAATGTATAGGAGACTCCATACCGTTGTCACTCCGCTACTAGCCACAACGCCTCTCGCCCGCGCTATATATAACGCGTAAGTACCTACACAACCGCGCTAGGACACCATAGGAGCCGCTAGAGGGGAGCTCTAGAAAACAGCTGTCAATCAAAGGTACAGAGACCTAGTGACCTACTGACCTACTGACATACTGACATACTGACATACTGACTAAGCATTTTGTCTAATTAGGGTAATCAATGTTGTTAATTACTTAGAACAGGTCTTTACGTCATTAAGTCATTAAGCATTAAGCCTAATTAGACGCCACATAGCCGCTAGAGGGCGGTTCCAGCGGGGAAGTTGACAGCTGTCAATCAAAGTGTAATTATTATTTTTTTATAAGTAAGAAGATAAGAGGATTTTGTATAAGTATGGGCCAAAACTTAGGAAAAAGTGCCGACGTCCTTTGATGTCCTTTTTTATAAGTATGGTTCAAAACTTAGGAAAAAATGAGTCGGGGGTCATAAGAGGATTTTTTATAAGTAGATGTTCCTTTGATGTTAATGATTAATCGTTTTGCACGGGGGCAAACAGGACACGACTACTACTATCGTTCATCGTCCGATTCAGTGACTGTCTCAAAGCAGACTAGTGGGACACCACTGAATGCCGCGTCGTTGCTCATACCAGCCAACGGAATGTCCGAACGATCCTCACCGCAGTCGACGATGTATTTTCTGATGTTAGAAACTTTCTGAATAAAGTTATCACCAAAGCGTTGTGCCATGTCCACCGGACACACATACGATGGCATTGTCGTTATGCCACTATTGCCCATGAAGTTTCTTGTGATGCAAAATAGTTGTTTTTGGTCATTTTTGCATTTGGCGATCTTAGCTGTGTAGTAGTTTTTCTTTGTGGAAACCAGCATGTTGTTGAAGACCACACATTGAGCGCGATACGCCTGTCGATGTACCTCAAGACGAGTTTGCAGCCATTTGCGCTCAGCTCGCCGTCGACGCTGTTTCTCGTCACGAAGCTCGTCAGTGTATCACGGACAGTCCGGTCTCAATGTTATGGTCGTCTTCCACAGTGGGGCATGTTTGTCAACAAGCCGACGTAAACCATTGTTGTATGTGGCAACCATGTCACTAACGGATGCCTCACTGTTTATGTCATGTAGCAAAGAGGTAATGTCACGTTTGAAATCAAGAAGACGTATATGACGCAATCGTCGAAAGACTATCTCTTTACGCATTCGAGCAGGCTTTGTGGCATTTACGCAGAACATTATGGCCATGTGATCACAGGATGCATTTCCATGTGTGTCACATAAGCACGGGTCATACACACACGGTCGTGTAGCAACTATTGCACTGTTGTTTCGAACGATAACTACATCCAGGAGGTAACCTTTATTGTGCGTGGCATCTGTAATTATTTGGTTCATGCCATGGTCAGCGAGCGTCTCAGAAAAATGCCGTGCGTCAGGATCTGATATAATGTCAATATGGAAGTTCAGATCGCCGGTAATAACGATGTCATGCGGGTCCAGCAACATGGTGTCCAAGTATGCTGACCACTGCTCGAAGAAAACATACGTTGTAAAGCCGTTTCGTTTAGACGGTGGCGGACGGTATATAACACCCAATCTGAACTTGGCGACACGTGTCGTAATATAATAGTCGGCATGTTCAAAATGGGTATGTCTGCACCAAAATGTATACTATATAAGAGTCTATTCCTGAAAACTATTGCAAATGTTTGTGTGATCGCACTTCTGGAGACCATAAATATAATATATCGTTATGTTCATTGAGTCCAGTATTAAGTAAGCATTATGTTTGTTTTGGTGTGCAATGAGCACATTTAATATTGCCTACTTGCGAGCATGCGATCGTATATATATATATATATTCGCCTTTTTGTCTGGTGTTGATTGCATATTCCAATATTGCCAACATGTTTTTTTCTTTACAAGACATGCATATCGTCATTTTTTAATATCCGGATAGGCAAAGTGAAATTTTAATTATATAAGATAGAGTTTTTCACATATGTTATGGAAATAAATCATTGTGTGAACATTATTAAGTTGGAATATTTTATCCACAATAAACTGGCGACGTCACATTTCAGTTTATCAAGCTGTGTGTGAGTGTGTGTGTTTGTGTGTGTGTGTGTGTGTTGTGTGTGTGTGTGTGTGTGTGTGTGTGTGTGTGTGTGTGTGTGTGTGTGTGTGTGTGTGTGTGTGTGTGTGTGTGTGTGTGTGTGTGTGTGTGTGTGTGTGTGTGTGTGTGTGTGTGTGTTCACTAAGATCCATGATAGTAGTACGGCTTAGCCCTGCGAATAAGTATTAACTAGAACCTGACTTACATGTCTCCACCCTGCTACATGTCTCCACACTGCTATATGTCTCCACCCTGCTACATTTCTCCATCCTGCTACATGTCTCCACCCTGCTTCATGTCTCCACCCTGCTACATGTCTCCACCCTGCTACATGTCTCCGCCCTGCTACATGTCTCCACACTGCTATATGTCTCCACCCTGCTACATTTCTCCATCCTGCTACATGTCTCCACCCTGCTTCATGTCTCCACCCTGCTACATGTCTCCACCCTGCTACATGTCTCCGCCCTGCTACATGTCTCCACCCTGCTACATGTCTCCACCCTGCTTCACGTCTCCATCCACATTTCAGAAAGCTTCTTGCATAAACGTTCCAGCTGTTTGAGCATGCTTATTGCACAATCTCTTGCTTGTGGTATAAGAAAAAAATACTGTATCTGAAAAGTGTATTACCTAACAAAGGATTGTTATTCATTCCTGCTCGTGGGTTGAACCAGAACCAAAAAGAGCGTGTGTCCTGTTTTCCTCAAATAATCCAGTTGGCATGATGTGCGTAGTACGTAGGCACGCATGCACACGCACACACACACACACACACACACACACACACACACACACACACACACACACACACACACACACTCGCATTGACTCACGCACTCATATTCACTTGCACGCATATACGCACGTACACAAGCACGCATACACACACAATCACACACACGCACGCACGCACGCACACAAACACACACGCACACAAGCGCGCGCATACGCACACACACACACTCACACACACACAAACGCACGCACGCACACACTTACGATGAGTTAAATGAATTGTGGAGGAAAACAGTAGCTTATATTAAAACCGATCGTTAGATATCAGGTTACTAGTTGTTTTCAGAATAAGCGCTTCAATTCAATATTCTAAGCCTAGAAGTCCCGAATGAAACTGGTATTGCTTAGGCTCGTGTGTTAATTAGATTTAGGTCGATTCAATATATTTAGGTGAACATTTGGTTAAACCAAGGAAAGAGGTACCACTCCGCTGTTTTTAGTAAAGCCGGCATGAACTGCACCCTCGGGCGGCTGTCTAGGATAACTACAATATGGCACAGAGACACGACAGCTTGTTCCTATTCTAAAAGTAAATGTCCCAATAAGTGGTTTTTTTTCGGTTTCTGAAAGGTACAAACAATTTAACATGGTTGGATTATAGATCACTGTTGACATTATATTTTATAACTGATTAAATAAATCGAAGAATTCACTTGCTCAACGCCTAGCCTACGGTACACTAGACTGCAGAAGAAGGATTAGATGACCAACTTTGGTTTGGACATCAAAGTGGTCATATGTGACCAATGGTCGAATAATCGAAATATACTTGATGCTCTTCTATGAGTCTTTCTTCCTCCAAAACGAGAAAAAGATGTCTTGTGCGACCCATCTCATCTGCTAAAAACATGAGGAACAACCTCAAGAAAAAAACAGGCTTCAAAAGAAATGGAAAAAAGCAGTAAGTGCAACTACATTCATCAGTTTTTCCTGATCGATTCTAGAAATGCTATGCTTATGGCTCGATCCTAAACTGACACACAAGCACATTGATTTGCCCCCTTTTTAGGCTTTCGGGTTAAATATGCGACCCAAGTCTTCTCTCACTCTGTGGCTGCTGGTATTTCTACAATGGTTACATTGAAGTCACTCCCCGAGGTCGCAGAAGAAATAGCACTGTTCTTGGAACGTATGGACCGTCTGTTCAACTGTTTAACAGCAAGATATTCAAGCACAAACAACATGTGAGACCTGCTTTGTCAAACACTTCTGGGCACAAGGAGTTTCGTCTGTCTACCATAGAGTGGCTTTTGTCACTTGATGTCTACCTAGATGGTTGATAACCATTCGTAGTCTTCTGTCGCTGTGGGATGATTTACACATCACTTTTCAGGCAAAGTTTCTCCTAACTAGCCGGCTAAATCAAGATTGCTTACAGAACCTTTTAGCTGTGATCAGGGGTAAAGGTGGCTATAGTGACAACCCTTCAGCTGAATAGTTCCGACTCTACCTTCGTCAGGTAATGGCTGATTTTATTCTACTGCAGAGCAAAGAGAACAACTACAGGGAAGACGGGGACACTTTTCTTCTCAACGTCAAGTCTTTCAGCACTGCGTGTCAACACATCGCCGCCGATGAAGATGATCCTCTGCCCGTTTTCTCTCAAACAAGATAAATGACCAGTCTTTATTTCAACGTTGAGACGGAAGACATTGAGGAAGAAAACACCTTGACATACATAGCAGGGTACATGGCCAGGACACTGCGTGACTGGTTCACCGACAAGTTCATCTACAGAAGTGCTGCTACTTAAAAACAGCTAGAGAATGCAAAATACTGACTTGTAACTCAAAACAAGGAACTATCGACAACAGTTTAAAACATGGAGCGTGCTTTCAAAAAAACAAGCCAAGCTCTACCAGAAGTGCTGCTACTTAAAAACAGCTAGAGAATGCAAAATACTGACTTGTAACTCAAAAGAAGGAACTATCGACAACAGTTTAAAACATGGAGCGTGCTTTAAAGCCAAGCTCTACATATGAATAAAATCCGAAGTAGACTGCGGCGTCATTTCGTCAAAGAAATACACGAAGACTCAGTTGTTTGTCCTGCCGGAATTTGCACTCAGAAAGATTGTGTGTTGAACTTATTCATCAACATTTCCCTCCATGCTTTGTTGAAGAACAACAACAACTTCACAACTTCAACAGTGAGAAATAGGAAAATCCTGTAGTTGTCGCATATGTAAACAGGTAAGTTGGCGC
Source organism: Escarpia spicata (assembly GCA_963995525.1). Classification (NCBI taxonomy): domain Eukaryota; kingdom Metazoa; phylum Annelida; class Polychaeta; order Sabellida; family Siboglinidae; genus Escarpia; species Escarpia spicata. Next base: position 27,891,702 of record OZ023207.1, on the reverse strand, counting down.
AACATACGGCGAGCACCTACAGACGTGACATCAGCATACGGCGGGCAACTCCGTCCAATATATTTTAGTTTAAAATTATAAATACGAGAGACAATTTGAAGAATAAATAATTGCCTTCAAAATAGCGTATGTTTACGTACATACGTACGCACGAGTATAATTATTTGTGCGTTGTTTTAGTGAAGTCGGCATGCTACAGCATTAAAAACATAGCTCCACTGCATAGTTCTAGATAGCCGCTAATTGCCCTGGCTTCACTTTTCGACCGATATTTAGCGTGAGTGGTGCTTCTTTCCTTGTATTCTTTTTTGTTAAACTTAACATTTTGCAAAGCTTGGAATGTCATTTCCATAGCCAATTAAAGAGACGTTTTAACTAAGAACGTGCGTTTCTCTTTTCCAAAAAATTATTAGGTAATTTGTTACCATTAAAAGAGCAGGTTTTGGAAAAATATAATTAATCCGATTACGAGAACAACAGTGTAATTTTGGAACATAATCATCGTGATGCTATACAGCGAAAAAAACATTGGCTGGTTTGTTTAGGCATTCAGTTATATTGCATTAATTAAACTGAGGGTAATCAGGGGCGGGTCCAAAAAGGGTAGTCTATGGGGGCTCAAAACCTCCACTGGCGGCCGTATCAAATGGTGTAGACAATGTTTCGCTGCCGCGCCGCCGTAACTGCAGCTTCTCCCCTGTCTCGGCTCGACCGTTGACAAGAGAATATGGGGGGAGGGGGTGCTCTTGAAAATGTTTCGTCGCTGCGCGGCCGCAATTTCATCTACTTCTCGCAGTCTCCTATCTCGCATTGACACAGTTGAAATAAAAACCGCTCTATATTGAATTACCGATACCCTAGTACAATGCTCGACGGCCAAACTGCTCGACGGCAAACCGTCGAGAATCGAAACAGAAGCGATTTTTTTCCAGAAAATACCGCGCGGCAAATTTTTATTTGACCAATCAGCATTGTTGCTTCTGTATGACGTCAAAGTGCACATATTAGATTGCACGTGTTCCAATATAGCGATGTAACCACTTTAAAATAAAGGAAAACGGATTCGAATTAGCAGCGCCGTATGTTGATAACAGTGATTGATAATCCTGAATTAGCAGCGCTGTCTGTTGATAGCCCTGACAAAATTCATGATGTCGGCAGAAAAACTTATCGTAGAGGTAGAGAGATGGGAATTGCTATATGCTCCATCCCATCCTGATTACAAAGATGCAAAGAAGAAGTTGGCCGTGTGGGAAAGCATTGGGGCCAAGCTAAACATGACTGGTACGTGATAATTAATATAAATAATACAACACAAGTTTCGATGTCAGTATAACTATAATCAGTTTTTGTTTTGCGGATTGCCTCCTCTACGATACTTAGTAGTACAGCAAACTGCTCTTGTGACATACAAAAGTAGATAAAAAAAACGATCATCGTAACTGTCCAGTTCACGGACAAACCTATGGAATTCTCCATAGTTGTTTCTCTTCTGGAGAGTTTCGTGTACCCAGACACGTCGCTTTCGTCGACGATTGTTACGTTGTTTATGCCTTCTGGCTAACAAGAGTATGCGTAGTGCTTCCTCGTCTCGATTGCGTCTTTTGCCCGACATATTTTAAAGCATCTACAAGCTGTTCACGTGACAAATTTGCATAAGCTGTCGAATATTGCCGCGCTCTGTTTATTAGGCTCTGCTCGCGGTTTACCGCTTTGCCGTCGAGGTTTTGCCGTTGCCGTCGAGCAGTGTAATAGGGCCTTAAGCGTCATTAACTTGTTGGTTCTAAAGGATACCCCCAATTCCCGAGTTGTCTTGTTATCTTGACATGCCACTGAGCGCGATGTTTAGAACATCGGACTGTCGTTGATGAGGATCACGAGACAACGAGCTATCGTTTCGGAAATTGAGCAATTTTGTTTTCTCCACTTTGCCAGAACCTTTTGGAAGAGTCATTAAAAGTCGTCGGTTCCTTCTAACAAGTCTCTATATCAGAGCATGTGCAAGAGTCCACATATAGAAATGGAAAAAGATCGTGACGTGTGCCCTGGACTCATCAACATTAGCTGCTGCCAAAACACTTGCTCCAACAAAGGAGTACAGGGGTACATATAACGTAAATAACGCTTTCCGGGGTCTATGGGCAAGAGTGACAAAGCGTTACACAGAAAAGACGCCAAAATATGTACTATGGCGGTTTCAGTTTTAGTCAAAATTAATTAATTTGATTCATTTCAAATTTGGCATGTGGGTAAAAAAAGTATTGAGTGATATGGAGGCAAAATATTTTCACGTTAGGATTGTTTTCTCAGATTGTATGCTACATTGAATACAGGATCCAATTTATGAGCATCATCTCCGTTACGAAAGGATAAAACGTCTTCACCGACCTGGAACAAAACTAAATGTAAAGCTCTCTATCAAAATAATATTTCATACATAGCATATTTGTAGTAAATGGCAATACATATTATGTTGTATGATATTTAATTTGTTATCCTTCTAATATGCCTTTCAAAATGTTTTACATGTTTTTACAAAATGCTTCATGAATTCCTGTAATGATTGCTCTTTGTGAAATCCAACTACACACACTTAAAGGGGTACACTTATGCTATTTAAATGATATTTAACTGATCACCTAGCATACATAACTGTAGACTGCTTACAACTATATTTCCAATAATACGTTAGGCCACATTGAATTATATACTGTTTTCCGTAACGGATATGACGGAAATGTCAGCGTGATATAATATTAACCCTTGATATATTTCCTAGTACGATTGAATTAATAGGGAACATTTGTGATTCCGTGGGAATTTAGTGGTGAAAGCAAACCACCAGTGTAGTTGTCTAAAGGGGACCCCCAAAGAACAAGAAATCATTTCTCGGCATTGTAAGAACCGGTTCATTCATTTTTATGAGTGGTTAAAAATGCGTGTGAGACACTTCACCTATTAAAACCACTTTCCTGCCAGTCATAATTGAGCTGATTATAAAGAAATGGCATGTCATTTTCTAAGACGCTGCACGTTGTTTTGTACGTGTATGGCCTATATTATGTTTTATGGCAAGACAGTGTATATTTTATTCCAAATATTGTACATCAAAATCAGATAACCCAACACAACCTACTTTAATAAATTACGCGGCTCATACGCTTAGACTATCATCCGACATGTCTTGCATGGGAAACATATATGATATTTCTGTGTTCGGTTGCAATGTTTCTATACAATGGCGGGTCGGGGGCTTTTGGCGGCTGGCACACTGCCAGAAACAGCTAGCCTCGATTATCCAGCCGCCGTCAGGTGGCAGCGTTGGCCCCTCGCTACGGCCTGGATAATTAAGCTCCTGCCAATGTTACCGGTAGGTGGCTTTACCCCAGATTCGGGTAGAGACGATGATTGCCTCTCTGGCCAACTATGAAATAACAAATATTAAATAAGGATACACTTTTATCAGATAACACTATACTATAACAACTATTGAACATTAAAGTTATATTGAGACATGTCACAGAAAAAATAAACCGACATAACATTTTGTTTCGTAGTTCAGTGCCTTTTAATCACATGCATATTCACTAGGTGGCAGCTCTCGTGGCTGTCAATGATTCCATATTGACGTTCTTTGCTTATGCTCGAAACAGAAACAAAAGACTAAGTGTTAATACGCATGATATAAATACCAAACAAGGACAGAATTAACTAAACAAAGTGTAATCGATGTCTCTCGCAACGGTCGGACTGCTAACTAATATATGTAGTCGCCAAAGTACAACCAAAGCGTGTTGATCTTGGTGGCTAAGTCGGTAGCGTGTGGGGCAACTATGGTTAGGGTCCTCGGTTCTTATCTCGTAGAGTGCTCGAAACTTTTGTTTGTGTTCATTTAGTTTAAGATAAATTTTATTTGTATAATACTATTTCGGCCACTATTTCGTAATTTCATTTCGTTATCGAAAACATACATAATATATAAACATTCTGGGGGACAGACGTGCTAACTGGCAGTGAGCAATCAAAACGCGATTCTGAGCCAGACTATCTTCCTGGCAAAGTCACGCAGCCAGGCGAGAGTCGGTTAAGCGAGTTAATCTCAGTTGCTTCCTTAAAACAATTACATTATTACAATTATATTATTCTTTCACACTAGCTTCGTTATTGTGCAGGACATCAATCAAAACAACACTTAACGGTTTGCAAGACAATTTTAATACATCCTGTAAACATGGCACGGCCAAGCGTAAAGAGTAAGACATAACGCGTAAAGTTGATCCCCTCAGTATGAAGGGTGGCGCAAGTACATAGCTGAGATCACAGTAACTTGTTTAAAATGGCGACACCACAGAAAATGTATGACAATTACGCTAACGAATTACTAACTGATCTGATGCAGCTGTCAGCAAGACATTTTAAAATGAAATAAATTTGATCAAGAGCAATCGGCTGGAATCACGGTTACAATGTTCATCTGGGCATTAGAGAATTGGTTCAAAGTAGCAGGTAATTAACAACAATATATAAAAATGTATTCTTACGATTGTAACCAGTCTTCTTTCTAGGTACATTTGCACAGAACTTAAAAAATAAAGGAGACTTTACAACAAAAACAAATTACAATCTAACAGTGACAAAATGTGTACACTAACATTCCATAATTGCATATGACAGGGATTATATTACAACAGTAAGCTCACTAATCAGATTTCAATGTTTCTGTACAGAGCACAATAGTGTAGGGAAACAATTTAGAAGTGAGAAGGATACACAACTGAACGTTTCATATATAAAGCAAGCAAATGCAGTTATTCCAAGATAAATGAAGTTGACAAACATAGATTACGTTTACAATGATGACATATGATGCAAAACTAAAATGTCTCTTAAAATAATGCACCTATATCACTTCAAATGAAACTATGTCGTCACCGTCGGCATTTCAAAAAGGCAAGATGGTGGGTAGGAATGCATCAAGTATGAAATCATCTTCATTCACAACATCCAAACTTGCTGTGCGGTCTGTTGCAATCAGTCAATGCAACTTGCTAGGTAATTAAACCAGTGGTGCGATGGGCCCTGGTGACTTGATGCACATCACGAACACGTCACATGTGATCATCACTTGAACTTAAAGTTCACCTTCAGCAGGTATCGCATGCGGATCTGTTTCGTATCGTACACTACATACTCATTGTAGTTGAGGGTGAATCCGTCCGGGTTCCGTACCTTTGTATCTCTCCCCTTTCCCATGGGAACCACGGTGCCGTCTTCCCTGAAACAAACATCATAATACATTAAATAAAAAATAATTCTTATCACGTAACTACAACATTCAACTCACATTAACGTTTCGACCGCCTTCAGCAGCGTTCATCGGGAACTGCTCTTCCTCTGCGCGCCAGATGGTGTCAATCAATTTTTTTAGTTGAGTATTGAGAACATTTGTTATTTAATTATTCTTCCAACTTGATGAACACTTTCATGAAGACATTGCAATACAGCTACATCACTAGTAGCAAACATTGCAATACAGCTACATCACCAGTAGCAAACATTGCAATACAGCTACATCACCAGTAGCAAACATTGCAGTACAGCTACATCACTAGTAGCAAACATTGCAATATAGCTACATCACTAATAGCAAACATTGCAATACAGCTACATCACTAGTAGCAAACATTGCAATACAGCTACATCACCAGTAGCAAACCTTCTGCAGTGGTTTATTAAAGTGAAAATGTTAGTAGTTACAGTCCGCGTATTCACAACTACAACAGTATGCCACGATCTAACTGATTCAGAATATTACCTGGTAGATAACACTGAGTGCCTGACACTATTGGACGATTTGTCATATAAGTAATCCGTAATGCTACATAATAATAATAATACTAATTAAGTCTTAAATAGTGCTGTGTTTTAACCTTAGTTCTGCTCAAAGCGTTTTACAAAAAAAATCCGAAAACAACAAACTTCCACTGAATTGCGGCTAACGAGATTGCTTTCAATGTTTATTATTACAACCTCCAATCGAAAGTCACACTGTAATCTAACAATGACACCGTTTTGTTCTGACTTCCCCCCACGTCCCCCTAGTAACCCCTCAAATTACTTTAAGTAAACATTTTGAACTCTGGCTAGAACAGTGCAAGTTGTACCAGTGGTACACTATAAGTAACATATTGTTTTGTGAAGACATCGCATATGTGATCTGTGACCGTCCTGTGCATATGTGATCTGTGACCGTCCTATGCATATGCTGTTGCTTGGGTAAATAGGTTTTCTCTTAAATAAACCACATTACAACTTACCTCTGTTATAAGAAGTCCCATTATTCCCTACCAAATGATCTCCAAAGCACTAGTTTACAACCACTTTATGTCGCAGATATTTAACGTAACTTATTTGTTTACATATTGTGTAATGTTTCAACCATGACTTAACTATATTGTCACTAACCAGTAAATGGCAGCACAGTCACTGAACTACCACACAACGGTGGAAAATGTCACCCTTACCTCGGTTAATTAATTTCAGTTTTCTGTTGCTCTCTCCAATGAAACTCTTGTCACTTGCAGTATCATGTAAAGGGTGTAGTTTGTGTTTGTTGCAAATAAATTTTCTTAAAGCAAAACAAAGGCTCCGAGGATTATACTTATTTTTTGCTTAATTTACCGATCTCAATACTTGTTAGAGTGAGAGTTAACAACACGATTTAACAGCATTGTCTTTAAGAGAAAGAAAATCACAGATGGCCAGTGGAAAAGAAAGTCTTTGGCTCCACCCATCCATTCTTTGGTTCCACCCATCCACTCTTTGGCTCCATCCATCACTTGGATGGGTAAATACTGTTTTTTGGACGGCATTTATTTCAATTCGGATGGGTAGATGTTTGAGGAGCAAAAGAAGCTTATTCGTTATTGACTGCGTCCATTATGCTACGAAAATAAGTGTCACACGTATGCATGCATGGTATTTCTGTATATATCTGGTGCACATTTGGACTGCATTGTATGTGAGTGCACATACGTATCTACCACAACATTGTTTGAGTGGTCACAATTCCATCGTGCACAAAGACCTGCTTTCGATTATCAAGCATCAGGCCTGATGAGAATCAAATATTTTGTACAAGTTTACTATTTTGTTTGTACTGTGTTTCTCAGATATTTGTTTCCTCTTTAAACATATCCAAACTGCTCGCATTTATGGAAACAGCAGATGAGATACTTACATATCATATGTTTTGTTCTGTGTCTGGTGCCACCTAGCCCATACCCTTGACACTATCCATTCCGTCGGGAAGTTTGTCGGCCTTTTAGTCGGCCGCAAGCAACTCCCTCTCCTTTCCTCTGGGACACCTGGAAAGGGGCAAACAGTCGATAACACCCCAGTTACAGGTGTAACGGGGTAGTCTGTAAAGGGTAACTCTTACTAATTTAATTTTAACCTAACTGCAGCATGATTGTTGTAGTTCAACCACAATTCTTTTATAAATACAGTGTGTGTGTATGCGTAAGTGTGTACGTGCGTGTGGGTGTTTGTTTGTGTACGTGTGCGTGTGACCTGTGTGCATACATGCTTGTATGTATATGTGTATTTGTTCGCGTGTGTGTTCGATCGTGTTCATGTCTCATGAATGTTGATCGTTGACTAGTAATTGCATAGAATTAAAATACGTTGTTAACACAATATGGTCCAACATAAAAAATTTAACATCACTGATGCATCATTTTCTCATATGTAATCAAAGAACTATTACACGATAATGACATGTTTAGGAAGACACTAACAATCATGATACTATGTAAATGATACACAACTAACTATTGAAGTATATTGTTAAATGTTCTAAATATGTTGAAACATTGTATCGATTGTAATTTGAGTCTTACATAAATATCTAAACAGAGTCTGGATAATTTGCTAACAATCATGATACTATGCAAATGATACATTACTAACTACTGAAGTATCTTGTTAAATGTTTTTGCTAGTGACATGCCACAGCAAAGTGGGTATTAAGTCACAAAATTGAAAAATTTAGTTTTGTACCTTTTTGAATTGCATAGTTAATGAGCTTTAACCCATTAGACCCATGCCAGTTAAATTGGCTTGTGTCCCTGTTCCCCAGGCTGCTGCCACATATCTTAACATGTCTCGGTGCCTGCAGGTTTTAAGCTGTATCTTCAAAATTATTAATTTTCTATAATTGCCAGTTGTGTTTTGATGTGTTGTTATTGATAGGTGACAAACATAAAAACGTAATATTCTGGACAACTATAGAGTGGAATGTCATACATTTTATTGACATCAAATGCATTTTACTGTGCATTTACACTTGTTATGCCTTGCGTAGACATGAGACAATATAAATCAGTTCACTTTGTATAAATGTAGACAGCAAACACAGTTTAGTAAGACTTCTATCTTGGTTGCTGTCATCCTACATATGGCTTCTGTGTCACGTTGACTTCAATGTTGACCTTGTGATTACTAGACACCTGAAACAACCAAATGTCAATCATTAGAGCAATTGACAGAGTGTTAGAATACTTACCTAATAATTCAGTTAATAATGCACATTCAGTTGCATTTTAAACATAATGTCATCTTACCTTTAGTTCAATGTCAGAATTATCCCATCCAAGGAAATACTAGCTCAAACTTCATCATTAGTAAACAACTACGATGTCCAAGGCGCCGCCAGTTTTGAAGGCCCACAGGTGGCGAACTTGTATAGCGAAAAACTCAATTTTTTTCAATGGTAACACATGTCGAAAATACCCACAATTCATAGCTCAGATATCAAGGAATCAGCCAGTATTAGTATCTTAACTATCCGCAAGATGGGTCCACCGCTAGAGGCTTTATCTCCAACGGGAGCTCTGGGGAGAAAACACCCAAGCGCTTGGTATCTCAGTTGTTGGAGTATCTTCAGTTGTTATTGATTTATTGTATGTTGCTCCAATGAGGTAGAATGTTCCGTTAGTTTACAAAATTGCAACGAACATTTGCTTGAACAGGAATAGTGTAACATTTTACATGAAATGTTATGTCAGTGATCAATCAGTTCCATTATTACATTATCTGTCGTATTTTTTTCTTGGGCAATAGTTACAAGGAAAATTGTGAAATTGAGTGTTGTACCTTTTTGGATTACACAGAAAATGTGCTTTAAAACAAAACATTGTTTGTTGAAATATCTCCAGTAGATTTTTATTTATGGCAAAAATGTGATCAAACTTTTAAAAAGCAATGTTCTGAGAAACAATGTCATTTGATCTCATATTGTCTATTGTTTTCTAAGCTGTGCGTTTGTAAATGCAGGTATTTGACTAGTTTCAGATTGTCCGTCGACGAAAATAAACTGGACGTTGAAAGATGCAATTATAAGATATGCATTTCTAGCAAAAACACATGATCTTGATAGAACATGACCTTGATGGAACATGACCCAGACAGCTGTGTTTGGTTCATGTCCAAGAAACACCCGTGAGACGTATTACCCGTTTCGCTGAGGCGGGTCAAACTTAACAGCACTCACCTCACACAAGAGAATGAACCCAGTCTGTTTCATACGTGACGGGAAACGATAGTTGACACCCTTACTGGACATGTCCACAAAGTACATACCCTTCCCAAAGTAACCACCTTTAAAAAAACACAATACAATAAATCAGCATGGCAAACACTTCAAACTATCAACGGCAAGAAAATAAAAACATCCAAAATTGCGGCATGTTATCAAGCGGGATGTAACTTAAGATAAAGATATTAAATTGTTTTAACATAACTAATATAAGATAAGATAAAGATATTAAATTGTTTTAACAAAGCTGATATAAGAAACATTTGTTAAAATACCGCAGACTAATGACCCATCTGTTATCACAGCAATAGTTACTCTCAAGAAAGTATTATGTATTATTGAATTTTATTACAAAACGTTCATACTCCTGTACATTTGGATAACCTCAAGAATGATTCATCAAAGTATACAAGATATGTCAAAATATAACTGCGGTGTACCATGTATCCTGTGGAGGCTGCCTCGGGAGGGGCGATACGTAAACCCTGACTGAGAATGCCGATCCAGTTTGTAAGTCGAGACCCATGCCAGTGCAGTTTCCTATCAAATTTTACATGACGGTATGAAAAAGGTATCTTCTTGCATATAGCTGTATTGAATGCTTAGGACTGCTCAAAGCACTTTACACTTCATTCCCTGGCAGACATGTTCATTTCAACACCATGTCGACTTCTCTGGGAAGCATTCAGCCATGCTTCAATTAGGTAAAAACGTTTTATTATTTGACAAAACTGCAGTGTAAATTTGCTTGAACAGGAAAGCAATGTTAGTGTGATATTTTACATGAAATGTTATGTCAGAGGCGAATCTAGTGAAGACAAATAAACACTGTCAAGGCTAAGCAAAAACTTCGCCTGGGGTTTCTATCGGAAACACTTGCCGGCCCCAAGCCCGGGTAAAGAAGGATGGTTGAGCGTGGGGCTAACAACCCTACCTCGTAAAAACGCATTGTCACGGAAACTAATACCAGAGCACAAACCATTTGTGGTGACAGGGATGAAACATGACAGGACACCGGACAGATGACAGGTGACAGCCAAACCCAGCTGGGAGCTGGCGGACCGATGGTGGATTCCCTGAAGCCGAGGAGGAGGACCAGAGTAGCATGTTAGAATGTGCGTACACCGTACGAGACCAGCAAGCTCGCTCAGGTGGTGAAGGGGTTTGACAACTACAAATTAGATATCCTTGGAATCAGCGAAGGACGGGAGCAGGAAAGAGGAAATTAGCGTCAGGCCACACCGTACTCTTTTCTGGACGACCAGATGACCAGCACACACAGGGAGTTGCCCTTAAATCAGCAACAACTTGGAAAAAGCATTGACTGAATGGAAACCACCTGGACCAAGACTTCTCAAGGCCAGACTCAACTGAAAATACACCAAGCTAACAGTGATCGTAAGCACGCACCAACTGAGGATGCAGAAGAAGATAACAAAGACAGTTTCAATGAACAACTGCAGGCATTAGCAGAAGAAGTAAGAGCGCATGACATGCTGCTGATCATTGGAGATGTTAATGCCCGAGTCGGAAGCAATAACACAGGCAGAGAACGTGTTATAGGAAGACATGGTTTTGGACATAGCAATGACAACGGAGAGCGACCATGAGACTTTTGTGACGAAAATGGCATGATTGTTGGAGGGACATTGTTTCAACACAAGGATAATCCAAAGACAACGTGGACATCGCCAGGTGGAGTAACCAAAAGTCAGATCGACCATATCCTCATCAATGGGAAAAGTTTTCTACAAGATGTCAAGGCCTGTAGATGACCTGACGTAGCTAGTGACCACAGCCTGCTTGTAGGAAACATCACCCCGAAATTGCGCAAGGCAAGAAGAGGACAGGAAAGGGGAAGAGTGACTCTGCCAGACTGAAAGATGTTGGGGTAAAGCAAGTCTTCAAACAATAACTCGAGAACCGCTTCCAAGTTCTGGGAGAGCAACAGGACATATCGACGCCTTCTTTCAAGCTTTCAGAGAAGCGGAGAGAAAGTCTCACGATACAAAAAAAAGAAGAACAAAAAAGAATGGATCCAGGCAAAAACTTGGCATCAAAAAGTTTTTGAAACGTTCCAATAGTATTTAAAAAACCACCAATGCAATATCGTTTTGTTACTTTTACACAATCATATATTTTTCGTGTAGACAACACGTCAATATAAACATGCAACAACTATACTAATTATTATGCTTTGTATGTAATTTGTTAAAGGAACGTAATTTTAACAGTTTGGATATGCTGGTGTTTCGAAGCTTGACAAGGGGATAGGGTTCTCAGAAATATCCGTAAAGAGCGAACGTACTTCAGGGATATACACTTTACAACCCTTAATCTACATTTCGTATAGTGAGCAATAGTTTCGGCCCTTAAAAGTGATGTCGGAAGCTATTTTCGTGTATACAGCCTAATAATGATGTATGTCCAGACGTCTATTCAAGCCATAGGCTTTGCAATGAGTGATTAATACTAATTTATGAGTTATAAGCCAAACTAGTAAGTGTTACCGAAATAACTCGTGGCGCCCCTGGAGGATAACATAACACTACATATGTCGCCATTAATTTTGTTTCGCAGTCGCCTATCCACGACAAATGGTGTCCGATTCTGGTTACTTACCATATATTTAATTAATTAAGCTATCAGCAAAGAAGTGTACCAGCAACACCACTTACATATATCTAACAAATGCTATTTTGTTGAGTGGTGTGCTGGAACGGCGGCGAGGAGACTGGAAGTCTTAGGAGAGCAGTAGGCAAGCAAGAACGCCCCGAGTCGACTAACGTTTAGATCAGCGGTACATAGCCTTTTTTGGTGGCGACCTAAATCCAGGTCACGTTACTTGCTTGGCGACCCATGCCTTCAAAAAGTTAATTTGTGATATTTGATCAAATTAATAATGATGAAGTAAATAGGGATAACAAAAACAAAAGATAACCATAGGCGTGTCTAGGGGGGCCTGGGGGCACTTGCCTTTTTGAATGGGCCCATGTGACCCTGCCCCTAGAACATTGTACAGGTGCCCCCCGTTCAGGTTACAATAAGCTGAAATTACGGCGAAGTGGCGTTCCCCCCCCCCCCCTTCTTTCAATGTTATACTCGAGCAGCCGAGCCAGTGTAGAAGGATGAAGAGCTGAAGTGAAGATACGGCCGGTTAGCGACGATACATTTCCAACCGCAGATCAACCTCCCTGAGTGCGAAAATGTCAGGTACATGTAATTTTATAATGTCGTTAACTTAGTATCCATTTCGAGAATCAGTAAAATGTTATCATGATACAGCATTAATTACAAGAGGGGAATGTAGAGGGGTCAGTACACAGGGCAGAGGGGGAGAAAGAGGCAGAGGGTTGGGAGAAGGAGTGTGCAGTACCAATTGATACAGAAGCAAGTGACACTGTAGCAACCAGAGCAGTAGCAACGTATCAGTAGCAAGTGACACTGTAGCAACCAGAGCAGTAGCAGCGTATCAGTAGCAACTGATACAGAAGCAAGTGACACTGTAGCAACCAGAGCAGTAGCAACGTATCATTAGCAACTGGTACATTAGCACAGTAGCAAAATGTGCCATAACAACTGACACAGTAGCAACCAATGCAGTTGCAACAAATACGGTAGCAACTGATAAAGCAGCAACTGACACAGTAACAACTGATGCAGAAGAAATATATACTTATAATCAAGCTTGTGTATGCGGGTAGGTTAACGTTTTATTCTTAGACGGCTTGAACTTCGAGCGCCAGACTTTCAGGGATTAGTCTACGACCCTTAGAATAGGACGGCAAACCTATACTTTGTTTTCAAAATCCCCCATATATGTCAAGATTCTCAACTTTTTATGTGATAAATAAGTTATTCAGAAAGTAAAAAGTAATGTACGCGTAACACTTAAAACTTAAATTTAGAATCTCACGAAACACGTATGCGCGGCAAATATTTCGGGAAAATATGCCCTGCGTCATGCACTTGAAGTAGACACAATATGCTTATGCCATTAGCTAAGCAATACTAATGTTATTTGACAATTCTACACTATCACGACTATGGCCTATCGAAGGACGTGAACTTCACGTTTTCTCCACCCTTCGTCATATTAAACAAACAACGAGTATTTGCGAGCGCGTTGTGGTGTTTATGTAACGACTCGTAGCGACATATATAGTAGCAACTAGTGCAGTAACAACAAATGCCCTAGCAACAGATACAGTAGCAACTAGTGCAGTAACAACTAATGCCCTAGCAACAGATACAGTAGCAACTAGTACAGTAACAACTAATGCCGTAGCGACAGATACAGTAGCAACTAATGCCGTAGCGACAGATACAGTAGCAACTAATGGCGTAGCGACAGATACAGTAGCAACTAGTGCAGTAACATCTAATGCCGTAGCGACAGATACAGTAGCAACTAATGCCGTAGCGACAGATACAGTAGCAACTAATGCCGTAGCGACAGATACAGTAGCAACTAATGCCGTAGCGACAGATACAGTAGCAATTAATGCCGTAGCGACAGATACAGTAGCAACTAGTGCAGTAACAACTAATGCCGTAGCGACATATACAGTAGCAACTAGTACAGTAGCAACTAATGCCGTAGCGACATATACAGTAGCAACTAATACAGTAGCAACTAATGCCGTAGCGACAGATACAGTAGCAACTAGTGAGGTAGCATCTGACGCAAAAGAAAATGGTGCAGTAGCAGCTGATGCAGTGGTAACTTGTGATAAAAGTACTAATGCAGTGGTAAATGTTTTTGTAGGAACATATCCAGTTACATCTGAAACAGTAGCAACTAATGCTGAAGCAAATTATGTTGTAGCAACTGAAACAGTAGCAAATGTACAGTAGAACCATATGTACTAGCAACTTATGTTGAAGTAAATAGTGTAGAAGCCACATCTCCAGTAGCAACTGATAATATAGCTACATACACATTATAATGGGTACGGTAGTAGCTGGTGCCACAATAATAAATCAATAATAATAATAACTTTATTTACACACTAAAAAATCCAAAGTAGAACTCTGTTCAGTAGTGTTGACAATAGTAGTTAGAAATTAGTAGAAATAAATATAATAATAATACAAGTAAATCATATCAAATACAAAACTGAACTAGAGAAACTAAATCAAAGATGACAGTGATGTAAATTATATTATATTCTTTTAAAGGTTGTGCCGCGGTACAGTTAATAGTCCACTGTCAGTTGATCGAAGTGCGCGGCGCGGCATATAGATATGCAGTAGCACCTAATGCGGTAACAACTAGTGCAGTGGCAAATCATACAGTAACAACTGAGACAATAGCAACTAATGCAGTGCAACATATGCGGTAGTAACTGATACAGCAGCAACATATACGATAACAACTGTTACTGTAGCAACTATATCAACTGACGGAGTAACAACTTACGCAGAGCCATCATATAGAATAGCAAGATACGTATTAGGCAATGGTTCGGTAGTAAATGTTGCAGTAGTAACATGACCAGGAGCAAATGTCTGATTAGCAACTAATGCATTAACAACATGTACAGTAATAATTAATATAGTAGCAACGGATAAATCAGCAATAACGGTAGCAGCAACTGATACATTAGCAGCTAATACGTAGCAACTAATGCATATGTAATGATGTCATTGAAACATGTTGCACTGTATAGTAGCACAATGTATGCCCCTTGTCATAGCACAACATCGTATTTTGTCATTACTATACATGCCCTTGGACTGGGGTGCGATGGGTGCGTATGAAACCCACACTGAGGCAAAGTAGTTCCGGTTGTGGGAGTAGTTCCGCCTGGAGGGAAATAGTTATGCTTAATTTTAAATCGTGACGTAAAAACGTAAACGATGTCCAAGACTACCCCTTCTTCCGCATACATTTCCATCACTACCTCACCTTCGACCGTGGAAAATATCAGACCACTACCTCCCCCACCGGACCTGAACAAATACTTAACGCTACCCCATCTTCGACCGCGTAAAATACCCAGCACCACACACCGCCACTCGATCGCGGACAATCTCAATCACTAGCCCCTCGACCGCGGCACATCTCCAACAGACCCATGGCATATTGGGGGGTGGGCTAACGGAGCTTCAGCACCACTGAAAATGTTTCGCCGCCGCGCGGCCGCATATCTTCACATCTTCCTTCACCTTGTGGCTGTCTCGGTTGGCTCGACTGTTACATCGGAACCACGGGGGGGGGGGGGGGGTGCTGTTGGAAATTGTTTAACGCTGCGCCGCTGTAACTTTAGCTTATCCGCTGTCTCGGCTGTGAACTCATGACATCCGAACACGGGAGGGGGACAGTTACTGTTGAAAATTTCATTTTTTACGTTGCGCCGCTGCGGTCCATTTACCTTCTCCACCTTCTCCCTTCTCTCTGCTGTCTCCGCTGAAATGATAATATCCGAAGACGGGGAGGGGGGCAGTAAACCACATGTCTGCGTCGCTTATTACTCAGAGGGGAACACAAAACCATATGTCTTCCCCTCCAATTACACGCACGTTCAACAGTCTAAAAAATCCACATTAATCGTCTCATAAAGTTCACGCTCACACTTAATGGGGAGGGGGGCAGAACCATATGTCTGCCCCAGAGAAATTATACCCCCTCGCCCCCCTGTTCCCGAGCCTATGAACAGACTCCGGCTCAAATGTGATGGATGTTTGTTGGCAGTGTGCATTTCCAGGCCAAAAAATACACTCCCTCCAAAAACGACTACGGTGTTGGCTAGCAATAATACATTCATCGTAAACGACGCGATTGGTCGAGCATTCAACATACTCCTTGATGAATACGGAACATGTGACGCCATCTGGTGCTTGATTAATAATAATACCTGCGGTGAAATATCGATAATAAAAATAGTGTGCACACCAAAACAGCCAGTTTGCGCACCAAACAATTTGGTATACTTACTACAAGACTGGCAAATGGTAAACATCAATCCGCCAATTAAACGTTTCAGAGAGAGAGAGAGGGGGAAGGCAGATAGAGAGAAAGAGGGGGGAGGAAGGGAGAGAGAGAGAAAGGGAAGAAGGCAGTGCCCGGCATCAGGCTCAAAATGTCAAGGGCCAACTGGGCCTGCAACATGAAAATGTCGCAGGCCCGACAAAGATTTGAAGGCCCGGCAACCTTTATTGATTATAATTTATTCTAGTATAGTGGGTATATTATATATACAAAGTATACTAGAATTACAACGTTGAATGCATATTGCCCGCCAAACGGCGTTTAATAAGTTTAACGCAACCAAACGTTAACATTTAATACGAAATATTCAAATAGTAAACACAGGAAAGTAGGTAATAACGAAGGCGGACGGGGGCTAACGGCCTAACCGCATTTTCTTGGAATTGCTTATCGACGTCGTCTAGTTACCTCAATCAAAACCGGCCAAGACAGTACGTGGGACGAAATACAATTGATTCAGCAAACATCTGTACATTTGTGTAGACAATACATCAGGGATAGTCTTACAATATTATTGACTCTGGCACTGATTCCGGATACTGGGACAGACTTGACTGTTTAAGTCGTTCCTTTTTAACTTGTTTCATATATTCCTGTCTGCCGTGACACCTCTGCCTTCCTCGGTGCATTCGCACCGTCTAGTCTACATCCTTCGTCGCACTTCTACCTACATAAATATACATGCACATCATTGGTGATCAATCCAACAGTCCACCAATGTACGCAAAGGCACCAGTCTACACATATATTTAGCACCAGCTACGACTGTCGCGCTTTAATTTATCCGGGCGTTATGTATGTTTATATATGTTTATATATACATAAATTGTATAATGTTTGCTTTCCACAGACATAAATACTTATGTGTCGTAAAACAGTTTCCTCTCCAAGCACACGTCACGTGATTACTCTTATACTTGGTCACAAATCTGAAACAGCAAATTATAATTATGTACTCTAACTATAACGCTCGTGTTACGACAACAAACGAAACATATTTAACTACTGGGTATTATTTATCCTTACCTGATCTACTGGTGCCAAACATTATGCCTTACATATGCACATAATCATCACCCGGATAACATTTTACGCCCGGATAAATGTAAGCGCGACACCGTAACCTCAGTGATGACCTCGGAAGACGAAGGGGGGAGGGGGGTTGCTGTTTAAATTGTTTCCGCTGCGCCACTGTAACTTCAGTGACAGGGACACATTAAAGAGGTCCAGGGACGCGCCACTGTAACTCAGGCATAACGCGGCCAAATTCCAAAGTTCTAGGGGGTACTAGACCCGTGCATGCCAACAATTTAAGCAAAGGCACCTGCATGATTGATACACTTCACCTCCAACATGAAGTTCTACCCCTCTTTCTGGTAACCAACCGCGCGAGTTTATCCACACACATCTTCAGCCCATGCTTCTGGAACACGTCGTTGCGGTGCTTCTCTCGTGGTACCTGTCTGTATTTCACAAACAGAGTGATCACAAGATCGGCAGATATGTAAAAAAACCGGTCCTATGACTCGGGGCAGCTGCGGGCTCAACAGAAGATTCACGAGCCCCGGGCCCGCGGGCCCGCAGATATATCGAACGCAGGAGGGAGGGAGGGAGGGAGGCGGAGAGGGAGGGAGGGAGGGAGGGAGGGAGGGAGGGAGGGAGGGAGGGAGGGAGGGAGGGAGGGAGGGAGGGAGGGAGGGAGGGAGGGGAGGGAGGGAGGGGAGGAGGAAGGGAGGCAGCGCTGGAGATATCGATAGATATATATAAATACAGTATGTCCGTCCATCCGTCCGTCTGACCGACGTAAATAAATAGTACGGGTTTTATACGTCGTAAAAAATTTATTTCATGAATTTCATTAACATTACGGCAAGACATCTCCTAAATAAAACATTCCCACATTGTCACTTTAAACATTATGCATTATGTGTTTTCAAAAAACATCTTTTCGGGGCCAGTATTTCAGCAAAAATATACGACGGAATGTACAAACGCTCCACGTGTTCGGCATCCATTTGTGATGGTTTGACGGACCTTTTACTAGGCAACATATCACGTGATGGATAGGTCAATTATAATTCCAGCTGCCGAAGACCTCCCTTCTGTAATGATTAATCGTATTCGCCAAATTGTAATGGTGTCATAGACACCAGCCAATGTCAGAGGCATTGACAAATCGCAATCGGCTGCTTTGCAATTCTTGGCAAAACGGTGATCGGCGGAATCGGTTTTTGGGCACTGAAACGGTTAATGTATAAAAGTGCGTCGCTCAGTTAGTTACCATCAGGAAGCTAGCGATCTAAGACATTGCACGGAAAATGAACAGAAAGTTCACACGGACTGACAACTACTGGGTGTTACCACCAACAGGACGTTGTCGACTCAGCCATTCATTAATCAAGTGCAGTACAAAGCCAGAATGACACATGTTAAAAGAACACTACATATGGCGCCACCTCAAGTCAAGAAAACGGCCTACGAGGAACTCGTCAGACCGACGCTTGAGTGAGCCACTGACGCCTGGTCACTCCACACCAAGACAGGTAAACTATCAGACGATATAACAAGTGGAGCAATCCGCTCCTCGCAGTGATACTGACAGTTACCACAACAGTTCACCGTCACAGCGATGTGCACTACCCTTATGTAGAATTTCGTTATACAGAAGACCTCCGATAAATAAATGATATTATTTATAACATTTGCCACGGTCTAGTGCGCATAAGTTTCCTTGTCATCAATGTTAAAGCAAAGACCGCGCCGGACGCCAATACAAGCACAAACTACGAACGCTGTAGGCCCTACCAGTATTCGTTGAATGAACGTTTATATTAACTATGAACTGCACTTTTGTACTTGTTTTATTTAATTATTTATTTGACAAACAAATATTTTATTAAATTAAGTATTTACTGTAGTTTTATTTAAACATTTTAATCCACAATGACGTTTCCATCTACAGGATAGTGAAGTATCACGTTTTCGCAGTATGTCTCTGAAAAATGCCCTGCTCGCGGTATGAGTAACGTGTGCCACGCTAATTGTAGGTAATCAGGCTGTGGGCATGCGATGTTTGTGCATGTAACCCTAACGTGCCCCCCGCTGAGGCACAAGAGTTCCGCTTGATTTTAGATCGTGAAGCTTAACAAATGAACATCACACCCTCGCCCCCAGCTCCCGATGTAATATCCGGCATCACGCAAGTACTGAATGAGTTGTTTAACAACAGCTAAGGTTTCGGCCAAGACCTGGTGGATTTTTGGGAAAGGTCTAAAAACGCACGCCCCAAAAACATTGCTACGGTCCTGGTAATAGATACAGGGATGTTTGGATATAACAGGCCTAATGTTGCTATAACATTTCTGTTTTGCAAACGTATTAGGATTCGTGAGAAGGATACATGCACACGCACACGCACACGTATGCACGTACACGCACGCACACACGCGCACACGCGCACA
Organism: Escarpia spicata; assembly: GCA_963995525.1. Taxonomy (NCBI): domain Eukaryota; kingdom Metazoa; phylum Annelida; class Polychaeta; order Sabellida; family Siboglinidae; genus Escarpia; species Escarpia spicata. The sequence continues at coordinate 27,871,649 of OZ023207.1, read as the reverse complement.
CGCGCACACGCGCACACGCGCACACGCGCACACGCGCACACGCACACACGCACACACGCACACACGCACACACGCACACACGCACACACGCACACACGCACACACGCACACACGCACACACGCACACACGCACACAAGGACTCTCAATCAAGAGGAACCTCTTGCTTCCGTTTCGAAGCTTTGGCAATTTCGATCACTCCACATGGTGCATATATGTTAACGAACAGCCTTTGCGCCGTAATTGCAGCATGACTGAACACTTCCTTGAGAAATCGATATGGTATTCGATTGAACAGGTATGGAAGGTTTGAAGTGTAGAGCGCTTTAAGCATTCCAAAGGACTTGATACCGCGCTATGTGTGAACTTACATTTTTCAAGTCGCAACATGTTCGCAGATGTGACAATGGTAAGTTGTTGAGATGGATTACAAGCACCGGCGATCGATCTGATTGCCGGGAAACTCGCGGATTTTCTAGAAAGAACCTCGATCCGGCTTTGTGAACTTGCACAAAGCCTGAACGCAAGCAAACTCATACGTGTAGACACTGTGTACATATTCACACGACACTCCTTCGAGTCGCCTTTCGTTCTTAATGTTTTTTGTGTGTGTCGTAAGCCAACTTGCATGTGATGTCATTTTAATATGTATTAACTCTTGTCAGCTACTGGATGCGTGCTTATTGTTTTGCTCAAGAAGACAGTGAAGACAATAAAGACAACCAGTACATACTAAACTTAAAATACATCCTAAAATGTCAAATAAATAAAATAAAATTAGAATAATAATTGTATCCTGTAAATTAATAAGACATAAATTAACGATGTTATAATATACATATATAGGCCAGTAGGAGTTCGCACCCTCCCCCTGCTGAAGCAAGGGTCCCGCTTGAACATACCATAAGGAGGTCCATATGAAGATCTGAATGGGCAGAATTTTAGGTTCCGGTGAGCTCCAAGGCGTAAGCGCCCCCAAAATACGCCACGCTTAGGCCTGATATAGTTATTTTACGTACATCTGCACGCCATCTATGTTTAAGAATACAGTAGGTGAATGTTTGTAAATGTCGCACAAGTTTTACCGATTTATGTTGTGTTTACACCAAATCAAACCGGCTTATCTAAAGCCAGTGATACACTGAGCCCTTTCGCCCGACCCTACCCGACCAGACCAGATCCGACTAGTCCAGGCTCACCCCGATTGCAGTGTGTCTACTACTCCGACTGACACCGACAAAGTTAGACTCGAAACCAGCGCGACGTCGCAATCACGTAAACTTTCGGACTACGTCAAACTGACGCAGACTAGCCCCGATTACAATCGGATGTGTGGATACCCTAACCGACTGACACCGACTCAACCTGCAGCGTATCCGGGCCTTAAGCGTTCTAACTTCACATTACAACAGTTACGTAGTGTGGAATATCATGGTGTATATATCGGTAAGTGTGCTTAATTGCAACACGAATGTTTCAGTAAACTAATACACATGCTGTAAGACGACTGTGCCATTGCAGCCAACGAGTTTTGCGTTTCTCTCGCGCGCATGTGTGTTGGTGAACGACAGTTAGCCAAGTATCGATGAGACACAAAGCGCTGCATGAAAGGTTCTGTCGGTGACCATCGGGGGTTACATAATGCCGTTATTTTGCAGTCGTTTATCGTTGAACTGAACGTAGTGTACCAGTTTCAAAGAGAAGGTAGTTACCTCAAAACCGGCGCGTGTATGTGTATTGTGTTTAACAGCAGCCATATTTTAGTATAATCGCTATTCGTTGAAGGAGTGTTTCCGTCATATAAGTTTCAGTTGAATATATGGTTGTTTACGTTGACGACAACTTGTTGGAAGTCTGCCAGGTGCCGTAATGTCAATGCCAAGTATACCGCGACGAGTATAACCTAATTATGTTGATTTAGTTGCTGACACACATAATATTAGTCAGTTAATTTATATAAACAACGTGAATGTGGTTGTGCTCGTGTGAATGGGCGCGGGTATACGTGTCTGTTACAGAAAATAACAGATAGCAAATGTGATAATTATGTTGTTCTGTTTAAGCACAATATGTTGCAACACCGAAGTTTATTAAATTATATGGACGTCATCGAAAGCAACTATTACAAATAAGCCAAATTCCAACTACAGCTGTACATTACCTGAAGATACACTAATATCGACTCCATAAAGATTGGACTTATACAGCGTACGTAACGTTCTGTGAGTGTTTTAATATAATACAACAGCACAACATATTCCAAGATAATACGAACACAATAGCGAAAAGTTGGCCACAGTTACTGTTCAGAGTTATAGCCTACTCTCGTGGTAGCCATTGGATTACGTGTAACGTCAATGAAGCTTCTGCGATCAAACTGATTGCCGGGAAACTCGTCGGCTCACGAATATTTCTCGGCAATCACCTCGATTCGGCTGTGATCAGACACGTACGTACACACTCGAACGCATGCAAATACACAATTCATAGACGTCGGAACCGGGAGAGTCTGAGGGAGCGAGCCATGCATTATGTTGTTGGGTAAATGTTGCGTAACAAATAAGGAAAACTGAGCGCCAATGACTGGAAGCTTGCTACAGGGAACTTTTATCAGAGTAGCATCTATCAACACGCTATTTCACAAAGTAAAAAAAATAGTTGCCCGCCTCCTAATAGGTTGCCTTGTTAGTTGACAGTCGTGATAGCAATATTGACCAAATGTTAGAAAACACACAGCATCATTACATAAACACCATAACGCGCTCGCTGAAACTCGTTGTGTGTTCAAACTGACGAAGGTCGGAGATATAGTGGCATTCACATCCATCGATAATCGATAAGTTGTAGTCATGCTAATGTAGAAATGTGAAATATTATTCGTATCGCCATGATATTGGCATGAATTTACACATAAACATATAATGTCAGAAGGAAGGAAGGAAGGAAGGAAGATCTTTATTCGACAGATATAATACAAATAAGTACAAAACATGTAAGAACATTTTAATTAAAAAAAACTGTCGGGAGACTCTCACTGGTAATTTTAACTAAAACATTTATCCTACTCCCATTGTGGTGTACAAAGAGTATATTAAGTTAAAGCTACAAGCTGCTTTAATATATAATAAAGAGTATATGATGTATATTGGTAGCCTAACTGCATATGTAGCAGTTTTTGTCCGCGCAAGTGTGTTTGTAAAATGTCAGTAAGTACTTTCTAGTGTATTTAGAGAAGCTGCAGAAACTATGTGTGTACATTTTGTCTAAAATGCAGTAAAACTGATGTCAGAGTATACTTCATGCTGCAAAGTCCACGACGCAGAGGCAGTTTTCCCGAAGTATTTGCTACGCGCGCGTGTATACTGCAATTGTTAAGTTACGTTCTACGTTTGTGTCGAAATGTCTAATAAAAATATATTTTTATTAGACATTTCGACTATTAATCATTGGATATTTAACAAGATTTAAGAAGATTGCCACCCAGAGAGTTAACTCTTGGTGGCAGGTGGACAAGGAAGCCCTTCGGCTTTTCGAGAGTCCAACCCTTTTATCTATGTGTATCCTTCTGAGGTATGTGTCGATTTTATTTTTAAACATATTCACGCTACTAGCACCCACACAATCAGCAGACAATCTGTTCCATTCATTTACACTCCTTTGTGAAAATGAGAACTTTCTTATATCTAATCTACACTGCTCCTTTGCTAATGCAACTTCATGTCCTCTAGTCCTTCTATCTTTCTTAACTGAGAGAACAATATTTATATCAATATTTTCATAACCATTTATTATTTTAAACACTTCTGTCTGATCTCCTCTCAATCTTCTGGTCTCTAGTGTTGTTAAACCACAATCTCTTAGGCGAATTTCATAACTAAGATCCCTCAGTTTTGGTTTCGTTTTAGTCGCTCTCCTCTGTACTCTTTCTAGCATATATATGTCCTTCTTGCGATATGGCCTCCATGCTTGTATACAATATTCTAAATGAGGCCTCATTATTGTTTTGTACATTGTTAATATTAGTTCTTTTTCCTTATACCCTACATTTCGCCTAATTAATCCAAGGATTTGATTTCCCTTTCCGCACTGCTCTGAAACCTCCATATCAGCACTAATGGTTAACCCTAAGTCCTTTTCTTTTACAGTAGTACTTACTACAGTACTCCCCCCCCCATTGTATATTCTACCTCTTCGTTCCCATGTCCTGTGCGGAGGCATTTACATTTCCCAAAATTGTACAACATTTGCCACTTTTCAGACCATTTGATCAACCTGTCAAGATCATCTTGTAAATGTTGTCTATCTTCATCACTTTTAATCCTTCTAAACAACTTGCTGATTATTTCATCATCCAAATCGTTGACATATATTAGGAATAATATAGGTCCTAGTACTGATCCCTGTGGTACCCCACTCAAAACTGATTTCCAGTTTGAAGCCTCCCCATCAACCACTACACGTTGTCTTCTGTCAATCAGCCATTTTTCTATCCAGTTACTTATGCCATTTCCTATGCCATGGGCCTTTATTTTAAGCAGTAATCTTTGATGTGGTACTTTGTCGAAAGCTTTTTGAAAATATAAGTAGATGATATTTACTGGTGATCCATCATCTACCCACTTAGTGATATCTTCAAAAAAACATAACATATTTGTTAAGCATGACCTCGCTTTTAGAAACCCATGTTGAGATGGGTTTATCAAGTTATGATTAACAAGAAACTCCACCATGTGATCTTTAATAAGTATTTCTAATAATTTACAAATCACCGATGTTACATTAACTGGTCTATAATTATTTGACTTGTTTCTCGAACCTTTTTTAAATAACGGTATAATATTTGCTTCTTTCCATTCTAAAGGAACCACTCCCTCTTCTAATGACAAGTTGAAAACTGTTGCAAGCGGTATGCTAATTTGTTCTACAATTTCCAATAGTAGTTTAGGTGGAATCCCATCCACTCCAGTTGATTTATTATCTTTCATAGCCCTTATTTATTTAGCTACCATTTCCGGGGTTACAATTAACTGTCCTAAATAGTCTGAGTATGCCCCCTTGAACTTAGCCTCTGGTACGGGCAGTGAACTAATATTTTCCCTGGTAAACACTGAACTAAAATACTCATTCAGATATTCTGCCATTAAGAATCCCTGTGCTAAAATATTTCCAGCACTATCTTCTAGAGGACCGACCTTATCATGAACTTTCTGTTTGCTTCGAACATACGCATAACAAATCTTGCAGTCATGTTTTATATTACTAGCTAATTGTTGTTCATAGCTAATCTTTGATTTTATAATTTTAGCTGTAGCTTGGATAAGTGCTTCTTTATAAATGTTGTAATCTTCATCATTTCCAGTACATCTGTATGACTTCCACATCATTTGTTTATACTAAATATTTCTTATGACTTCTTTCGATAAATAATTTGTGGACCGTTTCCCTTGTTTTTTGAAGGGTACAAATGTATCGACTATACATTTAATTTAACTTTTTATATATTCCAGCATTCTGTTGCTGTCTTATTTTTCAGTGTGTTATTCCAATCTATCTTTGTTAATTTTTTCCTCATGTCCTTATACCTTCCTTTATGGAAATTTCTCCTATACTGCTTTTTACTATTCCTTTCTGATTTTACTTTGATGGTAAAATGTATCTGGTTGTGATCGCTACTCCCCAGTGGCTCACATGTCTTGACATTATCAACTAATTCATTCTGTGAGGACAAAACTATGTCTAACACATTCTTACCCCTGGTTGGTTCTAGCACATGTTGAGAAAGGAAAGTATCTTGAACAAAAACTAAAAACTTTTGGTCCTCACTCCCCATACTCTGCAGAGATTTCCATTGTATATGCCCGTGTCTAAAATCCCACATAATAGTACTGTCCCGTTTGCTTACTTCCCTTATAGCGTTTTGTATTTTTTCATTCTCTTCTATGCTTATGTTTGGACTTCGATAAAATAACCCAACTCTTAACGTTGAGTTTCCTGTAACTATGTTACACCAAACAGCTTATTCGCAATCTGCTTCTCTTTCTAATGTTATTTCATAAGCCTGGATAGATTCTTTAATATATAAAATAACTCCACCTCCCTTTCTTCCTATTCTATCTTTTCTAAACATTACATATCCTGTCAGTCCCAATTCGGCATCTGATATATCGGTGGTGGTCCAGGTTTCGGTTATACCTGTTATGTGAGGGTTAATATCTTCTAACGTAATGTTTAGTTCATTTCTGTTGTTTACTACACTCCTTGCATTTAAACAATCACATTTATATCCAGCTTCAGAAGAGTTTTCCAGACTGTTCTTTGCTGTTTTATTTGTGCTGTCTTTATATATGCCTCCAGTTTCAGGCTTCTGTGTGAGTCCTCCTGCGAATCTAGTTTAAATAGATGCAACCTGACCCACTGTCAACAGATCGCAGCAGGTTCTCTGAGAAAACAGCTGCCCCCTTTCCACTAAGATGGAGGCCATCTCTCATGTACATATCTTCCCTCCCAACAAAGTATCCCCATAAATCTGTGAATCCCACCCACTCTTCTTCACACATCTGCTCAACTAGTGCGTTGATCGCCATCCTCTTGCAATTTCTATACGTTGCCCCCTTCCTCCCATTTCTGGCAAAATTCCTGAGAGAATAATCTGTGCAAATCTTGTTTTCATTAGCTTCCTCGCTAACTGTCTATACGTCTGTTCTATCCCAGTTTGTACCTCCCCACTAGCATTATTTTGTTCGTACGTGTACTAGTATAGACCCTCCCTTGCCATGCCCCAATACCTTCTCTACCCACATATCTACCGATCCATTTTTTCCTGTCGCTTTTCCTCTAGTCACCTTTCCTCCTGTCATCGTCCCTTTTATCGATTTCTCTTCTATCACATTTGCTCTTACTTCCTTTCGTCCCTTCATCTCATTTTCTTCTCTCCTCTCCCGTCCTATCTTCCCTCCCTCCTTCTCTACGGTCACTTTCTCCCCTGTCACCTTCACGCTTGTCACGTTTTCTGTCATCGATTTTCCCTTCTGTCAATCTCCTTTCCTTAGTCGTTTTGCCACTGCTATTCTCCTTCAGTCTTGCAGTATTCCCACCTCTCTCCCTGTCGTCCCTCTCCATTCCACCTGTCTCCTTGCTAATTCCCATCTCCATCCCCTTCACAATATCTGTCAACCTAACTATCTCCTTCTGCAGACACTCCACCTTCCAACACCCCATGCACTGAAAGGTGAATCCTTCCTCCATGGTTTCTGCCCATGACTTCCCACAGCCGGACAATGCAAAATCTACCCAGCTGTGGCCGTGATCGCACACCAAGTCGCTTTGCCTTGAATTGCCGCTTGCAAGGCGCCATATCACTATCAGAATTTATTTAATACATTAACTAACTCAGTCTTTATACAGAATGTTTCCTGTGTACTACAGCACACTTTATGTTACATATTTTAATTACACAGCTGACTATTTATCCTATCACGAACACTAACATTACCAGTAGTGACCTAATTCAAATACAATCAATTCCGTTACGTTAGGCTGCTATATTAATTTTAGGTTACGCCGTAGGACACTATCTACAGAAACAATCTGGAGTTCGCCCGACTGTCGCCCTTGCTTAATTTTAACAACAATGCTACCTAATCGAAATATCTAGCAAGTACTGGCTTACACATATATTATCTTATGTAAGTAGTTTTATGGTTGTTACTTTATCCCCTGTATATTCTACCACATAATCAGGTTTGTTAAATCTTGTTTACAACTTATCGAAGGCTATGTTACCCTATTATCACTCACTATACTAAAGTGTTCTAAAATACTTTAACTAACTAACTTTAAGCACAACTGCTACTCAATATACTGTATGTTTACTACAACTTTATGAATTATATTAAGGCAAGAATAATACTTATCAATCAGTAATTCCACTTGTTTATCAACTTTTCTGCACCACCAATTTCTACGATCTATCTCCACCAAATATAGCCTCGAATATAAACAGGATGATAAACTTTCGAATGTAACGCGTTGCTTATGTTACGCCATCATAATAAGTGTGTAAGTTAGGCCTATACTCCATTGTTGGTTGAAAGGGACGCACTCAATAACAATTGTTTTGAAAATGGATGTTTGCGAGCGTTATTACCTACCACACCGTGGTTTGCGGCATACCTTCAATATAGTATGATAGTTTTAAGAACATTATAGTAATTAGTAAAACAGACTGTATCTTTTGAAGTCAAATAAACATTAACGTGATTTTTTTAGATAAGAAGAATGGCGATGTCGGTTGACTCAGCATCCGTGACAACGACCAGCCAGTACAACTATTTCACTTATGTAGACGTTGCCTTTGTGAGGCCGATGTCGCCAAAAAAACATGGCCTCGCTCAAAGGAATAATGTATTCCGTTGAGCGTGTGATTCATGTATTCAAATGAGAAAAATCAAGTACGCCACATATCAGACTTTGTTTAGGTGTCTATCCGATGAGTAAAGTAACAGCGAAAAAACAAAATGCCGGCAGAACAAGTGAAGACTCTACGCGTCGGCCGCATAAACCAAACGAAAGTGTTTTCATTGCAGCACCTGAATCAATAGTAATTTGTAGATATACGTATGTCGTTTTTTGTGTGAACCATACGTTACACGGTTGTTGTTGAGCATGTCGCACAACGAAGGAGGTGTTTGACACCCTCGTCGCCGACAGAACCAAGAAATCCATGCAGTGGATTCTTACTACGAATAAGGCACTCCTAATGTACGGAATATCCGCTTGAAAGAAGGCAGTATGTTCCCAGGTCAATTTGGAAGATACGACCCAGGAGTATGTTCAAATGGTAATCAAAACATCCAGTTTCAAAAAAACAAAATTATTGTCTAGGCAGGCTGAGTTAACCGCAGTAAGCCTTTGGTGTTCAACGATTTTCCATTGTCCACGTTCAACACAGCAGGCTTGTCCAGCGGTTATATACAGAAAAAAGACGGAATTGTGTGAATTGAAATATTTTGTTTTTGGATTTCCCAATCATTCAAATCCGCCATTTTTTAAGATGACGGTCCTTAATACAAATGTAAATAGTTTATGTTATTGAATAGATTGATGGATAGCAATTTAAAAAATGGAACTACTGACCTTCGTCGACATGCCTATATCCGCCATGTAAAAAGATGGCGCTCGTCAAAGCCTATTATTTCCATAATATTGAAACACAATGTAGACGTCATAATTTAATAAGATTTAACAAGATTGCCATCCAGACAATTAACTCTAGATGGCAGGTGGACAGGGAAGCCGTTTGGCGTATCGAAAGTCCAACCCTTTTATCTACATATATCCAGCCCTTATGAAGTATGTGTCGATTTTATTTTTAAACATATTCACACTACTAGCACCCACACAATCATCAGATAATCTGTTCCATTCATTCACAGTCCTTTGTGAAAATGAGAACTTTCTTACGTCTAATCTACACTGCTCCTTTACTAATGTAACTTCATGTCCTCTAGTCTGTCTATCTTTCTTAACTAAAAAAACCTATGTCTATCAATATTTTCATAACCATTCAATACTTTAAACACTTCTATCTGATCTCATCTCAATCTCCTGGTCTCTAGTGTTGTTAAACCACATTCTTTTAGACGTTTTTCATAACTAAGATCCCTCAGTTTTGGTATCATTTTAGTCGCTCTCCTCTGTATTCTTTCTATCATATATATTATGTCCTTCTTGCGATATGGCCTCCACGCTTGTATACACTATTCTAAATGAGGCCTAACTAATGTTTTATACAGCGGTATTAATAGTTCTTTTTCTTTATATGCTATATTTCGCCTAATCAATCCAAGGATTTGATTTCCTTTTGAAGCTGCAATTCCACACTGCTCTGAAATCTCATTGTCAGCAATAATTGTCAGCCCTAAGTCTTTTTCTTTTAGAGTAGTACTTAGTACAGTTCGCCCCATTGTATATTCTACATATACGTTCCCATGTTCTGTGTGAAGGCATTTACATTTCCCAAAATTGAGCAACATTTGCCACTTTTCAGACCATTTCATCAACCTGTCAAGATCATCTTGTAAATGCTGTCTATCTCCATCACTTTTAATCCTTCTAAACACTTTTGTATCATCTGCAAATTTCAATACCTTGCTAGCTATATCATCGTCTAAATCGTTTATATATATTAAGAATAATATAGGTCCTAGTACTGATCCCTGTGGAACCCCACTCAAAACTGATTTCCAGTTTGAAGCCTCCCCATCAACAACTACCCGTTGTCTTCTGTCAATCAGCCATTTTTCTATCCAGTTAATTATGCCATTTCCTATGCCATGGGCCTTTATTTTAAGCAGTAATCTTTGATGTGGTACTTTGTCGAAAGCTTTTTGAAAATATAAGTAGATGATATCTACTGGTGATCCATCATCTACCCACTTAGTGATATCTTCCAAAAAACATAACATATTTGTTAAGCATGACCTCGCTTTTAGAAACCCATGTTGAGATGGGTTTATCAAGTTATGATTAACAAGAAAATCCACCATGTGATCTTTAATTAGTCTTTCTAATAATTTACAAATCACCGATGTTACATTAATTGGTCTATAATTATTTGTTTCTCGAACCTTTTTTAAATAACGGTATAATATTTGCTTCTTTCCATTCTAAAGGAACCACTCCCTCTTCTAATGACCAGTTGAAAACTGTTGCAAGCGATATGTTAATTTGTTCTACAATTTCCAATAGTAGTTTAGGTGGAATACCATCCACCCCAGGTGATTTATTATCCTTCATAGCCCTCATTTTCTTAGCTACCATTTCTGGGGTTACAATTAACTGCCTTAAATAGTCTGATTCTGCCCCCTTGAACTTAGCCTCTGGTATTGGCAGTGAACTAGTGTCTTCTCTGGTAAACAATGAACTAAAATACTCATTCAGTTCTTCTGCCATTAAGAATCCTTCTGATATAATATTTCCAGCACTATCTTCTAGAGGACCGACCTTATCCTGAACTTTCTGTTTGCTTCGAACATACGCATAAAAACTCTTGCTGTCATGTTTTATATTACAAGCTAATTTATGTTCATAGCTTCTCTTTGAATTTCTAATTGCAGCTGTAGCTTGGTATAGTGCTTCTTTATAAATGTTGTAGTTTTCGTCATTTCCAGTACGTCTATATGACTTCCACATCCTTTGTTTATACTTAATTTTTCTAATGGCTTCTTTCGATAAATAATTTTGGACCGTTTCCCGTGTTTTTTAAGGGAACAAATCTGACGATGATGCATTCAATTTCACTCTTTAAGATATTCCAGCATTATGTTGCTGTCTTATTCTTCAGTGTGTTATTCCAGTCTATTTTTGCTAAATATTTCCTCATGTCCTCATATTTTCCTTTGTGCAAATATCTCCTGTACTGCTTTTTATTATTCCTTTCAGATTTTACTTTGATGGTAAAATGTATCTGGTTGTGATCACTATTCCCTAGTGGCTCACCTATCCTGACATTGTCAACTGATTCATTCTGTGAGGACAAATTTATGTCTAACACATTCTCTCCCCTGGTTGGTTCTAGCACATGTTGAGAAAGGAAACTATTTTGTACAAAAACTAAAAACTTGTGGTCCTCACTACCCATACTCTGTAAAGATTTCCATTTTATATGCCCATGGTTAAAATCCCCCATAATAACACAGTCCCGTTTGCTCACTTCCCTTATAGCGTTTTGTATTTTTTCATTCTCTTCTATGCTTATGTTTGGACTTCGATAAACTAATCCAACCGTTAACGTTGAGTTTTCTGTAACTATGTTACACCAAATAATGTATATGTTTAGATAACATGATTTCAGATATAGTACTATTGACCTTCGTTGACTTCCAGATATCCGTCATTTTGAAATATCCGCCATTTTTAAAGATGGCGCCTATCATAGCCTATTACTTCCATATTTTAAGAAGTGCATAACATAGGGCCACAAAGTTGATGTAAAAATGGACGGTTGTTAGATACGATGATTTCAAATATATTACTATTGACTTTCGTTGACTGTCATTTATCCGCCATTTTGAAAGATGACGCCCGACAAAGCCTATTATCTTCCCGTTTCTTAAGATTTACGCATTCTAGAAATTTGAAATAGATGTCAAAACATTTTTGTCTTATATTCACATTCGTAATTTTCTCGATGTCATATATAGCCACATTACAGATTTCTCTTGTACGAAACCTCGGACAAAGTCACTGCTGTTCATGGTTTGGGTGCACATGCTATGTGGGCTTTCGTCAAAGATGTGAAATCTCTTATCATGCCAATGAAGGAGATGCGCAACACTTTCTCTGATACCAGTGTATATCTGCTACTTCTTGACACACGTCTTGTGGCAGAGGAAGAAGTGTTTGGTTCCGTCAGCAAGATGGAGAAACGTGGAAAAGACTAGCTCAAACAGTTCTTCAAGAAACATTTGGTGAACAGCACAAACAGTTAACGAAATAGTCACCTGACAAATACGTGTCGCTGACCTCAATGATTTCTTCCAATATGAGAATCACTCATTCTCCCTCGTCACTGTTAGACTACGGCAACATAAGGCTCGGTAAAAAGTCTTACCTGCTTCAATGCCTAGAATACCTGATGCTCAATGATAGTGCCTGCTCCCTGAGGGAAACTCAAATGATCATAATTGACGCCGCAGTTCTTACTAACATACTCAAGCATGTTATGTGAAGAGGAGAACATCAGGATGCTGTTGCATGCAGCAGATGATGTCATGCAAGGAAGACAGAAGATTGCCATATTACTCAGGGGCTTATCCTAAAAAAACACCTCGATTTTTCACATCTTTCTGCAAGCACAATTTTGGATAAGCGTTATATATAGCCATGGCATTTCATTGTTTCCCTGGAGCCAAGCTGAGCTCCCGCTGTGGCGGCCATATTGGACAAATTCAATATGGCCGACGTCCAGAGATAGGCTGTGTAATAACTTGAGAACCTCCAGGTCGATGTCACATAATAAAATCACATTCAAGGCTTTTTTGGCTTAAAATAAAACAATTTTGACCATTAGATCACTGTTGTCCAGATTCTATCAAGATATCAATATATACCTTTTCGTGTCTACACGCGGTGAAGGAAAGGTTCCACCAACACACTGTCTAGTCCCCGGTGCTAAAGTGAAAGATGATGTATGGGTATCACATGTTGCGGGAGTGTTGGAAAAAGGATCAGCTGAAAAATGGTGATGTGGTCACAAGGATGGGTTTCAACTCGCAACTCATGGATGAAGCGTCTATCAAGCCTCGGGCAGAAATCGGTATCCTCCCCTTATTTCTTGATAAGGCCGCCTCTCCATCTATGATGAAGTATACTATGGAGATAGTGAAGGAAAATACCGAGTTCATCAAATCCGGTCAGACCCCTGTCGTTGGCGCCGATCAGCCTCTCTACGCCATATTGGCGTGGCAATTTCCCGACATCCTGGGCGAGGATAAGTTCATCATGCAGCTGAGAGCCTTACATATCGAGGACAAGTGCCAGCTGCTGATGGGCAAGATGTTACGAGGGTCGGGCTGGGACACTGCTCTAACTCAAGCGAACGCCCTCTCCTGTGATCGCGCTCAGTCTGCTCTCAATGACCATCACATCAAGCGCACTCTCTCTCTCTCTCTCTCTCTCTCTCTCTCTCTCTCTCTCTCTCTCTCTCTCTCTCTCTCTCTCTCTCTCTCTCTCTCTCTCTCTCTCTCTCTCTCTCTCTCTCTCTCTCTCTCTCTCTCTCTCTCTCTCTCTCTCTCTCTCTCTCTCTCTCTCTCTCTCTCTATCTCTCTCTCTCTCTTGAAGCGAAATGCATACACTCAGTATATGTTCAATGCGCAGGGGCCTCCCGGGTCGTTCGAGATGTGGATCGAAAGGCAATCCGCTGATGTTCAAGTATTGGTCGCTAGTGATCGAGCTTGAGCTATTGATGTACCGTGCTTGTAAACAAACTTTTCCTTTCTCCCCAATCACGTCCGGACGCGGATATCCAGCGAGACAAGCGACAAGCGACAGTGTTCTACATGGCTGCCGTTATCCACATGGTGCGTCCGACCAGAGCGGCAACATTCGCTGAGTATGTACATCTACACGTTGTGCCTTTTCTGAAAACTGACTTGACCGCCACGGTTGAACGCGTCGATGCAGTCTGGTACACCTACCCTGAATATAGCCTGAAATTACTGACACAGCAGCGGCGTTGGACAGGTGCGCATACACGAGTCGAACCAGATGGCGACGACTGCACTCCCATCCCCAAAACGGACTGGCAATCGTACTTGAAAAATGTGGAAAACAAAAAGGAGCTATTTTGTTTTATCAGTAAACAGCTGGTCAAGACTGACATGGATGGAAGATTCCTCCTCAGCACAGAGTTTGAGGTGGTGCTCTCCAACAAGCCGTTCCATGTGTTACCATTCCAGCCCTTCAACCACGCTGGGGCAGATACGCGTATCATCCTGCACCTAGCTCATGCCTCGTCTCAGGATCATGAGAAAGCATTCCTGCTCACTGTCGACAGTGACATCGTTGTTCTTGCCGTCGCTTTCTTTGAAAAACTTGACCTTTCAGAGCTTTGGATAGGCTTTGGTAGCGGCAAGAAATACCAATATATCCCGGTGCACAGCATCCACTCCCAGCTCGGTCCACCAAAGTCGTTGGCTCTACCCCTCTTTCACGCCATAACGGGCTGCGATACGACCTCTTAGTTTCCCGGTTGCGGCAAGGAGATGGTGTGGGCTGCATGGAACAGTACACCAGGACTTACAGAGGCAATGATCTCGCTGACCGAATATCCGAATCGAGCGATTCGTTGTGCATATGTACAGCAAGACTTGTGGTTCTGCAACTGTCAACGATGCTGGGCATCATCTCTTCACCGATGGCAGTGGTTCACTCGACAATATGCCCCCGACCAAGACCGCTTTTTTCGAGCAAGTAAGTAAGTAAGTAAGTAAGTAAGTAAGTAAGTACATAATGTAATTCCAACAACACCGTTTTAGAATTATACATCCCGTTATTTAAAAGTAGCATTTTCAACATGCAAACAGTAATTAATCATGAGTGTTGGCGGAAAGGAGGTGAACAGAAGTGTCATACTTATATATGCATGTCAAGACGTACTTGCTCCAAGCCAGTTTCATCTGATAGCAGTCAACAACATGCCACCGGGCAATCCCTGTCTTTGATCAATGGGGAAGGGAACAGGATGAATGCAGCAAGCAATGGCGCCTTTTCTGGACCACTCTCGCCGATGCAAGTAAAGCTTGTGCCCTGCACCTAAATTGTGAAGTGGAAGGGGAATTGCAAATGCTGCAAGGCAAGTTTTCGTTGCACAGCACTGTGCAAGTGCGAGGGTGGCTGCCTAGACAGTGGTGACAACGATATGAACAATTGAACTACTACTAATGGATGGCTGCGTAGATAGACAGACGGTCGAGATTGTTTGATTGTACGAATAGAGTGAATAAGTAAAATAGCACTGTACCTTTTTAGGTACATTCATTTAATTTGAATTTTGTGTATAAAATTGACATGTAACTGGTATTTCTAGAATAATAGTATCATTCATACATTTTGGAGTGGGTTACATTCCCAATTGTGCATAATAAAAAGTTTCTCTAATAAATTATCATTGTTCTTGACCTTGACTACATGACCTCGCCATTTCCCTTTCAATATCGGTTCCAACATTATAATAAATATATAAACCTTTGCTAACGCAGTAAGATTAAATGAATCATCAACAGATACATGGGGTTTTACGCATTTATGGGCAAATTTAACCTTGACCTTGATTGAAGAGACCTTTATCCAGAGTTCATTCCAGGTTCATCTATTGTCCACCTACAGCTGTAAGATATTTTTAGATGAAAATGACACCAGAACGGTGACTATCTGATATGGTACGTTTTTGGCTCAAAATATATATATGTTGAGCCAGAATGACCTTGGATGTGAGCTTATCACATGACCTCGACCTAGAATCAGCAAATTAAAACCGGAAATGGATTCTCCATACTCGAAAACCCCTAAAAAGTGGTATAATTTATAGTTCTACTAATTGTTGTTCTTAAAGGAAATAAAAATAAGGCATTAGCTAAAATCCTTTTTTCGTGAGTACACAAAGTTTAACCTTGTTTGACAACATTAAAAACAGAAACATACATTTGTAGCATGAATTCGATTTTAAACTCGTCTGTGTAGCGATTCCCGCGGAAAATAAAAATTTAATGAGCTAGGAGATCACGTGGTATCGGGACGTCACTTATGACCCACACTCGCATCAGGCCGACCCTTTCCCGCTTTTGGATCGAAACGAGCGTCAGAATGAGTTATTATGCAATATTCCGATGAAATACAAACACTAGTCATCATAGAGGAACAAGCAGTTATCTTACCGTTCCACATGAATCCAATTTTATTCAAAACAATGAATGCGAATGGGCCTACAAGTCGACTAGGTTTCGTCGAGCTTGGGCTCGTTTTCAGAATAATTATATCGAATACAACCAACGAGAGATAATCTACACCAATAAACATACATAGCAAACATTTTATTGTATCCAGCTACAGAAAATAACGTGTATAATTTCATAATATCACTAGAATATCGATGAAGGAGGAGTTGTACAATTTATCATAACAACTTAAACCAGTCAGTGAATTTCTATCGGTCCTGTTAGCTCATTTGGTAAAGGCTCATTGGCCTTTATTTTGCAATCGGGCGACGCCGGTTCAATCTCCACACCAAACCATTGATTTTTTTAACACTTTTTTTGGTTTATGTTTTCACGAAGTAATATAAATCAAATCATTTTTTTATTTTTAAACGTCACGGCTCTAGGGGACGCAGTTTTAAAGATATCCTTACATTTGTATTAACGACCTATATTAAAAAAATGGCGAATGTGAATGTCCGAGAAATCCAAAAGTAAACTATTTAAAATCCTTGACCTTTAAAATATATATATACACACAAAACCTATAACTCTACGTGACACCATTATTAAGATATTGAGAAATTGAATTTAGCGGCCATTTGTTTAAATGGACGCCATTTCTAAACGCAGAAAAATCTGGAATGCCTCCAATCTTTAGAAAGCTTCTTCTTTTCCTTTGTCTTCTTCCATTAATGACCAATGAAATCTATACATTATGTGTGTGTGTGTGTGTGTGTGTGTGTGTGTGTGTGTGTGTGTGTGTGTGTGTGTGTGTGTGTGTGTGTGTGTGTGTGCATATATATATATATATATATATATATATATATATATATATATATATATATATGCATATATATATATGCATATATATAGTATATAATATATTACTTGTGTGTATTTGAATGCCCTTCAAAACTCGGCTGAGTGTCTCTATCAGAATTCCGTGTAATCTTTTCAGATGTACTAAGGAACCAGCAGACATATTTGCCGGTTTAATAATCGGCGAATTCGAGCTGGGATTTGCTGATTATTAAACAGAAACGTCGGTCGTAGCAGTGACCAACGCGGGTGACATAGTTTATCGATGATTGGCCGATGCCGCGAATGATTAACGACTTGACTACACTTTGACAACCGTTAATGTGTGGGGAGTTCCCTTTTGCGTACGCTAGCAACCAGCCACCAACGTGAAAACAGAAGTGGTCACATCCATGACAACTACGTCTTTATAAAGAACTGCGACACTACACCCATTCGTAAAACGGTGAGAGACCAAGAGAGACGCAGTCTATCGTCAACCTGAGATAACATGAGCGGTACACAGTTGGTAAGTTTCATAGTGTGGATAGGCGGAGTTAACGTAGAATTAGAGAGTGTATACAATCATCCAGATCTCGACTTTCAATTGTGCAACAATCGAACTGAGCGCAAGGCGCGATCAGGGTGGGGATAGGAAGTCGAGATCGGGGCGGTTGCAGACATTCTCAATTTAAAAAAGCCGTTTATGTAGCATTCGATCAATAACTTATACAACCAATTAAAAGACATACGCATTACGCTATTAGGGCAGCACAACATCTGTAAGATCACTCAAGCAGGTCTCGTCTAAACAACTTTGCATTGTGTTTTGTTGCAACGAAAAACGTTTATAACCAGAAATTCATCAACATGTACGACTGACTGTCACCTGTGCGTGTCAGCCATGTTGTAAGCTTGAAGGATTTTGTTGCTAAGAAATAGATCACAATTGTGTTGTACTATAACAAAACCAAAAATGCATTGGCTTTTGGCTCTACCCAGAGCAACGCTAGCTGTGGAGTACCATAAAGTACAAATAATGGTTACCTATGATCTAAAAATATCCTGCTTACCTTTGCACGTTAGTATATTCTATATAATTTGTTTGTAAAAATGTTGAAATAGTGTGATGTGTTGTGCTCATATATTCATGTGACACTTGTTGTAGAATGCGTGTTTGGTCATTATGTTAATGGTAGTCAGGCAGCCAACAGGCCTTTTAATGTTGAACCTAGAAATCGAGAATAAATTGTGTTTTTTAAAGGATTATTAACAAAAAGGTGTCCAGAAACAGAACATATATATATATATATATATATATATATATATACACACATGTTGTTAAAACATAGAAAGATACATGAATTTATACTGGCCAGGTTCGGAATACAATTTGTGTTCTATTGCAATGTAATATTCACTGTTTTATCCAAATTAGCTATAATGGTTATGTTTCTGTAACAGGGAATAAATGTTTTGTTTTGCAACATAATATTACTGATATCAGCGTGAGTACGGTGATACTAACAATAGGCCTACATGGTGTTATTGATTTGTTAGTAAATGATTTGAAATCAGTACCTTTACGTGGCTATTTGTGATCGTTGTAGAATACGTGTTTGGTCGTGCTGTTGGTGGCGGTGAGCATGCAGTACAGCTGTGGTAAGTTTCTGTGGTGCGTCAGTTTTGAGTGTTTGCACTGAAGTGAACTAATTCTAGCAAAGGTGAGCGAACATCACGCCTGTAGTATGTAGTGAGTTAGTGAGGCACGTGTTGTTATGACATTAGTGGCCGCGACGTGGGCAGATTATAGCCAGCGAAGAATGAAGAGTCGAGTGTTTATAGATACACCCCTCTTATTCTCCGTCTCCTTCGGATGAAGTTGGTGTTAGCTTACGTGCACTGGTGGTGGTTGAGTTCACGCATTACTGGAGAGGTAACCGCGCGTAAATGATGCAAACAAAATTCCTATTACATATATATATATATATATATATATATATATGCAGATACGTGTACAATCTTTAGTTGTTACATATGCTATCTAGGTCCACAGAATCAGTAATATGTGTGTAATATGTATGGACATGTGCTAGGTATATATGCACAAATGTGTTTGTATTTATGTATGGACGGTATATGTATGCACGTATGCATATATTTGTCTATATTGGATATATATGACTTCATATTGTTTATGTTAACTCTTTTTGTTATACACACTGTATTGCGGGGTCAAAATAAACTTGCTTGTTCTTCTTGTTCTTGTTCTTATGGAGTGACTACAGCGTCAGTTTCGGTCTGCTGCTTATTGCGATGTGCATTATAATGTACGATAAGGTCATTGTGTCAGTTGGTGACTTATAAAGAACACCACATAGCTCTATGATTCAAATGTAGCAGTGTGGATCTGTCTAAAGTCCATTACTTACGACAACCAACAGGATTTATACAATAACTGCGTCCTTCGTTTGTGAGGTGCGCAAACATTAACTGATATAATAAGCTATAAAAATTAGTTTCGTTTACCGTTCGACGCATTCGCCTCTGTACGACAAAGCACACAACATCCTTCCTTCAACTTTGGTAAAGGAACAACATCCATTTTCACAGAGGTTACTTCATGAATATCTAGTATCATCAAGCAGATTAACGCTAAGCCGGGTGTGTCATTACAGGAGCAAAGTTTTACAACAACTGCACAACTACCTCGGAGTGCGATTCCGACAAAGGCTATTGCTACAAATATGACCAGTGTGACAAAGGAACGTGTATGTGCGAAGTTGGCTATTGGCAAGTACAAGGCAAGTGTTTCCCAAGTGAGTTATATGTTTTTTTGTGTTGAACTATTTCTTGTTAACTACCTATCCAACAATATATATATATATATATATATATATATATATATATATATATATGCAGTATAGCTATACTGCATTCCCTTAGCTACTGCGCTTAGCCAATATGCCACTAGAATGCACTCATTGTACTATATCCATCCATTGAATATATTCGAAACGGAAATATGTTGCACGTGCATGACAGGAACTGAATTTTCTTCCCAGCAGCAAATAACTCTAAGTATACACCGTATATCAGATTACGAGTGACACCGGTCTTCCATTGCACGTGTCAACAAAACCAGGCGTATTCGTGAAATTATAAAACACTAGTTGATGTCAGGAACTTGGGAGCTCATTGCGCCTGTGATAACCACATTAACACAAGACATCCTTTCGATGTTGTTTGCAAAAAGTGTAACTTCCTTTTCAGACGTATCAGCTCCATCAGAATTTACATCACGAAGAATGCCTGTTAAGCCTTACTTAGTCAATTGTGTCGTTTTTTAAAGAGTGGATACTGCACTGCTCTGCTGGTGGACCTACTTGAATATCATCTACTGCTACAGATGACACACAATATCATAGGGTAGTCTATCTCTGCATGTACCTCGTCAGCAATTGTCGACCTTCGTTTACCTCCTGTCAGGCAACGTAAAAAGTAAACAAATATTGACCTAGGCTCTACGTGATTTGGCACTGGATTACTTTTCCCGCGAACTCATAATCCTCTGCTACGGCAGCTTTATGATCATCTTCATTTTCACTCTAGCTTTTCCAGCAGCATTTAATTCCGTCGGTGGACGTGCAATTGGTACAACTGCCTGCTCAATGGAAAGAACTATGCCACTTTCTCTGCGTGACCACCACTGATATTTTATTTACGCACAGTCTAAAAGTTAAAACCTGTTTATTAGAGTGAAATACTGTAGACATTATAACCGTGGTCTTGGGGGATGTTTGTGTGACTTTTTAATTACTATGTTTTAATAGACTTTAATCACTAGTGCAGTGATTAGCCCCATACTCAACAGATATCGTATCAACGAATTATTAGTATACGCCATCTCACTTATTTATTCGCAGTAAAGAAGATCGGTGATTACTGCACGAATGACACTGCTCTATGTAATGTTGGTGGAGTGTGTAGAGACAACGTCTGCACGTGCCTCTTTGCAGACCAGAAACCATCTGAAAACAAAGAGTATTGTGGTCGTAAGTATATATGTATGTGCATATGTATGTATGCACACACACAAACACACACACAGATATATATATATGTGTGTGTATGTATATATATACACACATACACATACATATTTATATATATATATATATATATATATATATATATATATGTATGTGTATGTGAGTGCGTGCATGTGCGTGCGTGCATGTGCGTGCGTGCATGTGTGTGCGTGCGTGAATGTGCGTGCGTGCATGTGCGTGTGTGCGCGCGTAGGTAAAGCGTGTACATAATGTTATATGTTTATGCGTATGCCCAGGAATTAATATATGCGTGTATGCGTATATTTGTTGCATGGTATCTGTGTACGTGCGTCCGTACGTGGGATTTGTTTGGGTAGTTAACAAGCTAGACACGTTTTTTAGAAATTGAGTGCACTAGATGGATGTAAGTATCATTTCCTGTTGATTTATAGGGAGGTATATAGGAATCTAGGTGTATAGTTGCGATAAGCCTTGTTTGGTGTTAAAGACATTTCAGGTCCAATCGAACTTTTATAAAGATAATAATAATAATAATAACACAAGTTTATTAGCAACTCAACTGAGTTGGATTCACAGTATACAATAAAATACAACTATACATTGGAACGTCATACAGTATTAATACACTGAAATGTCATACAGTATAAATACCATCCTTTTGCCCTTCATTCGTTATTGGCAGTTGCGTAATCCCCATGATATAAAGGAGTTACTGTATCTGTTTGTTCGGGTTATTGGCAAAGGGTACACATTACTCTGTCTGATGTCATATGTGGTATGTCTTTTGTCAGGCAGCAGATAGTTTAATCTGTGTGTACTAACTTTAATCTTATTGACATATTTTTGGCAAAGGCAGTCCCGTCTTGCTTTCAATGTCTCCAATTTAACATACTTGAGTATCTCAGCGTAACTTATTGCAGGAAAAATGCACTTTAATGCTCTTTTTTGTATCATTTCAATACTGTCAGATAAATATTGTGGCAAGTTAGTGTGCCATACAGGGCATGCATATTCTAAAACATGTCTCACAACACTGACATATATAGTGACCAGATCATTCTGGGTAATTCCTACTCGCTTTAACTGATACAACATGTACAATCGTTTCCCGGCCTTTTTCACAATATTTTCGACATGCTTATTCCATGTCAGATCCTGTGAAATTGTAACACCTAGAAGTTTGGCATGGTCTACTTGATCTAAATCTTTTCCATCGATCGTTATATTCGGGATAGTGTTTCGAAAATCGCGGTCTTGTGCAAAACAGATGATCATCTCTTTTGATTTTCCTAAATTAATTTTCATATCATTCTGTTCTGTCCACTTAGCGGCAACGTCAACCGATTCTTTTATAACAGATACACCCTTTCTGTCGCATACTTCGAACAGTGTACTGTCATCTATATATTTATATAAAGGAACAGGCGTTTCTAAATCATTTATGTAGACTAGAAAACATTTAGGTCCAGACAGTGTTCCTTGTGGTACTCCCCCATCGGGGTGACCAGGGTGCGAATATTCATTTCCTATTTTTACTTGTTGAGTTCTGTCCAGTAAAAATGTTGCCATCCATCTTATAATATGTGAAGGCAAACCATACAACTGTAGCTTTTCTAGTAACAAATGATGATTAATAAGATCAAACGCTTTGCTAAAAAATCTAGCAATACAACACGGACATAAGAGTCCAATTTATCAGTCGCCTCATACCATGTGTGTATCATTTCGACAAGAACGTCTGTTGTGGAAGTTCCACTAATTCCACAAAATTGCTTAGCATCAATTTCTCCTTCAATTGTGTCATCCACCTATATTATTATTATTATTGATTCAAACACCTTAGCAGCTATTGGAGTTAGTGAAATTGGTATAATGTCTTTTTCAATCGACACAGGTGAGTTTCTTTTTGGTAAAGGTATTATGTTGGCCATTTTCCATTCCATAGGGAGTACACCTTCTCTTAGAGACTTGTTAAAGATAGCAGTTAATGGAGGAGCGAGGACGTTTGCTTGATTTCTTAACACCCACGCAGGAATGTTATCAGGCCCAGTAGCCTTGTTTACCTTAACATTCTGTAAAGCTTTAAAAGTAGTCATTACATCGATGACATACTGATCTGGCAGTTCCTCGTTTACTGTGAATATTGTGTGATCCTTATTTAAACGAGGTAAATGTTCACTTACATATACAAAAAACTCGTTCATTCTACTGGCTAGTAACGCGCAATCACCATTCGTTGTTTTGTTAGCAAGACCTTGCATGAATGAATTGTCATTTGTTTTAAGTCCCATTATTTGTTTCATGTTTTTCCACCAATCGTGGGAACCTAATTCATTCAGTGCAGCAATGTGTGTTTGATAACAACTGTACTTAAGTTTCGAAGCGGCGCGGTTAACCTTATTACGCAATAGTTTTGCTTGGTTCAAATCACCACTCATGTGAGCGCGCTGTCTTTTACGTACTAATGCTCTTAACCAGTCTGTAACCCATGGTTTATCAGCTGTGTGCCGCGTCACGACCTTAGTAGGGAAGCATATTTCCATGAGGTTGCAAATAACAGTTTTATAATATAAATACTGATCTGCACATGACTCCAGCCTAAATAGTGGTTCCCATTTAATGGCAGACAAAGCCATAGCGAATGCGGCTTTTTCATTTGGCCCCATACACCTTACGGTTAAACGTGTCACACACCCAGTGTCAACTAAACGGTTACATTTTGGTTTAAGCAACACCAAGTTGTGGTCTGATGACCCAAGTTCTGAAATAGTAACAGGCGATGTATATACCTCCTCCATGTTCGTCCATATTTTATCTAATATCGCCTGTCCACGTGTTACTACATTCACTACTTGGACAAATCTATAATGCGTTTTCATAAAGTTGTCATGCAACGGATTGAAATCCCCAGTTACAATCACACCACATTATGGATGTCTGATGCGTAATATTATATCAAAAGGAGTAGGTTCAGTAACCGGCTGCTAATTCCTTCGCGTCATTTCAAAAAGTATAACTCAACAGCAAGTTTTCGTTGATCTGATAATACAGACAACGTCATAATCCAGTAATGAGTTATTGAAGATAACGAGTGTTATATATGCGTGACTTTCAGGGCTTTAC
The DNA here is from genome assembly GCA_963995525.1 of Escarpia spicata. Lineage (NCBI taxonomy): Eukaryota > Metazoa > Annelida > Polychaeta > Sabellida > Siboglinidae > Escarpia > Escarpia spicata. Next base: position 27,847,179 of record OZ023207.1, on the reverse strand, counting down.
GGTGAATCATGCGACACGCACAGCAACTGTCATTATTTAATGACATGTCAGAATAAAAAGTGTGAATGTACGAGCGGTTACAAGAAATACACGGCGACATTCTTACACAGCGGGACGTTCACCTTCTGCGTTGATAGCGATGGTAAGTGGTCGTTCTATACAACTACAGGATATTGTATATTATTTATGAAGAGAGTGTATCATATATTGCCTTTTCAAGAGCTTTACACATTTACATAATCAAACTTTATTAATGGTTCAGGGGTTTCGCCAGTTGATCCTATGTAATCTATGCCTCTGCATTTCGATTCATGAGCATCTACGTTAATGCTACTATAAACCAGCGTTTATAATTATATTATCGAATATGATAATATATTAGCTAAAGAAATAAAATATGAAACTGTTGACTGGTCAAACACTTTGCTATCAGCACACCTCTTCGTTGCCGTGTCACTAAAGCAACAGAGCGGTATAAGAGCAGGACGTTACAATGTTACATCACGTGACGTCATTTAAAGCCGGGTCGTGCGGAATTGATTCTCCTACCGTTATGCTAGTAGTCACACGTGCTCATGTTTTTTTGCTTTAACAAATTATAGATAGAAACTTAGTGTTACTCTTCGTTTTAGTAAACGTGGACGTGGAGGTAAACGGCAATTGTTCCTGGGATCGAAACTTGTGCGTGAGCGGATTGACGTGTGACAGTTGCCCAGGCAACAACAGCGAATACAAGTGTATGTCTGGTAAGTGGCCACCTACAGATGATCAGTGTTGTGTTCCGTGTTATGCACAACTTCCGAAAATCTTGGAAAGTCTAACTCGAAGCATTACCGAATTTCTCGAATAGGTTTGTTTCAATACGTTGTCCACATTCTGAAACATCGCATATCCATTTCGCCGAATGTTCACTATCAGATCTTTGTATATATATATATATATATATTTGTCATATCAGATTGGCAGTGAACTGTATACCTGTAATAAAGATCTGATAGCGAACATTCGGATATATATACATAATATATATATATTACCTTTTATATAAAAAATGTAATGTCGAAATTTTATTAGAAATGAAAATTTTATCTAAAACAACGTCGACTGTTTCCTACGTAACTAACTAGGCCTATACGACAATACTATGCATATCGCTTTAAAGACAGTCATGATTTTCAAAGAAAGTCCAGCTCACGCCCTGCAGTTTGCAACTACGAAGCCACTCATTATTGTATGTACTTCATCAAGATTTATGTTATCGGTTCATATGCCTATCATTCCTCCAAGATATTTTTTCCGGGAGTCTCCGGATTTGTTGTGTAACTATTGTGTTCACGGAGGAGAAGAATACCTCCCGGATTGTTGGATGTAAATATGGGGATCGTAGCTAGTTTTTGAAGATCATCAATAGGGTGTGAAGTCAGAGATTTATTGTGAACTTCGAGTGGGTGCAGTTGGGGGTTTTCTTTCCATCTAACGCAGCTTTCCATAGAACATCTTTGTAACGACGGGTGTGGACAAGTTCTGCCGGAGTCCAAAACTCACAAGTTGGCAGGTATAGTTTCATGTTACAGGCAACTTGCAGAGTTGCCATAAACGTTTGTCCCGGGGAGAACGCATACTGTCGATGGACTGATACAAGAATCTTATTAATCAGGGTGACAATAACATTAATGCGTCGCTTTGATCCTTGTTCCAGGAGCGAGTCAACTGTCAGTAAGCATGCTGGCGCTCTGTAGTCTGTTTATGACCGCCTTGCTTACCAAGTTGCACTGAGAGCCCGGAGTCAAGAACAGCCTGACCAACGACCGAGAGTGAAGACGAACACTGATAGCACTGACAGCTGTCGTAATTATATATCCAAACGTGTCACGTTAGGTATTTATATTTAAATGTACTGTCTTTATGTGTTTACAGTAACTGGCCTGTACGAAGATAATGTAAATTCCGGTAAATCCCAAGAGCATATATCAAGAATAATCTGTTAATAAGCATTAACATAATGCATGGACATTACATGCCAATATGGATTCAGGCTTAATTATGGAAAGATATATCGTTCACTGTGTTTTGTTCTACAAGTTTGCGTACGCAATAGTTGATACTTGTTCAACATGTCCAATGATGAATACACCAAATTAAATTAATGTTCTTGTTGGATATATGGGAGATGTAAATATATACGGAAATGATGATCACCTTTTTACAATTGCATTATTAAAATACACAAATAGGTATTATGGTGTTGCTGCTTGTTAAGTACGACTAATTATTTCTGGACACGTTTTATTTATAGTAGGTATTTTTCATAAGGGTAGATAACATCTAAATTTGTAGAAATGCATTTGTTGTGCCCTTTCTTGTCTGATGCATTTGGTCAGATATGTGTGCTTACTGACCACTTGTTGTGTTGATGTATCTCTATACATTTGGTCAGATATGTGATCTTACTGACCACTTGTTGTGTTGATGTATCTATATACACTTGTGTATTTAATAAATCAATAAATCTTCGCTATTGTGTTTTGCAGTGTCTTTGCTTGGCCGCAATATTAGCTAGCACTTGTTATTGAGACATGTCCAGGGTATAGTGCGTGAATATGTCGATGTCAGACAGACGTATCACGTGACACTGTTCCTCAGTCGCTGTTTCACAATGCTATCATTAGCGTGTTTTCTACACTTATTTAACGAAAAGAAACACAAGCCGTATTCTCCGTTGGTAAATTACACTTGTTGTCTTACAACTGATTCACCTTTAAATCTGTCCAGAAGCATTATATCGTGGAATGACTCGTCAAGTGGTTTCGTCATAGTGTGTTTGATTTGCCACTGTATGCTTCATATTCGGTGTTACCTATTATTTGAAACAAACAGTATCGTGGACGTAAGTATATATGTATGTGCATATGTATATATATATATATATATATATATATCTGCGAGCGTGCGCTCGTGCGCTCGTGCGCGCGCGTAGGTAAAGCGTGTACATAATCTTATATGTTTATGCGTATGCTCAGGAATTAATATAGTCTACCAGTTTCAATGAGAAGATAATTGCAATATTCAAGTCTATAATTATGCGTGCCTCAAAACCGGTGCGTGTCTGTGTCTTGTGTTTGACAGCAGCCATCTTTTAGTTTAATTGCTGTTCATTGAAGGAGCGTCTCCGTCATATCAGTTTCAGTTGAATATATGGTTGTTTACGTTGACGACAACTTGGAAGTCTGCCAGGTACCGTAATGTCAATGCCAAGTACACCGCGACGAGTAGCACCTAATGATGTTGGTTTAGTTGCTGACACGCATAATATTAGACAATTAATTCATATAAGTTTCTGCGCGTGTGTGCGTGTGTGCGTGTGTGCGTGTGTGCGTGTGTGCGTGTGTGCGTGTGTGCGTGTGTGCGTGTGTGCGTGTGTGCGTGTGTGCGTGTGTGCGTGTGTGCGTGTGTGCGTGTGTGCGTGTGTGCGTGTGTGCGTGTGTGCGTGTGGGCGTGTGGGCGTGTGGGCGTGTGTGCGTGTGTGCGTGTGTGCGTGTGTGCGTCTGTGCGTGTGTGCGTGTGTGCGTGTGTGCGTGTGTGCGTGTGTGCGTGTGTGCGTGTGTGCGTGTGTGCGTGTGTGCGTGTGTGCGTGTGTGCGTGTGTGCGTGTGTGCGTGTGTGCGTGTGTGCGTGTGTGCGTGTGTGCGTGTGTGCGTGTGTGCGTGTGTGCGTGTGTGCGTGTGTGCGTGTGTGCGTGTGTGCGTGTGTGCGTGTGTGCGTGTGTGCGTGTGTGCGTGTGTGCGTGTGTGCGTGTGTGCGTGTGTGCGTGTGTGCGTGTGTGCGTGTGTGCGTGTGTGCGTGTGTGCGTGTGTGCGTGTGTGCGTGTGTGCGTGTGTGCGTGTGTGCGTGTGGGCGTGTGGGCGTGTGTGCGTGTGTGCGTGTGTGCGTGTGTGCGTGTGGGCGTGTGGGCGTGTGGGCGTGTGTGCGTGTGTGCGTGTGTGCGTGTGTGCGTGTGTGCGTGTGGGCGTGTGTGCGTGTGTGCGTGTGTGCGTGTGTGCGTGTGTGCGTGTGTGCGTGTGTGCGTGTGTGCGTGTGTGCGTGTGGGCGTGTGGGATACAGAAAATAGCAGATAGCTAATGTGAGAAACATTTTGTTCTGTTTAATTACAATATGTTGCAACATCGAAGTTTATATATGGACGTCATCGAAAGCAACTCTTACAAATAAACCAAGTTCCCAACTACATTACCTGAAGATACACTAATATCGGCTTGAACTTATAAAACGTACGTAACGTTCTGTGGGATACAACTACACAACACATTCCAAGATAATACGAATACAGTTGCGTAAAGTTGGCCACAATTACTGTTCACAGTTATTGCCTACTCTCGTGATAGATAGATAGATATCGAATATGTGTAACGTCAATGAAGCACCTGCGATTAAACTGATTGCTGGTAAAACTCGTCGGCTCACGAATATTTATCGGCAATCACATCGATTCGGCTGTGATCACACACGATCGTGCACACTCGCACGCATGCAAATACAGAATCCATTGACGTCGCACCCGGAGGAGCCTAAGGGAACGAGCCGTCCAATATTTTGTTGGGTATATGTTGAGTAACAAATAAGGACCAGCGCTTCGGAAGACTGAGCGCCAATGACTGGAAGCTTGCTACAGGGAACTTCTATCAGCGTAGCTCGTGCAGTAGTGTATCGCAACTATCAAATCGACAATGTAAACGAAATATGTTTTAGCAAAACTGCCCGTCTCCTAACGGGATGCCTTGGTAGTTGACAGTCGTAATAATAATATTTACCAAATATTAGAAGACACACAGCATCTTTCCATAAACACCATAACGCGCTCGCAGGTACTCGTTGTATGTTCAAAATGACGAAGGTCGGATATATTGTGAAGTTCACGTCAATCGATAGGCTCTAGTAATGCTAGTGTAGAATTGTCAAATAATATTCGTATTGCCATTGTATTGGCATGAGGGCAGACATAAGCATATTGTGTCAACGTCTACTTCATGCTGCAAAGTTCACGACGCAGAGGACGTTTTCCCGAAGTATTTGCTACGCGCCCGTGGTTCCTTCCATTGTGTCGAAATGTCTAATCAAAGTATATTTTGATTAGACATTTCAACTATGAATCCTTAGACATAAACAGGATGATCAACTTTCGAATGTAACGCGTTGCTTGTGTAACGCCATAATGATAAGTGTGTAAGTTAACATAGTTAGGAAAATCATAGTAATTAGTAAATAAAAAACTAGGAACATACTGCCTTCTTTGAAGTCGAATCATATCTTAACTTGATTTTTATTAGATAAGAAGAATGACGATGTCGGTTGACTCGGCGTCTGTGAAAACGACCAGCCAGTACAACTGTTTCAGTTATGTAGACGTTGCCTTTGTGAGGCCGGTGTCGCTAGAGAATAATCTGCGAGTCGTCGGCAAGACGCCGCGTGTGTGTCATGTATTCATATGAGAAAAATGAAGGACACCACAAATGAGACTTTATCTTAGGTGTCTCTCCGATGAGAGAAGTAACAGTGAAAAATAAAATACCGACAGAACAAGTGAAGACTCTACGCGTCGGCGGCACAAACCAAACGGAAGTGAGTTTTCACTGACGCACCTGAACCAACAGTAATTTGTAGATATACGTATGTTGTTTTTGTGAACATGGTTGTTGTTAAGCGACGAAGCATTTTTTTTTGATACCATCGTCACCGACAGAACCAATAAATCCCTACAGTCGATTCTTGCTACATATAAAGTACTCCTAATGTACGGAATATCCGCTTAAAAGGAGGCAGTATGGAAGATACGACCCTGTAGTATGTTCAAATTATAAACAAAACATCCAGTTTCAAAACAAGATTTATTGGTTATACTGTCTAGGCAGGCTGAGTTAACCGCAATACCCTTTGGTGTTCAACGACTTTCCATTTTTCACGTTCAACACAGCAGGCTTGTCTAGCGGATATGTACCGAAAATGACGGAATTGCGCACTTTGGGATGACTACACAATACGCCCATGTATTCTACCTACCAAGGGAACCATTTTGAAGCCTGGATGCACTTCAGATTTCGCTGCGTTCAGAAATGGCAGTGTCACGTAGAGCTACAGATTCAATATCAAGATATAGGTTTTAGGGTTCATAGATTTAAAATATTTTACTTTTGGATTACTCGAACATTCACATGCGCCATTTTTTAAGATGGTGGTCCTTATTACAAATGTAAATAGTTTGTGTTATTGAATAGGTTGATGGATAGCAATTTCCAAAAAACCTGTAACCTTCGTGGACACCCAATATGTTTAAAGATGGCGCCCATCAAAACCTACTATTTCCATAATATAGAAACACAATGTTGATGTCAAAATGTATAAGATGATTTCAAATATATTACTATTTACTTTCATTGACTTTCGGATATCCGTCATTTTAAAAGATGACTTCCGACAAAGCTTGTTATTTTTCCGTATCTAAAGAATTACGTATCCTAGAACTTTGAAATTGATGTCAAAACATACGCTTTTGGATGCGACAATTTCAAATATTAAACTTGTTATCTTCTCCAATATTCACATTCGTAATTTTTGTCGATGCCATATATAGCCACATTACTGATTTCTCTTGTACGAAACCACCAACAAAGTCACCGCTGTTCATGATTTTGGTGCTATGTGGGCTTTCGTCAAAGATGTGTTGGTTCCGTCAGCAAGATGTAGAAAAGTGGGTAAGAAACGTTTGGTGAATCGCATAAACACAGTTAACGGAACAATCACCTGCCAAATTTGCGACGCTGACCTCAATGATTTCTTCCAATATGAGAATCACTCATATTTCCCCGTCATTGTCAGACTACGGCAACATAAAGGTCGGTAAAAAAGTCTTACCTGGTTCAATGCCTAGAAGACCTGATGCTCAATGGCAGTGCCTGCTCACAGAGGGAAGTTCACATGTTCATTATTGACGGCGCAGTCTTGTTAACATACTCAAGCATGCTATGTGAAAAGGCGAACACCAGGATGCTGTTGCATGCTGTAGGTGGTGTCAAGCAAGGAAGACAGAAGATTGTATACATTAAGAAGATAGGCCAAATTAAAATCAAATTAAAATGGTTAACTTAGCTAAAATAAATAGTCAAATTCACTTAATTGTCACTTCCAATAGCAACATAATGTTCTATATGCCGAGTGGGAAAGATGTGTGTTTAGCAAGGTCTTGAATGTTGCCACTGATTTGGCGTCTCTGACAGCAGCAGGTAGACTGTTCTACAATGTCGGTCCTGCCACTGGGAAGGACCGCCGACCATACACCCTCAAAGTGGTACCACGGTATTGTCAATATACCCTGAATGACGGTTCTAATATTTAACAAGATTTAACAAGATTGCCACCCAGAGAATTAACTATAGGTGGCAGGTGGACAAGGAAGCCCTTTGGCTTATCGAGAGTCCGACCCTTTTATCTATGTGTATATGCCCGTCTGAGGTATATGGCGATTTTATTTTTAAACATATTCACGCTACTAGCACCCACACAATCAGCAGGTAATCTGTTCCATTCATTTACAGTCCTTTGTGAAAATGAAAACTTTCTTATATCCAATCTACTCTGCTCCTTTGCTAATGCAAGTTCATGCCCTCTAGTCCTTCTATCTTTCTTAACTGAGAAAAACATATTTCTATCAATATTTTCATAACCCTTCAATATTTTAAACACTTCTATCTGATCTCCTCTCAATCTCCTGGTCTCTAGTGTTGTTAAACCGCATTTTTTTAGGCGTATTTCGTAACTATGATCCCTCAGATTTGGTATCATTTTAGTTGCTCTCCTCTGCACTCTTTCTAGCATATATATGTCCTTCCTGCGATATGGCCTCCACGCTTGAATACAATATTCCAAATGAGGCCTAACTATTGTTTTGTACAGCGGTATTATTAGCTTTTTTCCTTATACGTTATGTTTCGCCTAATTAATCCAAGGATTTGATTTCCCTTTGAAGCTGCAATTCCGAACTGCTCTGAAATCTGCATATCAGCACTAATGGTTAACCCTAAGTCCTTTTCTTTTACAGTAGTACTTAGTACAGTACCCCCCATTGTATATTCTACTTCTTCGTTCCCATGTCCTGTGTGGAGGCATTTACATTTCCCAAAATTGAACATTTGCTACTTTTCAGACCATTTGATCAACCTGTCAAGATCATCTTGTAAATGCTGTCTATCTCCATCACTTTTAATCCTTCTAAACACTTTTGTATCATCCGCAAATTTCAACACCTTGCTTGTTATTTCATCATCCAAATCGTTGATATATATATTAAGAATAATATAGGACCTAATACTGATCCCTGTGGTACCCCACTCAATACCGATTTCCAGTTTGAAGCCTCCCCATCAACTACTACACGTTGTCTTCTGTCAATCAGCCAATATGTAAGGACACACAGTCTACGGACTTGCACATGTTCCCTGCTCTTGGGAATACGATTTCAGTTAATTACAGGGTCTATGGTAAACGCAATAATGACATTGTTCAATGTTTTCCTTAAAAAAATCGTTGCCATTAACTTGCTTAAAGAAATTGTGTTATTCACCCATAATTGAAATGTATGTATTCATTCAACGTTTCTTATTCTCAAGTAAAGGGTTGAGATGCGATAGCGGCAAATGTGTTTGCCCCGCAGGTTGGAAAGAGGTCGGGGACCACTGAGAACAATGTATGCACTGTGTGCGTGCGTGCGTGCGTGTGTGTGTGTGTGTGCATGCGTGCGTGCGTATGCCCTGTGTAATGTATTAATGTTACGTAGTGGAGATATATATAATTATATAGTGTGCTAATTTAGAATAATCATGTATTCCGTTTGTAACCATCAGGGACAGCAACATTTTATGATGAGATGTATATCTAATGTAGGAGATCTCGCAGTGCGGACATCTAGATAACACGACCACGAAACATATTCAATGAAGACAGTAGTTTATATTAAAACCGAACGTTAGATATCAGGTTACTATTTGTTTTCAGGATAAGCATTCAATTCCATATTCTAAACCTAGAACTTATGATGACTAAACATTAAAAGCGAGTTTAAAAAGTGTGTATTAAGACGAGCTTTAAATGTGCCCATGCTCTGTATCAGTCGGAAATCTTCCGGCAACGCATTCCAGAGGGTCCTGCGCACAAGAACGAGCGACGGCCGTACCGCTCAAGGTTGTGGCGCGATACACTTAATAGTCCACAGTCAGTTGATCGAAGTGCGCGCCGCGGCACATAGATATGCAGTAGCACCTAATGCGGTAATAACTGGTGCAGTGGCAAATCATACAGCAACAACTGATACAATAGCAACTATTGCAGTGCAACATATGCGGTAGTAACTGATACAGCAGCAACATATACGATAACAACTGTTACGGTAGCAACTATATCAACTGACGGAGTAACAACTTACGCAGCATATAGAATAGCAAGATATGTATTAGGCAATGGTTCGGTAGTAAATGTTGCAGTAACAACATGACCAGGAACAAATGCCTGATTAGCAACTAATGCATTAACAACATGTACAGCAATAACGGTAGCAGCAACTAATACATTAGCAGCTAATAGGTAGCAACTGATGCATAAGTAATGATGTCATTGAAACATGTTGCACTGTATAGTAGCACAATGTATGCCCCTTGTCATAGCACAACATCGTATTTTTTCATTATTATACATGCCCTTGGACTTGGATGCAATGGGTGAAATGAAACCCACACTGAGGCAAAGTAGTTCCGGATGTGGGAGTAGGTCCGCCTGGAGGGAAGTAGTTATGCTTAATTTTAAATCGTGACGTAAAAACGTAAACGATGTCCAAGACTACCCCTTCTTCCGCAGACATTTCCATCACTACCTCACCTTCGACCGTGGAAAATATCAGACCACTACCTCCCCCATCGGACCTGGAAAAATACTCAACGCTACCCCATCTTCGACCGCGAAACAATACCCAACACCACACACCGCGGATAATCTCCATCACTAGTCCCTCGACCGCGGCACATCTCCAACAGACCCATGGCATATTGGGGGGGGGGGGGGCTAACGGAGCTTCAGCACCACTGAAAATGTTTCGCCGCCGCGCGGCCGGATATCTTCACATCTATCTTCTCCTTGTGGCTGTCTCGGTTGGCTCGACTGTGACAGTTACTGTTGAAAATTTCATTTTTTACGTTGCGCCGCTGCGGTCCATTTACCTTCTCCACCTTCTCCCTTCTCTCTGCTGTCTCCGCTGAAATGATAATATCCGAAGACGGGGAGGGGGGGCAGTAAACCACATGTCTGCGTCGCTTATTACTGAGAGGGGAACACAAAACCATATTACACACACCTTTCACAGTCTAAAAAATCCACATTAATCGTCTCATAAAGTTCACGCTCACACGTAATGGGGGGGGGGGGGGGGGCAGAACCATATGTCTGCCCCAGAGAATTTCTACCCACTCGCCCCCCTGTTCCGAGCCTATGAACAGACTCCGGCTCAAATGTGATGAATGTTTGTTGGCAGTGTGCATTTCCAGGCTAAAAAATACACTCCCTCCAAAAACGACCACGGTGTTGGCTAGCAATAATACATTCATCGTAAACGACGCGATTGGTCGAGCAATCAACATACTCCTTGATGAATACGGAACATGTGACGCCATCTGGTGCTTGATTAATAATAATATCTGCGGTGAAATATCGATCAAAAAAATAGTGTGCACACCAAAACAGTCAATTTGCGCACCAAATAATTTGGTATACTTACTACAAGACTGGCAAATGGTAAACATCAATCCGCCAATTAAACGTTTCAGAGAGAGAGGGGGAGGAAGGGAGATAGAGAGAAAGAGGGGGGAGGAAGGGAGAGAGAGAGAGAAAGGGAAGAAGGCAGTGCCCGGCATCAGGCTCAAAATGTCAAGGGCCAACTGGGCCTGCAACATGAAAATGTCGCAGGCCCGACAAAAGATTTGAATGCCCGGCAACTTTTATTGATTATAATTTATTCTGGTACAGTGGGTATATTATCTATACAAAGTATACTATAATTACAACGTTGAATGTATATTGCCCGCCAAACGGCGTTTAATAAGTTTAAAGCAACCAAACGTTAAAATTGAACACGAAATATTCAAATAGTAAACACAGGAAAGTAGGTAATAGCGAAGGCGGACGGGGGTTAACGGCCTAACCGCATGGGCTTGGAATTGCTTATCGACGTCGTCTAGTTACCTCAATCAAAACCGGGATAGTCTAACAATATTATTGACTCTGGCACTGATTCCGGATACTGGGACAGACTTGACTGTTTAAGACATTCCTTTTTTTCTTGTTTCATATATTCCTGTCTGCCGTGTCACCTGCCTTCCTCGGTGCATTCGCACCGTCTAGTCTACATCATTCGTCGCACTTCTGCCTACATAAATATACACGCACATCATTGGTGGTCAATCCAACAGTCCACCAATGTACGCAAAGGCACCAGTCTACAAATATATTTAGCACCAGCTACGACTGTCGCGCTTTCATTTATCCGGGCGTTATGTATGTTTATATATGTTTATATATACATAAATTGTATAATGTTTGCTTCCCACAGACATAAATACTTATGTGTCGTAAAACAGTTTCCTCTCCACGCACACGTCACGTGATTACTCTTATACTTGGTCACAAATCTAAAACAGCAAATTATTATTATGTACTCTAACTATAACGCTCGTGTTACGACAACAAACGAAACATATTTAACTACTGAGTATTATTTATTCTTACATGATCTACTGGTGCCAAATATTTACATATGCACATAAACATCACCCGGATAAAATTTAATGCCCGGATAAATGTAAGCGCGACAACGTAACCTCACTGATGACATCGGAAGACGACGAGGGGGTGTTGCTGTTTAAATGGTTTCCGCTGCGCCACTGTAACTTCAGTAACAGGGACACATTAAAGAGGTCTAGGGACGCGCCACTGTAACTCAGGCATAGCGCTGCCAAATTCCAAAGTTCTAGGGGGTACTAGACCCGTGTATGCCACCAATTTAAGCAAAGGCACCTGCATGCTTGATACTCTTCACCTCCAACATGGTGTTCTACCCCTCTTTCTGGTAACCAACCGCGCGATTTTATCCACACTAATCTTCCGCCCATGCTTCTCGAACAAATCGTTGCGGTGCTTCTCTCGTAGTACCGTCTGTATTTCACAACCAAAGTGATCACAAGATCGGCAGATATGTTAAAAACCGCGCTGGCCAACCGGTCCTATGACTTGGGGCAGCTGCGGGCTAAACAGAAGATTCACGAGCCCCGGGCCCGCGGGCCCGCAGGCCCGCAGATACATCAAACGCAGCAGGGAGGGAAGGAGGGAGGGAAGGAGGGAGGGAAGGAGGGAGGGAAGGAGGGAGGGAAGGAGGGAGGGAAGGAGGGAGGGAAGGAGGGAGGCAGGGAAGGAGGGGAGGAGGGGAAGAGGGGAGGAGTAGAGGAGGGAGGGAGGTAGCGATAGAGATATCGATAGATAGATATAAATAGATAAATGTATGACTGTCAGTATGTCCGTCCATCCGTCCGTCTGACCGACATAAATAAATAGTACGGTTTTTATTCGTTGTAATAAAAAATTACGCGCGTGACCTCAGCCAAGCTTTGCCTTTGCCAACAATGGTCATGATCTTTAACATTACGGCAAGACATCTCCTAAATAAAACATTCCCGGATAGAGTTGTCACTTTAAAAACTATGCATTATGTGTTTTCAAGAAACATCTTTTCGGGGCCAATATTTCAGCAAAATTTACGACGGAATGTACAAACGCTCCACGTGTTCGGCATCCATTTGTGATGGTTTGACGGACATTTTACTAGGCAACATATCACGTGATGGATAGGTCAATTATAATTCCAGCAGCCGAAGACCTCCCTTCTGTAATGAACAATCGTATTCGCCAAATTGTAATGGTGTCATAGACACCAGCCAATGCCAGTAGGCATTGACAAATCGCAATCGGCTGCTTGGCAATTCTTGGCAAAACGGTGATCGGCGGAATCGGTTTTTTGGGCACTGAAACGGTTAATGTATAAAAGAGCGTCGCTCAGTTAGTTACCATCAGACATTGCACGGAAAATAAACAGAAAGTTCACACGGTCTGACAACTACAGGGTGTTACCACCAACAGGAAGTTGTCGACGCAGCCATTCATTAATCAAGTGCAGTACAAAGCCAGAACGACACTTGTTAAAAGAACACTACATGTGGCGCCACCTCAAGTCAAGAAAACGGCCTACTATGAACTCGTCAGACCGACGCTTGAGTGAGCCACTGACGCCTGGTCACTCCACACCAAGACAGGTAAGTGCAGCAATCCGCTCCTCGCAGTGTTACTGGCAGTTACCACAACAGTTCACCGTCACAGCTATGTGCACTAACCTTATGTAGAATTTCGTTATACACAAGACCTCCGATAAATAAATGATATTATTTATAAAATTTGCCACGTACGGTCTAGTGCGCATAAGTTTCCTTGTCATCATTGTCAAAGCAGATGCCCGCACCAGGCGCCAATACAAGCACAAACTACGAACGCTGTAGGCCATACCAGTACTCGTTGAATGAACGTTTATAATAACAATGAACTGCACTTTTGTACGTGTTTTAATTAATTATTTATTTTACCAAAAAATATTTTATTAAATTAATTATTTACTGTAGTTTTATTTAAACATTTTAATCCACAATGACGTTTCCATCTACAGGATAGTGAAGTATCACGTTTTCGCAGTATAGCTCTGAAAAATGCCCTGCTCGCGGTATGAATAACGAGTGCCACTTACGCTAATTGTAGGTAATCAGGCTGGGGGCATGCGATGTTTGTGCATGTAACCCTAACCTAACCCCCCGCTGAGGCACAAGAGTTCCACTTGATTTTAGATCGTGACGCTTAAAAAATGAACATCACACCCTCGCCCCCAGCTCTCGATGTAATATCCGGCATCATGCAAGTACTGTGTGAGTTGTTTAACAACAGCTAAGGTTTCGGCTAAGACCTGATGGATTTTTGGGAAAGGTCTAAAAACGCACGCCCCAACATTGTTACGGGCCTGGTAATAGATACAGGAATGTTTGGATATAACAGGCCTAACGTTGCTATAACATTTCTGTTTTTCGTACGTATTAGGATTCGTGAAAAGGATACATGTACACGCACACGCGCACACGCGCACGAGCGCACAAGCGTACACGCGCACGAGCGCACACGTGCACACACGCGCACACGCGCACACGCGCACACGCGCACGAGCGCACGTGCGCACGAGCGTACACGCGCACACGCGCACACGCGCACACGCGCACACGCGCACACGCGCACACGCGCACACGCGCACACGCGCACACGCGCACACGTGCACACGCGCACCATCAAGAGGAACCTCTTGCTTCCGTTTCGAAGTTTTGGCAATTTCGATCACTCCACATGGTGCATGTATGTTAACGAACAGCCTTTGCGCCGTAATTGCAGCGTGGCTGAACATTTCCTTGAGAAAGGTTTGAAGTGTAGAGCGCTTTAGGCAGTACAAAAGACTTGATATCGCGCTACGTGTGAAGTTACTATTTTTCAAGTCGCAACATGTTCACAGATATAGCAATAGTATGTTGTTCAGGTGGACTACAAGATATTTTAAACACAGGCGATCGATCTGATTGCCGGGAAACTCGCTTGTTTTCCAGAAAGAACCTCGATCCGGCTTTGTGAACTTGCATAAAGCCTGAACGCAAGCAAGCTCAGACATGTAGACACTGTGTACATATTCACACGACACTCCTTCGGGTCGCCTTTCGTTCGTATTTATTTGTTATGTGTGTTGCAAGCCAACTTGCACGTGGTGTCGATTTAAGATGTGTTTACTCCAAGTTAAACCGGTTTACATAAAGCCCGTGATACAAAAACACCTTTCGCCAGACCCTACCCTACCCGACCACACCAGACCAGACCACTCCAGACTCACCCCGACTGCAGTGTAAATACTACACCGACTGACACCGACACAGTTAGACTCGAAACTAGCGTGACGTCACAATCACGTAAACTTTTGGACTACGTCAGACTGAGGCAGACTAGCCCCGATTACAATTGGATGTGTGGATACCCTAACCGACTGACACCGACTTAACCTGCAGCGTATCCGGGCCTTAAGCGGTCTAACTTCACATTACAACAGTTACGTAGCGTGGAATAAGTACGTGTGACGTTGCGAACAATTATATGTCGAAACTTATTAAAATGACATACTACACAAACAATGATATGTTCCTTCTTCAACAACTGATACTGCTAAATACGATAATACCTGTGGCAGTAAGTCATTCTATACGCATAACCCAATAAAGAGCAGTCCATGATTGCGAACAAATCAATCAACAGTTCACATCTTGATAGCTGTGGACATTGAATTAAATTGTTCAGTACAGCACCAAAGCGGGGCTTCTACACTTAATGTTGCTCAACAGTCCGTCATTCATAAACTGAAGTCAGATGAATATCTTATTATTCGGGTAAGTAGAATTTAGAATCAATAAGTATTCAAATAATTATACATTCAAAGAAAAAAGTCGTCTCGCTAAAATGCGCCGAATTGAAATAAGAATCCGCTATAACCGTAACGACCATCTAAACTTCAAAACTGTATTACAGAATACAACATAATCTGCCATTTGTACATAAAATAAAAGTGTATATTCTAACTGGCTTGCCTTAATACGCACATAAAACGCATTTATAGGCAATCATGACAGGGTACACGTGAAAGGAATCGGTGTTAAATTTACAGTAGTCAATTGTTAGTTTATGTTATTAAAATGTGCCATGTAATTATTAATTAATTTGAACCGTAAACTATTTAATGAAGTTATTGGATTAAATTAATTACCTGTCCGAGTTACGTGTCTTATCTGTGCAGTCTTAGCATTGATTGGTCGTCTTTTACTCTAATCTTTTCAGTGTTTTCCTCTAATACTCGCAACTACGACCTTTCTTCGCATGCAGTGGACGTACCACGTAAGTTGGCCTAAGGAGTACATTACCATCCGATATGTGTAGGTTGTGTATTAATTGCATACGACGGCGTGCGTGCACGTACATGTCGGATCGAGGTGTTTACCGGGAAATTCTAGAATCGACGAGGTTCCTGGCAATCAGCTTAATCACAGTTGTAAAAGAAAAAAAACCCACCGACCGGTGATGGTCGTGTCCCTGTGCCGCTAACAAATAATACTGCCATGTTTCAACACGGTGCGTGTAGCAGCAAACAAAAAGACAATGTGCAGCATGTAGTAGAGAATAAGCAGAATATGTGCGTGTAGAAGCGAACAAGAAAACCATATCAGCTAGTTGTAGAACTTGAACATAGAATTGGGAGCAGCGGTCAGATATCGGTCACAATCCGAATGTCAAGCAATGTCCTAGCTACGTCTACAAGTATTATATCATGGTGTACATCTCGGTAAGTGTGCTTAATTGCTGCACAAGAATGTTTCAGTAAACTAATATACAGTCTGCACTAGCAAGACCACTGTGCCATTGGAGACAGTTAGCCCATTATCGATGAGACACAAAGCGCAGCGTGTTTGTGTATTGTGTTTAACAGCAGCCATCTTTTAGTATATGAATTTTTGGCCTTCAGGATGAAAATAATTTTTGTGTAACAACAGAGCGAGCGCCTAGCGGTTAAGCTAGGTGGTTATACAACCTGTTCCCCCTCCTAGTCTGCACACCCCCTTTGAATCGCCTCAACGCTTAATAAGCTGGCCCAAAATACCCATTCAGCCCGTGTCAGTTACGCGGCATCCTATTGGCCAGCAGCGGGCGCGGGAAAAAATTGTGGGCAGGAGACGATGCAAGGTTTTCTCGTCACTTCATTTCGCTTCGCCATCGTGACAACTTCAGATTTGACTACTAAATTTTGAATAGCCTACGACTAAAGACACGTGTTGCTGCGAAAGACAACACAATTTAGGAGATCGACGATCGCCTAATACTCGGTGAGTACCGTTATGGCGCAAGCCGTGTTGTTTGCGTGTCATTCTTATGTGGCACGGCTTGACAAATTTATGCTCAGAACGTACAGGGAAAATTTCGAATTCGACCCGGCGCGCACCAAAGTAAGGTTGTTGGGAAAAGGCGGTACAACTATCCCCAAACTAATCGGAAACGGTCTGTATAAACAAATAGCGGAGCATCGCCCCCAGTTGTTAGTTTTGGAGGTCGGCACGAATGACCTAGATCGGCGGGGAGCAGATGCAGTGAACCTAGCGACTGACCTAGTTAGGCTAGCGGTCAAGGCCACAGATAGCGAGGGAGGTTTTGCGATACAGAAGGTGTTGTTTTGCCCGGTGCTTCCAAGGGGATCTGGTAGGTTTAGAGCGAGGACGCCTGACTTTCAAAAGAAGGCTGAGCTTTTTAACACTACCGTAAAACGCTTATGCTTCCAAATGTCAGTCCCGAATGTGAGCATGAATTTACTCAAACATGTAAAGTTTACAGCGAAGGTACCTTCCTTGCTATGTGACGGGGTCCACCTGAGTGACGCAGGATTAAAGCGTTACTATTTTTCGGTGAGAAGGGCTATAGTCGCCGCACTTAAATAGGATGTATGTGTTTGTTGCCCAATCAATTGGAGCCAATAACTTGAGTCTCTAACGGTCAGACAGCTACGCTCACACGCGGTCGGCCATGTTGGTGTACTTCGGTCTTTTGTTTACGAATTTAAATACAGCGTATCACGTGTACGAAGCGGTAAGCAATAACGGCGGGACATTACACACCGACAAAATAATAAGATTGTTCACGGAGTTTATACAGGCATGTATGTATGTTGTAAAAAAATAATAATAATAATCATAAAAAAGGAAATACTGAAAACACAAACGAAATTTGATCGTTTGAATGAACAAGGTTTCTGTACAGATGTACAGGTGTATATTATACATGCTACCAGATAGCTGTGGCTTTTGAAATACTTCCAGGTCATGTCAAAACAGTCGACAGCAGGGAAACCCAAAAAAGGGGGAAAAATGTGACAGAGGTTCCTGATGAATGCCAGGAACCTCCACCCTGCGACGACCAAAGAATGGAAGTCATGATGGCCGCGTTGATGGCGAAAATTGACGAAAAATTTGAAAAACTCAGCCGGGAGCAGGCGGCACTGATCCCAGCCCCGGCTGAAGGTGCCAGATCGCCAAATGAGCATCGGCAAGCGGTAGCAGAAACATCAACTGCAACTACCCATCACAACCGTCATCACCGAAAACGAAAACGCACACCATCCCCCGAACCAGCCATCAACTCATCTGACTCTGATTCCGACTACACGGACCACGAAAACCCAACCGAACACATAGAGGCAAGGATCCACTCCAAAGCGAAGCGGTCAGCACATCAATCAGGTACAACCGCTTTCGATATGGGTTGGGCAAAGCTAGGGGATGAGGTGACAGATAGGCTCAGACAACGCATCCTCACCAACGAATACTTTCCGCTGCGCATTCTGCGTACGGACTACGATATTGACCCCCAGGAGGACCCCTCTGCTCCCACCGTAGACAGGAAACGAACGGTAATTCCCGTAGATCAAATAGGGGAATGGCTGCATCTGTTTATGACATATGCAGCCATTAGGTCAGAGCAGTTCCCAGAGGAGGGTAGCCAGTTGATGACATATATGGATCACATCCTGACTATGCATGCTCGGAAGGGTCCCAGGGTGTGGCTTGAGTATGACTACCGTTTCCGTGTCAGGAGGGAGAGGACGGGGGCCCCCTGGAATGTTTTCAGCTATCCCATCTACTCCAGTGTTAAGGCTAGCTGTAAAGCTAAAGAAAACTCAACAGTAACATCCCAGCCCTTTCGTGACTATGGTACCAGAAACGACCGTGCCCGCCCCACCCGTTTCTGCCACTACTTCAACAGGGGACAGTGCAAAAAGCGTGAGTGTCAGTACTCGCATGCATGCTCTTTCTGCAGAAAAGAAGGACACAGCCGGGTGGTCTGCAGGGCACGGACTGCTAGCAACAAGACCCAGTACACTAACACCCCTAAAACAGCTTGAATCATTCACAGGAACAGACAGCAATGCAGAAATCCAGGCACCATCGACAACAACAACAAAACATGTGTTACCAACGCCGGTAAAACCTAAGGTTTTGTCTCTACTGTTGCAGGGGTATGACAAGAAATTAACTGACATTTTAGTTTCAGGTTTTACCGAGGGTTTCCACATTCCTTCCAGTATCCCAACAGATCCACCCAAGCATGATTACGAGAATCACAGGTCGGTCAGGGAGAACCTTGATATAGTGCAGCAGAAACTGAAGAAAGAGAAAGATAAACATAGAATTGCGGAACCCTTTGCATGTGACCCTTTACCGAACATGGTATACTCTCCTTTAGGTTTAATTCCTAAGAAAGCGCAGGGTGAATTTCGGCTTATACATGACCTTAGTTTCCCAAAGTCTAACTCCGTTAACTCTCACATATCTCCCGAATTCACAGCGGTCACTTTCCAAATGTTAGATCATTGTATTGAACAGCTTCTGTTGTTGGGTAAAGGAGCCTATATCGCTAAGGCTGACCTGCAAGATGCATTTCGGATAATACGTGTTTTCCCCCTTGATTATAGGTTGCTTGGCTTCAAATTCCTGGGACAAAGGTATTTTGACATGTGTCTTCCCATGGGGTGCAGTAATTCATGTCAAACGTTCGAGCTCCTGTCTGATGCATTGCAATGGATTTGTCAGAATAAATTTCATGTCAGCAATATGAGTCACATACTCGACGATTTTGTTTTTTTTCGGAAAAACTCTCCATGAATGTCATACTAGTCTTTCTCGGTTTTTTGAGCTTAGTGATATGGTTAACTTACCAATAAAGCAGGCTAAAACGGTGTTACCTTCCACGATAGTCACACTTCATGGTATTGAGGTTAACACTAAGAATCAAACCCTTGCTTTGCCTGTAGATAAGGTGGAATCACTACGCCAAAAGTTGCAAAGCATGGCCAGGAGAAAGAAAGCCACCCTTAGAGAGGTACAATCTTTATCCGGCTCTCTCTCGTTCGCCTGCAGGGCCATCGCACCCGGCCGATGTTTTCTACGAAGAATAGTCGACCTAACCAAGGGAAAGACAAGAGCCAACCATCGCATCCGCCTAACTGTTGAGGCTCGAAAGGACATATCGGCTTGGCTGGAATTTCTGCACACCTTTAATGGCACTTTATCCTTTATACCAAACAGATGGACATCATCAGATGTATTGCAGCTCACAACGGATGCAAGCGGCTTTGCATATGGAGCTGTAGTGGGGGATCAGTGGTTACAGGGACAGTTTCCTCCATCCTGGGGCTCCATGCACATTGCTGTGAAAGAACTCCTGCCAATCTTACTGGCCGTCAGGAGCTGGGGGCCAAAATGGGCTAATCAACGTGTCATGTTCCTTTCAGACAACACAGCAGTGGTGGAAGTGATTAACAGACAAACTGCCAAGGACACACAGCTGATGTGTTTGCTCCGAAAATTGATTGTTGCATGTCTGTCGTATAACATATGTTTTCGTGCTAAGCACATCCCAGGAAAGATCAATGTTGTTGCCGATCTTATCTCACGGTTACAGGTAGAACGTGCACGCAGCGTGCAACCCAGCCTACACAACCACCCAAAACTAGTTCCCACTCACTGGCTTCCCTGGTACACAACGCAGTGAGCACCATGGACGCGGCCTTCGCACCAAGCAGTGCCAGACGTTACGAGAGTAACTGGAAAAGGTTTGTAACCTTTGTACAAACATTAGATAGGAAAAGGAGGTACCTGCCTGCCTCCCCAAACACAGTAATTGCCTTTGTTCAGTATCTCAAAGATGAGGGCAAGGCACCCAGTACTATTAGGACTTTCATATCGGCTATCTCGGAACGCCACAAAGCGTGTCGCTACCCCGACCCAACAAACGACTATTTAGTTGTGAAAATTGTAAAAGGCGTAGCACATGCCTGCCCTCATGTTGACCAACGCCAGCCTGTCAGCTCACGTGATCTGTCCCTCATCATTAAGTCAGTTCCATTGTCTAAGTGTTCATCTTACTCAGTGGTCTTGCTCCGCGCTATGTTCAGCCTCATGTTCTTCGGTTTTCTTAGGATAAGTGAGGTGACGGCTAGCCCGCATAATCTGTCTGTGACACAGTGTCGCATAAAACTTGCCAAATTACGCCTGGTCTTCCATATGTACAAACACAGTGCAGGCCGTCCTTTCAGCCTGGATGTCTTCCCCACGGGAAAGACAGCTTGTCCGTACCGGAGGATGGTAGAATATATCAAGCTCAGGGGAAATGATCAAGGTCCCCTTTTTCGCAGTGCCAATAAATTGCCTGTGCAGAAGACTGCTTTTGCCAAATACCTTAAGGAAGTGCTAAAAAACACAGAGTTAGCAGGCAAGAAAATTTCATCACACTCATTCAGGATAGGGGCAGCGACATGGGCAGCAAAGGCGGGTTTCTCATCGGAACAAATCAAAGCTATGGGTCGCTGGCATTCAAACTCATATCAGAAATACATTAGAGTGGAATCAATCTCTAGCAAACCGTCCACGTAAAGCATCAGCCTCTGATAATTCACAACTAACCATATATAACAATTGTGTTTCATGGCGAGTCTACAACGGTCAAGCAAAGGTTGCTTGTCCGCAGTCCTGGCAGCAATGAGCAAGTGGTACCGGAGGCGATTGACCTACAATACAGACCGGGATGAATCCGCTCTTTCGATGGAGCTCCAGACCAAGTTTGGCTACCCGGACATTGTAACTCGTGGCAAGCACAAACGCTAGGACGGAAGGGCAAAGTGCTATATGTGGTGGGGCGGTATTGATATGTGTGTTCGTCTCTTAGCAGAGGGGGGGGGGCGTGAGGCGGCCCATTCCTTTTTGTTGGGAGAGGGACAGGCATGATAGGTCAGCCTTCCACTAGCCCATACCCCAGTTTCTTTTAGTGTCAGACGTTTTGGGAGGAACTGTTACATTGTCAGCGTTCGTGTCCGATTACACCTGTCAGTGCTAGTTGACAAGCCGACTTATCAGGTCCGGCCTATATGCAGCCCTTTAGTGGGGGTGGGGGCCACCAATGTGAACATGGTAGGCCAGGGTTTTTTTATCCCCCACTTTTGTATATATCAAGCTGAATTACTGTGGCTAGTACTATAGAAAGGTGTGCAGTCTGCACACCAGGTATCTTTTTCCCTTGTGTTCTATATACTGTAAGCATATTACAGTCGGTATGCTGTAATTAATATAACAGCAATCAAGTTTGTTTTGGTAAATGTCTAGTATGATTATTCTAAATGTACAAAATGTGTCGTACATAACATGTGTGGTCCATCACTCTGTAATCTGGATGTACCTGGCTGTGCACAAGATGTGACTATTGTATATATTATATGTGCACAGTGGCAATCCCTGTGTTAATAAATTTGATTGCCCAATACCAACCTACCCTATAGTTGGCGTAAATTCAGTACAAACAGAGAAAGGGCTGCATGAACATAACACGGATACACCGGGTATAGGGGGGGGGGGGGGGGGGTACCGAGTAGAGTAGTACACGAAAAACGCTTTTCGTTGAAGGAGCGTCTCCGTCATATAAGTTTCAGTTGATTATATGGTTAGTTACGTTGACGGCAACTTGTTGGAAGTCTGCCAGGTGCCGTAATATCAATGCCAAGTACACCTCGACGAGTAGCACCTAATGATTTTGGTTTAGTTTGCTGACACACATAATATTAGTAAGTTAATTTATATAAACAGCGTGTGCGTGCGTGTTCTTGAATGAGTGTGCGCGTATGTGCGTGTGTGTTTTCGAAAATAACAGATAGCCAATGTGAGAAATGTTTTGTTGTGTTTAAGCACAATATGTTGCGACGCCGAAGTTTATACATTAACGTCATCGAAAGCAACTCTTACAAATAAGCCAAGTCCCAACTACATTACCTGAAGATACACTAATATCGGCTCCATAAAGCTTGGACCTATACAACGTACGTAAGGTTCTGTGGGTGTTTAAATATAATACAACTGCACAACATATTCCAATATAATACAAATACAATAGGGCAAAGTTGGCCACAATTACTGTTCAAAGTAATTGCCCTCGTGATATATATATATATTGGATTACGTGTTACGCCAATGAAGCACACGAGATCAAACTGATTGCCCGGAAACTCGTCGGCTCACGAATATTTCCCGGCAATCACCTCGATTCGGCTGTGATCAGACACGTACGTGCACACTCACTCTGATGCAAATTTATAGACGTCGGAACCCGGCGAGCCCGAGGGAACGAGCCGTCCAACATTATGTTAGGTGTATGTTGAGTAACAAATAAGGACCAGAGCTTCGGAAGACTGAGCGCCAACGAATGGAAGCTTGCTATGTCGCATATATCAAAACGCTTTTCGACAATGTAAACGAAATAGGTTTTACTTGAAACCCTTCGCCGTGTATGCAATTGTTTTGAATATGTTTATATTAATAATAATAATAAACGAGCCACCGAGGAGTGTGTGTGTGTGTGCTATTTTTCAGAATAAACAGTTAAAGTGTGACATTTACTATCTGGTTTTCACTCACTTAATACATTATATTTATATGATATGATGTGCAAAAGTTCATTAATTTATCATAAGCATAATTAAGTTAGTAAATTAATTAACAAACCTTTATAAAACATGCCCGGTAAATATAAGCTAAATTAAAACAGATGATTAATGACCTCAAACTGTATTTTACAAATATGCAGAACACAAAATTGACATAATAATTGATACTAAAGGCCCTTCACTCATTGTTGCCATCAGCACGCGCATTTTAAAATAGGTGAAGATAAACTTTATTGTGTATTGATTAAATACAAGTATTCATCGAAATTCGCGTTCCAGCGCAATAGTTGAAAATGATGCTTTGTGTTAAGCCAGATGAGTTTGTCTACCGGATTTGTAGCTTGTAAGAAATACACTCGCTACACATCTTAAGTTGTTGATTGTTGAGAATAGCCTCTTTGACAGTCGGTAGTTACCTTAATCAGCGTACTAAAAATAAAAAGCCGCACCTCTCGTTTAATGATAATGAATTTAAATTCGAAACTTTCATTTTTTCATATCCAAGAATAATGTTAAATTACCTGGTAGAGGCTTTCGTTGACGTGTCACGTCGACTTCATCAGTACCTATGACGCTGAATGACGTCATCGTACACGTGAGGCAGTTCGTAATTGCCCTCGTCTCTGTTGATGGGTGTTTGGGTTTTTCTGATCCAGATGGCTTCCTTGATTTGCCGAATTCTTCTTCGAACACATGAACACTGTAGACCCCACAGGTAGCATCATTTTCACACGGGAAGACGAAGAGAACAACAGCATGCCCTTCTTGGATGCAAAGTTCACCAGAAAGGAAGATGGCAGTGTGAAGTCCACAGTGTACAGGAAGAAGACGCACACTGACCAATACCTGAATTTTGCATCCCACCACCCCAAACATCAGAAGTTGGGAGTTGTCAAAACCCTTATGAACAGGTGTGAGACAATAACTTCGGAGGAGGGGGACAAGAAAGAAGAGGTGGAACACCTGAGAGGAGCTCTAAGAGTATGTGGCTATCCGTCGTGGGCCTTGAAAAAGGCGACAGATAGCAGTAAGAAGAAAAAGACCAACAAAAAGACTAAGGACAAAAACTATCGGAGCCAAGTAGTCATCCCATACATAGAGGGGGTATCGGAGAGAGTACATCGAGTACTGAAAAAATATGGAGTAGCAACGGCCATGCGTCCCCACACCACCCACAGACACCTGTTGGTACATCCCAAGGACAAAGTACAGCTAGAAGAACAGGGCGAACTGGTGTACCAAATACCGTGCAAGAATTGTGGTGGGGAATACATTGGGGAGACAGGAAGACTACTCAAAACAAGACTGGAGGAACACAGAAAGGACGTAGACAACACGAAAAATGAGAAATACACAAGGAGCGGAAAAAAAGATTGATGTCTACCATCAATAAATCCGCCCTTACAGACCATGCGACAACTGAAAACCATATCATAGACTGGGAGGGAGTGAAAATTGTTGACAAAGAACCCAACAGAAGAATTCGGCAAATCAAGGAAGCCATCTGGATCAGAAAAACCCAAACACCCATCAACAGAGACGAGGGCAATTACGAACTGCCTCACGTGTACGATGACGTCATTCAGCGTCATAGGTACTGATGAAGTCGACGTGACACGTCAACGAAAGCCTCTACCAGGTAATTTAACATTATTCTTGGATATGAAAAATGAAAGTTTCGAATTTGAAAACGAACTATCCTGAAGAATGTTCAGTAATAATGATAATGAATGTTTAATGAATTATTTTATATGGCTTAATTTATGTGCTCATAATTGTTAAATCATCGTCACCCCGTTCATTCACCGATTTGCAGCTTGTAAGAAATACACTCGCTACACATCTTAAGTTGTTGATTGTTGAGAATAGCCTCTTTGACAGTCGGTAGTTACCTTAATCAGCGTACTAAAAATAAAAAGCCGCACCTCTCGTTTAATGATAATGAATGTTTAATGAATTATTTTATATGGCTTAATTTATGTGCTCATAATTGCTAAATAATCGTCACCCCGTTCATTCACCAGTATTTTGTTTGCATCTGTCATCTCTGAGTGGCTACAATTAGGACTCATAATTTTACGTTTGGTGTAAAACTGGCTTCTTATGTATTTGTTACTCCATGCGTTTACATAACAGGAGACCCTGGGGTTGTGTGAAGTCCTTCTGCATGGCTAATTGGATGCAATGGTCCTTTGACACACTTTCCTCTAGTCACTGCCCTTTTCACACATGACATTGGAGACAAGCCCCTCAGCCGGCTCCCATACATTCAGTGATGATCACTTAATAGATAAGGGTTCTCCCTTTAGCATCTATACAAGTCAGGCCTTCTTGGCATTCCTTGCAATGCTTGAACACTATCCAGCAGCTTTTAGTTAACGCTTTTGTGAAACGTGGAATACAAGTAGTGGTTCACATTTTAAAGATGCACTTTTCAGGGGGGTTCACATTTTGGGGAAAGGGGGGTTCATATTATCCCCGTGAAACCCCTGGCTACGGGCCTGTACTTCAACCTAAATCATTATATAAACTACCGAAGTATGGGATATGCGGTAACATTTTACAATGGTTCACGAGTTTTCTGAGCAACCGCAAACAAGTTAAAATAGGTGGAACATTTTCTGATTATACCGATGTCTCGTTTGGTGTCCCACGAGGTTCGTGCACCGGTCCCCTATTATTCACATTGTAGGCACGCGATCTGCCCGACGAAAGTGTGACTGCTAACACTAATGTATGTTTGTTTGCGGACGATACCTAAACACCCACCGTGTTCTCGGATGTTTCGAACGACCTGATATGTAAAATAAAACTTAATGAATTCGTGGTTTGGGCCGACCGGTGGCAACTTCAAGTAGCTGAACATAAATGCTGTCTACGCACGATTGGAAATAGTATCCCGGCTACCTATCATCTGGAAGATGTACAGCTTGTCAACGTTAATGAATTCCGAGATCTTGGGAGTTACAGTGGATGAGAAATGTTTATTTAAGGAGCACATTTTGTCTATTTCTCACAAAGCATACAGCGAAATCAATGTTTTTTCGCTGCTTTAATAATGCTGATGCATGTGCTCTCATTGAAGCATATAAATCATGTGTTCTGGAATACCTTTCTACTCTGTGGAACCCATACATACCAGCCAGGCAGTACTTGGGCATGACTGACCAGTTAGAGAATGTGCAACGATTATGCGCCGGGTCTATTACCGCTGTAAATTCGATTTCAATTATGGCTACTTACAAATACTTGGATATCTTCATCTAGAGAGACTCCAACTCTGCCGGGTTTATAATGAAATGGTAATGGCATATAATACATGCATGGACATGTTAATGTATCTGAAAATGATCTCATTTCGTGCAGCTGAACTTTTGGAGAAGCCTGCAATCACAGGTCAAAATACACACACGCGATACAATTCAACCACGCTACGAGCGTTTCTTGCATGGTGGTAAGCCGAACATTATGTTGTTTCATCAGAAGAACGCTAAGTATGGTTCTTTATTTAACTATTTGTAACATACCAGGGCATATCTTAAAGTAGTTTACGATAGCCGCTGCATATGCTTGGATGACTTCCTTAGATCAGACCTTATGGTGACACGTGGAATCTCTGCAAAAGAGCCAACTATGTTTGCATGCTTTGGCGCAGGAATTTGCCTACGTAAATGCGTGCATGTGCGATCCGTAGATCCATCAAGGCCAGATGCCAAGCGCTGAATGAAAGGCTGCCTGGTCTCTGTCAGCGACACATATGGTGTTTGTTTGTTGCAATCGTTTATCTATAAAATGAATCTAGTCTGCACGTTGTAATAAGAAGGTCATTACGGCATTGTAGTCAACATTTAGTTCTTTGTGCCTTGAAACCGGAGCTTATGTTGTGTGTTAATTGCGTTAATGTCAATGTCAAGAACATTTTATTGTGCTTGATAAAAAATGAGATTGCCTGCTTAACGTTGTATCATGTGTGATTTACCTAATCTAGTATTCTTCTCCACGCGATGTCACCTGTTCCTCCCAATG
Organism: Escarpia spicata; assembly: GCA_963995525.1. Lineage (NCBI taxonomy): Eukaryota > Metazoa > Annelida > Polychaeta > Sabellida > Siboglinidae > Escarpia > Escarpia spicata. Next base: position 27,819,420 of record OZ023207.1, on the reverse strand, counting down.
TGTGCCGCGTGTTCCCAAACTATAGAACAGTGTTGCTGCACTTTTTCAACATAAAAGAAAGTGTTGGTAGATAAAGTTGACATTACATCCATAGAACATATTTTGTGAAGTGAACACATTCATTATTATGTAGAACATGCGTTTTAATTAGTAATCGTCACATTTATATTAGGGCAGTGTGCATCTCTTGAAGTATCGCATGGCATCGACAACGCATTCGATTTAGGCCTGTGCCATAGAAGGTGCATCATAAGTCAAAACCTATGCAAGGAACTAAACGTTTGGGACATTAGTGCGTACTAGATATGATAACCAATAAATGGGGCGCAACAATGAGTTGGCTATCTGAATGATTGAGTGAACTGGAATAAATTTGAAAACAGTGTCCTGGACTGAGACTCAGGTCACAATTCGAATGTCAAGCCATGCCCCAGTTACGGCTACAAGTATTGTGTTATGGTCTATATCTCTTTAAGTGTGCTTTAAATGTTGCATACGTTTTACTGATTTCACTTGTGTTTCCACCAAGCTAAACCGGTTTACCTAAAGCCCATGTCACACTGACACTTTTTGCGCGACTCTGCCCGACCCGACTAGTCCAACCCCGACTGCAGTCAAAATACTACACCGATTGACAACGACACAGTTAGACTCGAACCCAACGTGACGTCACAATCATCGACTCGACCCATAGCGTATCCGGACCTTAAGCGGTCTAACTTCACATTACAACAGTTACGTAGCGTGGAATAAGGACGCGTGACGTTGCGAACAATTATACGTCGAAACCTGTTAAAATGACATACTACACAAACAATGATATGTTCCTTCTTCAACAACTGATACTGCTAAATACGATAATACCTGTGGCAGTAAGTCATTCTAGACGCATAACCCAATACAGAGCAGTCCATGATTGCGAACAAATCAATCAACAGTTCACATCTTGATAGCTCAGAACATTGAATTAAATTGTTCAGTACAGCACCAGACCGGTAGGTGAAGATAAACTTTATTGTGTGTTGACTAAATACAAATATTCATCGAAATTCGCGTTCCAGCGCAATAGTTGTAAATGATGCTTTGTGTTAAGCCAGATGAGTTTGTCTACCCGATTTGCAGCTTGTAAGAAATACACTCACTACACATCTTAAGTTGTTGATTGTTGAGAATAGCCTCTTTGACAGTCGGTAGTTACCTTAATCAGCGTACTAAAAATAAAAAGCCGCACCTCTCGTTTAATTATAATGAATGTTTAAAGAATTATTTTATATGGCTTAATTTATGTGCTCATAATTGTTAAATCATCGTCACCCCGTTCATTCACCAATATTTTGTTTGCATCTGTCATCTCTGAATGGCTACAATTAGGACTCATAATTTTACGTTTGGTGTAAAACTGGCTTCTTATGTATTTGTTACTCCATGCGTTTACATAACAGGAGACCCTGGGGTTGTGTGAAGTCCTTCTGCATGGCTAATTGGATGCAATGGTCCTTTGACACACTTTCCTCTAGTCACTGCCCTTTTCACACATGACATTGGAGACAAGCCCCTCAGCCGGCTCCCATACATTCAGTGATGATCACTTAATAGATAAGGGTTCTCCCTTTAGCCTCTATACAAGTCAGGCCTTCTTGGCATTCCTTGCAATGCTTGAACACTATCCAGCAGCTTTTAGTTAACGCTTTTGTGAAACGTGGAATACAAGTAGTGGTTCACATTTTAAAGATGCACTTTTGAGGGGGGTTCACATTTTGGAGAAAGGGGGGTTCACGTGAACCCCGTGAACCCCCTGGCTACGGGCCTGTACCTCAACCTAAATCATTATATAAACTACCGAAGTATGGGATATGCGGTAACACTTTACAATGGTTCACGAGTTTTCTGAGCAACCGCAAACAAGTTAAAATAGGTGGAACATTTTCTGATTATACCGATGTCTCGTTTGGTGTCCCACGAGGTTCGTGCACCGGTCCCCTATTATTCACATTGCACGCACACGATCTGCCTTACGAAAGTGTGACTGCTAACACTAATGTATGTTTGTTTGCGGAGGATACCAAAACACCCACCGTGTTCTCGGATGTTTCGAACGATACAATTCAACCACGCTATATATACATGGGCGTTTCTTGCATGGTGGTAAGCCGAACATTATGTTGTTTCATCGGAAGAACGCTAAGTATGGTTCTTTATTTACCTATTTGTAATATACCAGGGCGTATCTTTAAAAAGTAGTTTACGATAGCCGCTGCATATGCTTGGATGCCTTCTGTAGATCAGACCTTATGGTGACACGTGGAATCTCTGTAAAAGAGCCAACTATGTTTGCATGCTTTGGCGCAGGAATTTGCCTCCGTAAATGCGTGCATTAGCGATCCATAGATCACCCCATCAAGGCCAGATGCCAAGCACTGAATGAAAGGTTGTCTGGTCTCTGCCATCAACAAATGGTGTTGGTTTGTTGCAATCGTTTATCTATAAAATGAACGTAGCCTGCACGTTGTAATAAGAAGATCATTACGGCGTTGTAGTCAACATTTAGTTATGTGTGCCTTGAAACCGGAGCTTATGTTGTGTGTTAATTGCGTTAATGTCAATGTCAAGAACGTTTTATTGTGCTTGATAAAAAACGTTGTATCATGTTTGGTTTACCTAATCTAGTATTCTTCTCCACGCGATGTCACCTGTTCCTCCCAATGTGTGCTACGTGTTCCCAAATTACAGAACAGTATTGCTGCACTTTTTGAACATAACAGAAAGTTTTGGTAGATAAAGTTGACATTACATCCCTAGAACAGATTTTGTGAAGTGAATATATTCATTATTATGTAGAACACGCGTTTTAATTAGTAATCGTCACATTTATATTAGGGCGGTGTGCATCTCTTGAAGTATCGTATGGCATCGACAACGCATTCGATTTAGGCCTATGCAATAGAAGGTGCATCATAAGTCAAAACCTATGCAAGGAACTAAACGTTTGGGACATTTGTGCGTACAAGATAGGATAACCAATAAATGGGGCGGACGAGGAACACTGTGTGTAAATATAAATATGCAGCAAGTTGTGGTTTAGTTGACCTTCCTTCATAAATGAGTAAACAGGAATAAATTTGAAAACAGTGTCCTGGACTCAGACTCAGGTCACAATTCGAATGTCAAGCCATGCCCCAGTTACGGTTACAAGTATTGTGTTATGGTCTATATCTTTTTAAGTGTGCTTTAAATGTTGCACACGTTTTACTGATTTCAGTTGTGTTTCCACCAAGCTAAACCGGTTTACCTAAAGCCCATGTCACACTGACACTTTTTGCGCGACCCTGCCCGAACAGAGCAGACCCGACTAGTCCAACCCCGACTGCAGTGAAAATACTACACCGATTGTCACCGACACAGTTAGACTCGAACCCAATGTGACGTCACAATCACCGACTCAACCCATAGCGTATCCGGACCTTAAGCGGTCTAACTTCACATTACAACAGTTACGTAGCGTGGAATAAGGACGCGTGACGTTGCGAACAATTATACGTCGAAACCTGTTAAAATGACATATAGAAGACAACGTGTAGTAGTTGATGGGGAGGCTTCAAACTGGAAATCGGTATTGAGTGGGGTACCACAGGGATCAGTATTAGGTCCTATATTATTATTAATATATATCAACGATTTGGATGATGAAATAACAAGCAAGGTGTTGAAATTTGCGGATGATACAAAAGTGTTTAGAAGGATTAAAAGTGATGGAGATAGACAGCATTTACAAGATGATCTTGACAGGTTGATCAAATGATCTGAAAAGTGGCAAATGCTGTTCAATTTTGGGAAATGTAAATGCCTCCACACAGTATATGGGAAAGAAGAAGTAGAATATACAATGGGGGGTACTGTACTAAGTACTACTGTAAAAGAAAAGGACTTAGGGTTAACCATTAGTGCTGATATGAAGATTTCAGGGCAGTGCGGAATTGCAGCTTGAAAGGGAAATCAAATCCTTGGATTAATTAGGCGAAACATAACGTATAAGGAAAAAGAGCTAATAATACCGCTGCACAAAACAATAGTTAGGCCTCATTTGGAATATTGTATTCATGCGTGGAGGCCATATCGCAGGAAGGACATAGATATGCTAGAAAGAGTGCAGAGGAGAGCAACTAAAATGATACAAAATCTGAGGGATCTTAGTTACGAAATACGCCTAAAAAAATGCGGTTTAACAACACTAGAGACCAGGAGATTGAGAGGAGATCAGATAGAAGTGTTTAAAATAGTGAAGGGTTATGAAAATATTAACAGAAATATGTTTTTCTCAGTTAAGAAAGATAGAAGGACCAGAGGGCATTAACTTGCATTAGCAAAGGAGCAGAGTAGATTGGATATAAGAAAGTTTTCATTTTCACAAAGGACTGTAAATGAATGGAACAGATTAACTGCTGATTGTGTGGGTGCTAGTAGCGTGAATATGTTTAAAAATAAAATCGACACATACCTCAGACGGGCGGGATACACATATATAAAAGGGTCGGACTCTCGATAAGCCAAAGGGCTTCTTTGTCCACCTGCCACCTAGAGTTAATTCTCTGGGTGGCAATCTTGTTAAATCTTGTTAAATTACAACAGTAATGTAGCGTGGAATAAGGACGCGTGTCGTTGCGAACAATTATACGCCAGAAACAGGTTTAAAGTTACATACTACACAAACAATTATATTTTCCTTCTTCAAAATTGATATCGCTAACTACGATACTATATCTGGCAGTGTGTCATTCTAGACGCACAACCGCACACAGAACAGTCACGATTGCGAAAAAATCAATCAACCGTTTATATCTTGATAGCTCAGAACATTGAATTAAATTGTTCAATACAGCACCGGACCGGCGCTTCCACACTTAGTGCTGCTCAATAATCCGTCATTCATAAATTGAAGTCAGATGAATATTTTATTGGAGTGTGTATAATTTAGAATCAGTAAGTATTCCAATAATTATACATTCAAGGGTAAAGGCGTCTCCTTAAATGCGCCGAATTGAAATGATATTCCACTATAAACGTAACGACCATCTAAAGTAATATGCCATTTGTACATAAAATAAAAGTATATATTCTAACTGACTTGCATTAATATGCACATAAGACGCTTTTATAGACAATTATGACAGGGTACACTTGAAAGTAATCGGTGTTATATTTCGTTTTATAAACGTTCAGTAGTTTAAGTTATTTAAATGTGCCATGTAATTATTAATTAATTTGAACTGTAAACAATTTAATGAGGTTATTGGATTAAAATAATTAACTATCCGAGTTATAGGTATACTATTTGTGCAGTCTTAACATTGATTGGTCGTCTTTTACTCTAGTCTTATCAGTGTTTTCCTCTAGTACTCGCAATTACGACCTTTCTTCGCAAGTTCGCATACAGTGAACATACCACGTAAGTTGGCCAAAGGAATACATTAAAGCGCAGCCCAGGTGTTTACCGGGAAATTCTAGAATCGATGAGGTTCCCGGCAATCAGCTTGATCGCAGTTGTAACAGAAAAATAGTGACATTTTGTGACTCCATTATCTTTAGAACGGAACGCAGAGCCTCAGTTTAAAGGCCAGTCGACACGCACGCGCACACGCATTAATACATACAAGTAGTTATGAGGATACACACGCCCCAAACCACGCCCCCTTTTGTATCTAACTACGTGCATAAAAAACGTCGATTTCAAAATCGGGATCCTACTTATAAAAAAAAGATCAAAGGCTTTTTGGTAACCTGAGTGGAATCGGGATCCTAGTTATAAAAAACGTGATTGATGGCCTGTCACTTTTTGTGAATGAAAAGCGCCCTCTAGTGGTTAATAACAACGTCCTAGTTACGGCGTCCTTAGTTACGGCGTCCCTAGTTACGTGATAACGCCAACGCCATCTAGCGAAGAATAACAGCGTCCCTAGTTACGTTAACGCCATCTAGCGAATTATATAATAACAGCGTCCCTAGTTACGATACGGGGGTATAGCAGAAACCAATGTGGTGATGTTATAGGTAAAACCACCGTGGTTACGCTAAAACCACCGTGGTTACGAATGCGTTAAACCCAATGTGAGCGAGATTAACCGCCGTACCCTGGATATCGCGGTAGCGGTGAAAGTTGAGACGCGACCGGTCGGCCTAGATACGGGCGGCTGAAAATAGATCTACGGCTGGGGCGATGTTAGCCGGTTTGTGTAACGATGCTGAAATAAGCTGGTTGGCGTTGTGTATGCGTTGAAAAGCAATAATCAACGGCCTGGTTTTTGAGGTAGCGGAATTTTTTACGCGGTGGACAAATGGATGCGGAATGACGGTATGTTTGTATACTAGCAAAACGAAACGAGTGGAATATATAATTTAAAAAAGGCTGTAAGCAACGGTAAGTACTTATAGATAATAGAAAACGAGTGAATGTGAACGGTGTTTTATTCAGAGTCACACCACTTGTTCCAAACGAGGTAGTCGAGCAGCGCGCATACGAGCTGCCTCACGATACCGTTGCAATTCGGTAGAGCTATCTATCGGCATTAACGGTGTATTAAACCCCCGTCTTTCAAACAGTTCATCGGTCGGTGGGGGCGTGTACCACGATCCGTTCGCTCCTAGTATAGTAAACGAAGTCATGATGCCGTCGGGTTGGTCTATTGTGACTGGGTTGGCTATGTTAGGATCGAGCCGGAGCCGGTCGGTATCGGTTAATCCCGTCCCGGTGTTGTCCAACGAATCCTTGAGCTCGTCGGGCGTTGGCGGTCGTACGATCCCGGTAACGCGACAGAGGGGGATGGTCATATTTACGTATCCCCGTCTTGGTAGCCTGATGGTGGCTCGTAGGTGGTTTCTGTGAATGAAAACATGTAACATAAGTGAAATATGTATAGGAAAATATCAGTAAATAAAAATATGAAAATAGTAAGTTACCGTATTTAAAAATGACAGCTCTAAGAAATAATTAAAGGAAGCGCCACTAAAATAAACTTATAGTTTAATAGGTAAATGAAGAAAATAATTAAAGTAACCAATAAAGGAATGAGTGAAAATATAAATCGAGGTAATCAGAACAGAAAATACTAATAGGTAAATGAAGAAATAAGATGAAAATATCAGTAAATAAAAATAAGATGAAAATATCAGTAAATAAAAATATGAAAATAGTAAGTTACCGTATTTAAAAATGACAGCTCTAAGAAATAATTAAAGAAAATTATAAATCGAGGTAATCGGAAAAAATCGCCACTAAAATAAACTTATAGTTTAATAGGTAAATGAAGAAAATAATTAAAGTAACCAATAAAAGAATGAGTGAAAATATAAATCGAGGTAATGAGAACAGAAAATACTAATAGGTAAATGAAGAAATAAGATGAAAATAAGAAGTACCTTTGTTCTTTCGTAATGGCAGTTGTTGGCGTAGCTGGCGCTCGGGAGGTGGCCATGACAAAGAATGAGCGAACCGGTGCGTTGTTGTGTAACATTAGGTATGTGTTAAGAGCGCATGCGCAAAAGTTACGTAAAAACAGTGAAAGGAAAGATATCAAAATATCAATAAGCGACCGTTTAAATGCCAAAATGAACCGTTGCATCCTCTTAGTTAGGGATCAGGCATATTGTGGAGTGTTAATAATAGAGAAATTCGATGTGAAAGTAACATTTAACGCAGGACGCACTAAAGTGACCGTGTAATTTTTTTCTTGGCGCTGGCTAGAAATCGGATGGTGACGCAAAACAGCTGTGACGCTAATGGGGGGCTCTTATCGTGAAAGGAATGTGAAGCGCGAACAATGCTTTTTCCAAACCGTAAACGACGGGTTAAAAGTATGAATTTAAGCGTTGTGTGGGATCAGTGGCGTGTAGGGAATTAAGTGGTGTGGTTATTGTAGAAAAATTGGCTGTAAATAAACGTTTGTCAACGAACGCACTACATGACCGTCTGATTTTTTTCCGGAAATAAAAGTCATCGGATACTAGGCGGTTATGCGTTGTAATAGAAACATCGATTAGGGGGGTATGCGTTAAGTACGCATGCGCCGTATGTTGCTTATATAAAGCGGTGGAAAATTTTGTATGAGGTATAATGCAAGTGGTGTGACTGATTTCAGCAGCAACAGCCGTAGAAGTTCTTCAACCTCGAGAATGGCCGATCGCGACGAGATGACTGCACCGTTGAAAAAGATGAAGGCGATGCGCAAGCAAGCGTGTAAGGCGAGCGGTAGTCAACAACAACCGCCTGCGGAAGTGACCACACCAGCTGCTAAGAGACCCTTGTTGGTTGCGTCCTCGTTTGGTCGTAAACGAGGGGCAGAAGAAGCGGGGTTGGCGGCACCGCTGACTAGACGGGCCTCGCTTGAGCGAGAATGCAGCACTGCAACGCCATCACAGGCTACCTTGGTGAGTGTAAGGGAACTGGCCGGTTCTAAGAACGGTGTCTACAAACTTAAGACTTCAGCCTATATCGAGGCTGTGAGTTATCGTGATAAATGCACGTACAGGGGATGTTCCCAATGTCGACGCAAACTGTATGAAAACACAGACGGCGTGATGTTATGTCGAACCCACGGGGAACCTGATAAGGTAAACAATTACTTTGCTTTGCGTGTCATGATTCGAGATGGAGATGACGAAGAAGATGAAATGTGGCTGACTTTGTTTGACACGCAAATGGCAAAGCTGGTTGAGTACCGGGCTGATTACTTGGTGGAGTTAAACGAGGAGGAACTTCGCGATACTGTACTTGAGTTGGCCGGCACTAAAGTGGAGATCAGTGTTCGTAAGACTACCTGGGGAGGTGAGCCTTCGTATACGGTGCGCACACTGAGGAGAGTCGTTGATAGTAATGGGTTTCTTGTGTTATAGGAGGCCCCACTGGTGACGGCATTGCTAACTAGTAAACCGACTAGTGATGAAGCTGCGCGCTTACTAGACGAGATAGCGGAAAATTACGTAATGGCTTGGTGTTCGGCTTACGAAGCAAAGAGAGCCTACTAGAAAGGCGCTCAGCCTATATAAAACATGACATTTATTTGTTGTATGTCTACAGGAGGTGCGGCGAGTTCTGCTGGAAATGTTAGCCAATAATGAACGGATGCGTGCGAGATACGCCGAAGTTGCCCTGTTCGTACAAACACTACTCGATCGTTCGGTGACGGATAGTGAGAGGAAAGACGCCGCGTTGATGGCTCGTGTTAACGCAGCAAAAGAGGTGGATTAATGATAATAATGTGTTTTGTAGAGAGCGCGACGGCCTGAACGTGCGCACGCTCGCCGTGGGAAATGTGTGTTTGTAGGCACCTGCTTTTGTGCTGTAGGGATGCGCGGGCGATGTCGATAGCGCCTTGGATGCTATCATTGAGGAGGCGCTTGGTACACCACCGCCTTACGAAAGTTTACACCAGATTGTACCGTCGGACGCGATGCAACGACGCGTCGTCGAACCGGGGCGTGGTCAGGTGGCCTGTCGCTATGAACGACATGCGATGGCCCTCCTCGCTGAGCACCTCGGTGAGTTGATATTGGAGTCGGCGCGCGATCGATGCGGTGCTTGCGAAGTTAACGAGGGATGTCCGTACGTGCATATGATCGGCTAACGGGCGGGCAGGCCTACTCGTGAGTACGCACGGCGCTACGAGAACGTAGCCGAACTCGTCACGCAACACTTCAACGTAGTGTTGGAATCGTGTCTGCAGCACTCACTGATACCAACCTTCATACGTCTGGTGGAGTTACTACACGTGAAGGCGTACGGACAGCAACCGGGGCGAGCTGGGGAATTGTATTTGGTACAGTTCGTATCCGACTGGCTCCTCGGTACGAATTGGCGCGAATTCGTCAATCGAGCTCGACTAGAGTCGGCAGTGCACGTCTACGTACAGTGCAGAAGCGGCCTTTAAATTAAAAAATGAACATTACTGCCTATTCTGCTGATTTTGCTTAATATCGCTTTTCGTTGTACGACACGCTTAATAAAACGTTGAAAATGTACGTTCCTCGTTTCCGAGTTAACACACACACACACACACACACACACACACACACACACACACACACACACACACACACAGTTACTTAACAAAACCACCACCCCATATACTTAACAAAACCACCACCCCCAATAAGCACCTAACAAAAAAACCACGTGGTGTATCATTAGTCGTTACTTAACAAAACCACCACCCCCTATATACTTAACAAAACCGCCACCCCATACGCGTCGCTAACAAAGCCACCACACCACGTGTGTCCCGTACCTCGATATCATTAGTCGTTACTTAACAAAACCACCACCCCGTTACTTAACAAATCCACCACCCCGTTACCTAACAAAACCACCACCCCCACGTTACATCACTCACTGCGCATGTCCGTACCTCGTTATAAATAGAGGTATTCGAAAAAGTAGCAGCACAAAGAAAAGTATGCCACCTACTAGGTGGCAATGTCCGAAATGCGGTGCTTATTTCTTGAAACAGCCGGCGTTAGAGCGACACGCGAAGAGTTCGAAACGATGCGGCGATGACGCGCTATGCGTAAAGCGACGAGAGTGTCCGAAATGCGGCGTAACGTACAGTACGCGCGCCGGGATGCTACGACACCTGAGGGAACGGTGCGGTCAGCCGGCGGTGTCGTTACCCCCCGATGATAATCCACCACCACCACCCTCAGCCGATGCTCTTCAGCGCGTCGTGGACGAGCATCGACGTAGCATAGAGACGTCGGTAGCGATCGGTGTCGTACAGTCCCGCTACAACTATCGCATGACCGCCTGAACGAGTACGCGGGTGCTCGAACCGCGTCTGAGGGTTATGTTTAGCGAACGAAAGAATGCGTTTAAAATAAACGTAAGCTATGGTTTCGTGTTACGCCACAAGGTATCGGGTCGTTACCGCTATTTTCATTCGTCCTGTAACTGCTGCGGTCGCCTTCTCGAAACACCCGCCCTCGTAACCGATAGCCGTTCTTTCGAACGATTCCTCGATCTCGTGCGCACGACCGACGTACTACAGTACGTCATCGCGCAGCGCCCCGATTCGGAGTGGGTGGTCGAGCTCGTAACGAACGCCACCTACTTCGTGAACGCCATCCTAAACCATCCTATCGGGTGCGTTGGCACCGCGCTCCCCGCCTACGTACGTAACAACAAGCACATCGTGGCGTTGACGAATGCTCGGGGAGGCAAACCCTACGACGATCCTCTATGCCTCTTCCGATGCATCGCCCTCCATCGGCAAGGTGGTGGTGGTGGGAAGCACCTAAATACAACCCGTTTAACGCGAGTAGCTAAACAACTGAGCGCGCGCTACGCCCCGAAGCCGAGCGGCGTGCGCCTGAACGAACTGGAACGCGTGGAGACGTTTTTTCGTATCAACATCGTCGTCTATCGACTAACGACGACTGGCGCCGCCGAACTAGTCCGTCGATCGCTCGAAGCGCACCCCACAACCCTGAATGTCAACCTGTACGAGAATCACTTTTCGTACATAACCGATCTGCGCGCGTACGCGAAAACGTACAAGTGCTCGAAATGCGGCAACTCCCTCTGGCGGTACCCGTCACTATTACGACGTCACGAAGCGACGTGCGAGGGCGGTGTTCGTCACGTGTTTCCCGGCGGCGTCTACCGACCGAAGCCGTCCGTATTTCAACGACTCGACGACGAAGGTATCGACGTCGGCGACGACGATCTGCGCTACTATCCGTACCGCGCGACCTTCGACTTTGAATGTTATTTCGCCACCAACGAGCTACCGCCGGATACCGATAAATGTCGGTGGCTAGCGCGACACGAACTGCTCAGCGTGAGCGTCTCGTCGAACGTGCCAGGACACGAAGCGGCGCGCTGTTACGTCACGACCGGTGATTCGGCCGACCTAGCGCGTCGCCTCATCGATGACCTGGAAGTCGTGAGCGCGGCGGCTTGCGCGCTTCTACGCCCCCGCTACGACGCGGTCTTTGAGGCGATCGAAGCGCTCGATAAAGACTGGCGGCAACGAAGTGACGACGACGCCAAGGACGCGTCACCGTACGCCGCACTCGCCGACCGCCTGTGGACGCACCTTCGTCAAATGCCCGTACTGGGTTTCAACAGCGGTAAGTACGATTTGAATGTCGTCAAAAAGTACTTGACCCCCCTGCTCATAACCGACGACGCGCAGCACACAGCGTCGGCGTTCACGATTAAACGACAGAACGCTTACATGTGCCTGACGACGTCGACGTTGAAATTTCTGGACATAACTAATTACCTCGCGCCCGGTGTCAGCTACGAGCGCTATCTGAAAGCGTACGACTGCGCGGCGACCAAGGGGTACTTTCCGTACGAATATATCGACGCGTTGACGCGCCTGGACGAGACCGTCCTACCGCCGCGCGAAACTTTCTACAGCCACCTGAAACGCGAGGGAATCTCCGCGGAGGCGTACGAAATTTGTGCGACGGCATGGCGCGACGAGTGCATGACGACGATGCGCGATTTTCTAATCTGGTATAATAACCGAGATGTGGCGCCGTTTCTCGAGGCCCTCGAGCGGCAGTTCGCCTTCTATCGCCGTCAGCGCATCGACATGTTTAAGGACGCCATCAGCGTACCGGGGTTGACGTTGTTGTACCTATTCAACGACCTGCCGTCGTCAATCCATTTCTCGTTGTTCAACTAACCGAACAAAGACCTGCACCGCCTACTGCAGTCGCAGATCGTCGGCGGTCCATCGATCATCTTCTCGCGTCATCAAGAAGCCGGCGTGACGTCGATTCGAGGCGGTGACAACCCGTGTCGTTCGATAGTCGGCTATGACGCGAACGGTCTCTATCTATCGGCGATGATGCGGGAAATGCCGACGGGTTGGTACACGCGCCGACGCGCGGAGAACGACTTTCGAGCGGAACACGTGCACCGCTACGGTCGTATGGCCGTAGAGTGGTTGACGTACGAAGCGGAACGAATAGACGCCCCTATACGACACCAGTTGAACGGCCGCGAGAAGCGCATCGGTAAGTACCGAGTCGACGGTTGGTGCGCCGCCACGCGAACGGCGTATCAATTTCACGGTTGTTTCTTTCACGGCTGCCCGATATGCCAGACGCACGTGACGACGAACGCCGTCAACGGTCAACCGATGACGACTCTGTACGCCGCGACGATCGCCGTGACGTCCTACCTGCGCCGCCACGTCGACGCCGTCGTCGAAATGTGGGAGTGCCAGTGGCGAGCCGTGAGACCCCCCGCCGTGACGCGACCCGACGCGAGGCGCGTAACGCACTCGACGATACTGGCGGGTGTACGCGACGGCTCTCTATTCGGTCTCGTGCAGTGCGATATCGCCGTGCCGGAAGCGCTGCGCGCTAAGTTCGCCGAAATGCAGCCCGTATTCAAGAACGTCGATATCGCACGCGACGACCTCAGCCCGTTCATGCGCCGCTACGCCGAGTCACACGAGCTACTCACCCGACCTCAACGGACGCTCGTTGGTAGCTACTTCGGCACGGCGATCGTACTCGCCACGCCCCTTCTACGCTGGTATCTGGAGCACGGGCTCGTCGTCGCGCGCATCTACCAGGTGATCGAGTACACGCCGATCGCCTGCTTTCGTCGTTTCGGCGATACGGTGTCGACGGCGCGACGCGAGGGCGACGTCGACCCCAATAAAGCGATCATCGCCGACACCTTCAAACTACTCGGCAATAGTTCGTACGGGAAGACGATTACGCGCGTCGATCGGCACCGGGATATCAAGTACGCTACGTCGGTAGGCGCCTCGCGACTCGTCAACAACCGTCGCTTCCGGCAACTCGACGTCGTCGTCGACGACGAGCTGTACGAGGTGGCGCTGACTAAGCGCACCGTCGTCTACGATCTGCCGATTCAAATCGGTTATTTCGTGTATCAATACGCGAAATTACGAATGCTGGAATTTTATTACGACTTCGTCGACGCCTACATTCCACGCCCGCTCTTTCAGTACTGCGCTATGGACACCGATTCGGCGTACATAGCCCTCGCGGGTCACGACATCGACGCGCTCGTACCGGAAGCGATGCGCGAACACTACTTCCGGACGCGATCGCTCTGGTTTCCGGCCGAATGTTGCGACGCGCACGTGGACGCGTACGTACGGTGCCGCGTCGCCGGACTGACGTGGGAGGGTGGGGACTGCTGCGCGCGCCGTCTTCTATTCGATCGTCGAACGCCGGGTCTCTTCAAAGAAGAGTGGCGCGGCGACGGAATCGTGGCGCTGTGCAGTAAGACGTACTACTGCTTCGGCGGCGACTGCGGCGCGAAGTACAGCACGAAGGGATTGAGTAAACGTCAGAACGATATCGACGAGCACGACTTCCTCGCCGTACTGCGCGACCGACGCAGCGGCGTCGGTTGGAACCACGGTTTCCAAGTGAAAAACTCGTCCGTGTTGACGTACGTTCAAGAGCGCGCGGCGTTGAGCTATTTCTACGCTAAACGCCGCGTGCTCGACGATGGCGTCACCACGGCGCCGATACTCGTCTAACTCGTATAACTAAACCTACCCTAGGGGTGGGGGCCGCCTAGGGGTAGGGTTCTGTATGTATGTATGTATGTAGGTAGGGTAGGATAATAATAAAACAAACACAAGTGCGTACATTTCATCGTCGTTGTTTTTTTATTACTACTACTATACACGTAAAAGCGAAGCGTTAATGCAATGGCTTTAGCCAATCGAATACGAGACAGTCATTAGCCACCCGATCGGTGCCGAATATGTTCTGGAACGTCGTCAACGGCATGCCGCGACATCGGAGGAGTAGGTAGGCGACGCAATATTGTCCGCACACGTTAGAGACGACGCTTTGCAGTCTCTTGTCGTTGTACGTCCACGCGTCGCCGCAGTGCCGGTGCAGGAAGGTGCGGAAGTCGGCGTGCAGCGGCGGAAGACCGTACGAATCGAAGTACTCGCCGACGCCTCGGCGGTCGACGTAGACGGCCACCCAGTGCTCCCCCGGTTCGCCGCCGTCGTCGGTATTGCACACGAAGGCCATCGGGTAAGTGGTGGTGGTGGTGGTAAGTAGCGCGTCTTTAGGTACGACGCCGAGGACGATGTGTTTAGCGTACGCATCGAGTTCGAGGCGACGCAGCAGTTGGAACGTATCCATTACGAGGTACAGTCGTACAGGACGTTCCGGGTCCGATCGATTTCCATCACCGTCTCGAATTCCGCGTACACGAGGACGTTCACCGGTCGGGGTAGCGGTATCGAGAACTGCATGTTAGCGCCCACGCTCCCCTGACGCGCGACGTTGAAATGGTCCCCGTCGCAGCAGTCGGGGGTTAGGTCGAAAGCGAAGACGGTGTAGCCGGCTTCGAAGTCCGATCGCGATATGTCGTTCCCCTCGTCCTCGCCCGCCTTTCCGGTGGCCTCGAAGAGATTCATGTAGCTTCGTATGTACCGGTGGTGCGGAAAGTCCGGTTGCAGCGGCTTGCTCGGCACCTGACGTCCGTCGACGTTGAGCGCGAGGAAGTTTATGTCGTTGTGATGCGCGTTGAACGGATTTCTAGTGTAGTCTCCGTTGTAGGCGGCGTTGTCGATCATCATCAGGATTATGCGTTTCGGAATCGTGCCCATGTACAGGTTCTCGTGCGTGTGCGATAGCGTACCCGCGGTTATCGAGAACGACTTGCAGTCGACGCGGCGCATCGGAAACTTAGCCGTTCCCAAAAGCCACGCTTTGATATGACCCAGCTGGACTTCCGGGTTCAACTTCACTTTTCGGACTTCCAGGTAAATCGAACGTAACAAGATATGCCACCCCGGCGCGGCAGCCGCGCCCATGAGCGCGAAGGCGTCCTTCGACTGGATCATGCGTATTTTCGTGTCGACGCCGCTCGGTAGGAGGAGGTTTAGCATAAACGCGTCGACGTGCAGGCGTCCCATCATGTCCACCTCGGTACTGGCCGCCGTCAGATTGCGTCGCGCTACGAACCCGGTGTTATCGTCCCCGCGCGCGTTCATGTGTCCGGCGCTATCTTTGTACCACAACGACCCCGTGAGATGCGATCGTTTCGCGTCGCTACCGTAACTCAGCAGGGTCTCGATGTAGGCCCGGTACGCGTACGTATTGGTCGACGGCGTCACGAGCGTACCGTTCAGCGACACGTCGATTTGACTGAACAGCGAATGAAGGAAATTGTTGACCGGCGCCACATTGGTGCCGGCCGCCAGATCGGTACCGTCCCCCTGAACCACTTTGAAGCGGACGTACATTTGAAGGCTCGCCAGGTCCGTATAGTCGTTACCCGACCCTGGAATGAGGAACTCGATAGGACCGCCGGCGTCGAGAGCCGTCAGCGGTTGGTAGACGGTCCGATAACTGCTCTCGATGCTCTTCTGCGTCACCGGTCCGGCGAACAGGTCCAGTTCGGCCTTCACGCCCTCGCACGCTGTCTTTACGAACGCCATCGTTACGCGTCGAATATATCGACCGGTCGACGTCCCCTCTTCCGTCTACTGACGGTCGTCGCCGTTCGACGCTGCTTCTTTATAGGCGGTCTTTTTTTCACCCGTCTCTTCTTCGGCACCGGCCCTTTCAATTGGCCGTCGAGAAGATCGACGCCGGCCTCCTTCGCGCGTCGTTTTACCGACGCTTTCAGATTGCCGCCGCCGACGACGTCCCGCGCCACGTTCACGCCGGTTTTGAGCGCTCGTTTTCCCAACGCCATGGCGCCTCTCTTAAAAAACGGCATGACGCTTCGAAACAGGCTCCCGAAGATATTACCCAGACCGTGTCCGCGCTGACCTCGACTGCCGCTGAATACCGGTAGTTGACCGCCTACCTGTCGAACGTAGTAGTCCTCGTACGGGTTCGGCATGGTTAAAACAATCTCGATTTACAGCGTCTGATGTGAAGCGTCGCCACTAGCTTCCCCCGCTCGAATGGTATCGGTTGACCGCAATCGTCTCTTATATCGACCTCGATCGTATCGAATTGATGCCGCGGCAGCTTCACGTATTGGACGCGATCGAACGTTTCCGAAATAACGCTACCGTTCGTACCGAAGACGGCGATATTTCGAAGAAGCGGTGCGTACACGTCGCCGACGACGCGCGATTCCACGAGATCCGTGTACACGTACAGGGTGTCGACGCCCGCCTTCATATCCACCGTATTGCGACCTTCGTACGCGTACGTGTACGAGGCGGGGGACGTCTCGATAATGACGACTTCCGGTTCGGGCCCCATCATCGGCGGACTTACGATAACGTTCTTGTGGAAACCTAGCACGTTCTTCAGACGACCCGTATCGGGTAGGGTAAAGGCGACACCCGCCGTCATACGCAGCGTTATTCGGTTAGAGACGCCGCTGTACTTTAGCTGCACCCTCACCTTATCGGTGCACAATTTCCTTATCGCCTCGTTGAGCTCGCGCAGTAGCAAGAAAACGTTGTTGTAGAAACCGTGAGTAATCGTACCCTGTCGGTATATCCCGATACCGTCCATGGTAGTGAAAAGACCCACCTCACCGTGCCGCGCCGACAGGTAGAAGGTAGCATCCGCCTCTCTCACGTTGTACCACGTGTGCGGATACTGTAGCGTCACCAGTCCGCATTCCCATTCTCCGCCGGTCAGGTCGAACCGTCGCGGCAGCGTCGTGATGTAGTGCGTCAACGTATTTTCGGGGTGCCGCTTCGTAGACGCGTTGCTCGGTAGCGTCAGGTAAAAGTCAGACGATACCGCCATCGTCTCGTCGTCGTCGTCGACCGCCGCCGCTCATAGACGGGCTCGGGAGAAGATAACCGAGACAGCTGCTCAACAGCGCCGTCCACAGATTGGAGTCGCCTTGACCCCGCGTTAAATTGTATATACTAACGGCGATGACGAAGTACAGGACGATGACCTGACAGAGGAATACGATTTCGGCCTTTGGGCATTCGTTACCGCAGAGCCGCCATGGATCGGGTTCGTGGACGGTGGAGTCGTCGGCGTTCTCGACGGCGTCGACGGAGTCCTCGTTGGTAGTCGTCGTCGGCCTCTCTAAACCAGTAGCGGCGTCGACGGAGTCCTCTTTGGTAGTCTTCTTCGTCGGCTGCTCGTCCCTCGCCTCCATAGCGCCACTGAGTTCTGCGGGTACAGCAGGGCCCCTTATACGGGAGGAGCGCCGTTCCCCCGCATAAGCACGACTCGTGCAGTCGCCAGCATTCCTCGTGACGCGTCCAACGCATGCTATAGGTCCACTAGCGCCGCGGCGTCGATCCAACTGTTGAAGGAGGCCGGGTAACCGCTCCATTTCACGAGCGCCTCCGAACCGCCGCCGCGACGACGACGCCGCTGCAGAACCACCTCCACCCGATACAGTTTGTCCTTCGGAACGACTACGCGTTGTACTTCCTGTTCGTAGAAGGCGCCCTCTACCGGTGTTCCCGCGTCGTCCTTCAGGCGATAAACGGGGGGTTCGGACGGATGCACCTCTACGACGGTGAAGAGCTCCTCGCTCCAATTAGGCATGTATCCTTTTTTTAATTGACCCCTCGTCTTACTGATACGCACGCGATCGCCTTCGCGAAGTTTCGTTTTTTTTCCCCTACCACCGCCGCCGCCGTACAGGCGTTGCCATACGTCCTCCTGATTCGTCGCGTCGACTCTCGCCGGCGTCCTACCGATGCTTCGATGATAGGCGTTGTTGTACGAATGCACGAAATCCGGTAACGCCTCTACGTAGCGCAGCGTCTCGTGTTTCGTAAAATAACGCCACATGCGCGTTTTCAAAGTCCTATTGAAACGTTCCACGACGCTCGCTTTAGTCTCCTCGTTATGCGTCACGAAATGATGAACGCCGCGACTCTTTAGGAACGTTTGCAGGGGTCGATTCAGAAACTCGGTCCCCTTATCGGTCTGCAGCGCGTTCGGCGGCGGCTCGTCGTTCAGCAGACGCTCGAAGGCCGCGACGAGCGATGCGCCGGACTTATTCTTCAACGGAACGCACCACGCCCGCTTCGAAAACACATCGATTACCGTTAATAGAAATGTTATACCGTCATTGTGTTTTTTTAACCTAGTCAGATCGACCAGATCAGCTTGCCACTGCTGGTTTTGACCGCCCACGATAACGCAACGTCGTTTGAAACGTCTTTTAACCGGTTTGTGTAGAGTATAAACGTCCTGCGCCGCTAGCCACCTCTCGACATCCGGGCGTCGTCGACCCCCCTTTGACGCGCGGTGCAACGCGTCGACACCTCCGTAACTCCCCGCTCGTTTCGGATCGAAGTAGAGTTCATTCAGTTCAGCGTCGTCATCGTCGTTTCGTTTTCGAAGGTTTCGTTTTGGACGACGACTCCACCCGGACACCATGACGATGACGACGACGATCGACGAACGACGACTATTATATAGAGAGCGATAACCGCGATGACGATGAGACCAACGACGGCGACCGTTCGTTGTATTGACGGCATCGTCACATCGATTCCCAATCGTCCAACGCTCTCTTTCTAGAACGTCGTCTTCGCACCGCCTTTCCCGCTGAACTGACCGATCCCGTCGCCTCCTCTCCTTCTCTTGACAGCCGCCGCCGTCGCTGCTCCATGTACTCCCGATAGCGCGGGTTGCCGACGAACTCCATAGGAATGTACATACCCTTCATACTCAACCCGAAAGCGCGCCATCCTAGGGGCTGCGTCGTCTTCGTTCTCGTTCGCATGAGATCGTTCACTAGATCGACCATGTTACTCCCCGCGATCGTTTTACCGTCGTACACGAATTCGCCGCGTTCGTTCCATCGACACAAGGGATCGGCTTTCATTTTCGCGATAAGTAGACTCGCCTTCCCTTTCAGCGTTTTCGGCATGCTGGCTACGATTTCGCGCTCTACGGCCTCCGATGATGGTGGCGCCGCCGCCGTGGTCTGTGGTAGCTCGCCGCCGTCGGCGTTGACCATCGACACGCGTACCGGTTGCGCCGTTCGAGCCGCCTCTATAGTGTTGTAGCGACTCAGCAGCTGATTGTACGACACCACCTTATCGCGCTCGGATAAATCCGATCGCTCTAGAATATCTTTCATGTCGCTGTCCAGGCTACTCAGTACACGTGATCGAGGGGTGCTGCTCGACTGTTGCTGCGGTTGAAGGAGACTTTCCACCAATCGCGGGTCGACCAACGCCATCTTCTTCGCGTACTGCATCGCTTAACCCCCGATGAACTGTTTGAGTAGTGGCAGGAAAACGGTGCACGCTAACGGCGCTAGCAGGGCCGTCAGAAAACCACCCGCCCCCGTTTGCAAGATGGCTCGTTTCCGCTTCACCGGAATTCGTTTGTTGACCAAGTCACGCAGGTGATCTCTGTATTTTGTCAACACGCGTTTCTGCTTCGGCGACACCTTCACGTTCCCTCTCAGAATATTGTACGCGCAATCGCATAGACTACATATGAGACCGACCTCCGAGTGGGCGAGCACGGCTTTTCGCAGATCTACGTTCCGCTTATGTCTATCCATCAACTGCAGGGCGAAAATGTGTCTCTTCAGACGTTGCGCCGAAACGTCGTTAGTCGCCACCTTCGGTCGTCGCTTCGCCGCTACCACCGCGCGTCTTCCCGGCATACCGACTAATGCGTACGCGGCGACGTCCCTCTCTACTTATAGTTGACCACCACCACCACCCTTCCGTACGTAGACGTACTGAAGGGGGTCGTCCGGAAATATACACGTACGCAGGCGCATGTACTCTTCCGTTTCCTGTTTCAGGTCGACGAAGAGATAGCCGTACGCCGGCGACGTCGCGTTTTTGAAAGACTCTATCATGTACTTGACCTCTCCCGGATACATCTGTTTCGCTAGGTGACCTACTTGACCAACGTCTCGGGGGTTCTTAAATAGTGCTAGGTATTGGGCGTTCAGGCTGATTGTGCGGTTTTCTCCCCCTTTCGGAAACATGTTCTGTCGGAGTTGTACGACCGACGTATTACAATGATGACTTTTTTTAGTAAATAGCGCCGTCACCCCACTATCGGCTTCCTCCATGAGGTCGTCGAGTACTAAAAGCGTCCTCTTTTTACCGTCTAAATACGTCGTAGTCGGCAGGCCGTCTACGAACTCTATTTCCGGAGCCATAGACGCGTAGGCGGGCTGCCACTGCCCGTAACACCACAGGACTTTTTCGGGCGCCGGATCGATCATAGCGCTTCGTATCAGACGGTCGACGAACGTCGTCTTACCGCATCCCGTAGGCCCTGATACTATACACGTAAACGGATGCTTCAACAACGGTCCGCTCATTTTCACGACTGATACTGGCTGATGTTTTTTACGCGTCTTTATAAAAGGAGCGCACCTCCATCAACAGTTTACCGAGCTTGTTCTCGCCCTCGACGTCACCAAGCCGGGTACCCCAGAAACCCTCCCTACTCGGCACCCACTCCACCAAGTTGGCGTCCCCGGTGGCCAACAGTTCGGCCTTCAACTCCCCGCCGAACTTACTTATCAACAGCCCCTTCATACAGGCGACCCTAACGACGTTCCAGTCGGTTCCCGTTCTCTTTTTTCGAATACCGTAACTGAGTCGTTTCGCTGCGTAGGGCGATCGCGTTCTTTTGATACACGCAGCGCAAGCGAGGTCTTCGTTGAATAGCGCTTTCCTATACTGATAGGCGTGCTCGACGGATCGGAAGACCCGACCGTACGCCGTCAATCGGCACCTGTACATATTCGACAAGAAGGAGCGCGAACCGCCAAACTTTATACGTTCCGACGACGACAACATGACTACTACCGATAAAAATCGCTACCGCCTATATAGTCACGCTCCCAGGACAGGCGCCGGCTTCTATGAGTGGTTACACTTCGATCGCTAGTCGTTGATCGCTTAGGACGTTGATCGCTAGGTGTGACTTGGGTTAATCGCTAGATGGCGTTATCACGTAACTAGGGACGCTGTTATTAATCGCTAGAGGGCGCCTGTCATTCACAAAAAGTGACAGGCCATCAATCACGTTTTTTATAACTAGGATCCCGATTCCACTCAGGTTACCAAAAAGCCTTTGATCTTTTTTTTATAAGTAGGATCCCGATTTTGAAATCGACGTTTTTTATGCACGTAGTTAGATACAAAAGGGGGCGTGGTTTGGGGCGTGTGTATCCTCATAACTACTCATACACACACGTACGTCGAACATTATGTTGTTTCATTAGAAGAAAGCTAAGTACGGTTCTTTGTTTGACTATTTGTAATATACCAATGCAATCACAGGTCAAAATACACACACACGATACAATTCCACCACGTTACGGGCGTTTCTTGCGTGGTTGTAAGCCGAACATTATGTTGTTTCATCACAAGAACGCTAAGTACGGTTCTTTGTTTAACTATTTGTAATATACCAATGCAATCACAGGTCAAAATACACACACACGATACAATTCCACCACGTTACGGGCGTTTCTTGCGTGGTTGTAAGCCGAACATTATGTTGTTTCATCACAAGAACGCTAAGTACGGTTCTTTGTTTAACTATTTGTAATATACCAATGCAATCACAGGTCAAAATACACACACACGATACAATTCCACCACGTTACGGGCGTTTCTTGCGTGGTTGTAAGCCGAACATTATGTTGTTTCATCACGAGAACGCTATGTATGGTTCTTTATTTAACCATTTGTAACCAAGGTGTATCTTAAAACGTAGTTAATGAGAGCCTAGACTCTGTGTAAAAGAGCCAACTATGTTTGCATGCGTTGGCGCAAGAATTTGTGTCCGTGAATACGTGCATGTGCGAACCATGGATTACCCTATCTGTGGCCAGACGCCATTCGCTGTATAAAAGGCTGTCTGGTCTCTGCAAGCGACAAATGGTGTTTGTTTGTTGCAATCGTTTATCTGTAAAATAAACCTAGTCTGCACGTTGTAACAAGAAGGTCATTACGGCATTGTAGTCCACATTTAGTTCTGTGTGCCTTGAAACCGGAGCTTATGTTGTGTATAATATGACAGGTCATTAGTAGGTCTATCGGTGTATTTCTTTGAAGGAGCGTCTTCTTCGCATCATTTGATTAAATCAGTATTTACGTTACGGCAATGTCAATGTCAAGAACATGTCGAAGCTTATTGCCTTGATACGTTACTGCTGACACACCATTGTCAGTTATATAGCGTTGTATTATTCCTAAATAATAATACACATTGTATTATCTTAATCAAACTGATTGTGAGACTAATGAAATATGATATTGATGCAATAAAGGGAACGTGGTACATAATCCAATCGAGAAAACAATACATGACAATTGAAAACATTGGTTGGTCTAATTGAAAAGGCGTGTCCAAGACTGTTTTGTAAAAAGTGTGAGTGCAATATTGATATGTCTATATATTTTAAATGACGGATATTTCAAAATGGTGGATATCTGAAATGCAATGAATTCTGTTCGATAACATAATCGTAATGTGTCGTAGTTTTTAAGATATCATTATACATTTGTATTAACGACCGACATCTTTTAAAATGGCGAATGTGAATGTCTGAGAAATCCAAAAGTAAACTATTTCAAATCCGTGACCCTTAAAATATACATCTAGACACAAAAACTATAACTCTACGTGACACAGTTATTAAGATATCGAGAAATTGAATTTGGCGGCCATTTTGTTTAATGGCCGCCATTTAATGCCTGCAATCTTTAGAATGCTTCTTCTTTTCCTTCTTCTTCCATTAATAACCAATGAAATATATACATTCTGTGTGTGTATATAAATATATATATATATATATATACCTATTACTTTTATGTATTTGGATGCCCTTCATAAGTCAGCTGAGCTTCTCTATCAGAATTCCGTGTAATCTTATCAGATGAACGAAGGAACAGTCATACACATCGGTAGTAGCAACGACCAACGCGGGTGACATAGTTTATCGATGATTGGCCGATGCCGCGAATGACTTGACTATGCGATGATAGCCGTTAATGTGTGGACAGTTTGGCAATGTTCCCGTTTGCGTACGCTAGCAACCAGCCACCAACATGCAAACAGGAGTGGTCACATACATGACAACTACGTCTTTATAAAGAACTGCGACAGTACACCCATTCGTCAAACGGTGAGAGACCAAGAGAGACGCAGCCTACGGTCAACCTGAGACAACATGAGTGGTTCACATTTGGTAAGTCCCATAGCGTGGATAGGCAGAGTTAACGTAGTATCAGAGAGTGTTTATAAGCGTCCAGATCTCCACTCCGAATCCGCCACGCGCTCGTTTCGATTGTGCAACAATCGAACTGAGCGCGTGGCATGATCAGTATAGGGTTAGGGAGTCGAGATCGGGGTGGTTGCAGACACTCTCAAATTTTTTAAACAGCCGTTTATGTAGTATTCGATCAATATCTTACACAACCAATTAATAAACATGCGCATTACATTATTAGGGCAGCACAACATCTCTAAGATAAATCAAGCAGGTCTCGTCTAAACAACTTTGCAGTGTATTTTGTCGCAACGAAGAACGTTCGTAACCAGAAATTCATCAACATATTCGACTGACTGTCAACTGTGCGTGTCAGCCATTTTGTAAGCTTGAAGGACATTGTTGCTAAGAAATAGGTGACGTTGTGGAGACATCAAGTAGGACAGCAACACCACGTTCACTTTGGAACAGAATTGTGTTGTACTATAACAAAACCAAAAATGCATTGGTTTTAGGCTCTGCCCAGATCAACGCTAGCTGTGGAGTACCATAAAGTGATATGAAATAATGGATACCTATGATCTAAATATCCTACTTACCTTTGCACGATACGTTACAAAAATATATAATTTGTTTGTGAAAATGTTGTAATAGTGTGATGTGCTGTGCTCATATCTTCATGTGACACGTGTTGTAGAATGTGTGTTTGGTCATTCTGTTAATGGTAGTCGGGCAGCCAACAGGCCTTTTAATGTTGAACCTAGAAATCGAGTATGAATTGTGTTTTTAACGGATTATTGACAAAAAGGGTGTCCAGAAACAGACGATATATATACATACATATATATATATATATATATATATATATATATATATATATATATATATGTGTGTGTGTGTGTATTGGTGAAACATAGAAAGATACATGAATGTATACCGGCCTGGTTTCGGAATACAATTTGTTTTGTATTGCAATGTAATATTCACTGTTGTATCCAAATTAGCTATAATGATTATGTTTCTGTAACTGGGAATACTTTTTTGGTTTAGCAACATAATAATATTGATATCAGCGCCAGTACGGTGACACTATCGGTACACGATGTTATTGATTTTTTAATAAATGATTTGAAATCAGCGGGGCGTACCTTTACGTAACTATTTGTGATCGTTGTAGAATACGTGTTTGGTCGTGTTGTTGGTGGCGGTGAGCGTGCAATGTAGTGAGGTAGTGAGGCACGTGTTGTTTTGACATTAGTGGCCGCGACTATAGGGCAGATTATAGCCAGTGAAGAATGAAGAGTCTAGTGTTGATAGATATACCGCTGTTATTATC
This sequence comes from Escarpia spicata, assembly GCA_963995525.1. Classification (NCBI taxonomy): domain Eukaryota; kingdom Metazoa; phylum Annelida; class Polychaeta; order Sabellida; family Siboglinidae; genus Escarpia; species Escarpia spicata. The sequence goes on along the minus strand of OZ023207.1, from coordinate 27,793,918 downwards.
CGTCTCCTTCGAACGAAATTGTTGTTAGCTTACTTGCACTGCTGCTGGTGGAGTTCACGCATTAGTGGAGAGGTAACCGCGTATACATTATACACAAAAATCCTATTACAAAAATATGCAGATACGTGTACAATCCTTAACTGTAACATATGCTATCAAGGGCAACGGAATCAGTAATATGTATGTAATATGTATGGATATATGCTAGTTATCTATGCACAAATGTGTAAGTATTTATGTATGTAATGGTATATGCACGCATGTATGAATACGCAAGTATACTGATGTGTACGTGCAACAACTATAATTAGTTTATTATGATATGTTATCACAAATACTCTATTATATGCATATGTACGCAAAATCGTGCAAATTACTTTTGCTCTTTTTTTCTTCTTCTGCACATCGCATTTCTTTCGTATAAATGAGTTGAACAGTTATTTTTAGTGGCTCCTATGAAAGCGATGGTTAGTCTTAATAAGAGTGACTGACCCCATTAAAACGCATTACATGGCACTTGTATATATTGAATATATATGCCGACATATTGTCTATGTTAACTCTTAGTGTTATACACATTGTATATCGGGGTCAAAATAAACTTTCTTGTTCTTGTTGTTCTTGTTATTGTGCTTATGGGGTAACGACAGCGTCAGTTTCGTTCTGCTGCTTATTGCGATGTGCATTCTAATGTACGATAAGCTCACTGTGTCAGTTGGTGACTTATGAAGAACACCACATAGCTTTCTGATTCAAATGTAGCAGTCTGGATCTGTCTAAACAGATTATGTTTGTAACAAGTTCAGCAGGCGTGTAACAATAATAAGGTGGCGACATATTCGTCGTTATTGACAACAAAATTAATATTGTGTTATCGTCCATTACTTACGACAGCCAAGAGGACTTACACAATAAATGCGTCCTTCATTTGTAAGGTGCGCAAATATTAAATGGCATAAACAAGCTATAAAATTTGTTTCGTTCACCGTTCGACGCCTTCGTCTCTGTACGACAATGCTTCAACAACGACATCCTTCCTTCAACTTTGGTAAAGGAACAACATCCGTTTTCGAAGAGGTTACTTCATGAATATCTAATATCATCAAGTAGATTAACGCTAAGACGGGTGTGCCATTACAGGAGCAAAGTATGGCGACAACTGCACAACTACCTCGGAGTGTGATTACGACCACGGCTATTGCTACAAGTATGACCAGTGTGACAACGGAACGTGTTAGTGCGAACATGGTTACTCGCGTGAAAATAGCAAGTGCTTGCCAGGTGAGTTATATGTTTTTGTGTTGAACTATTTCTTGTTAACTACCTATCCAACTATATATATATATATATATATATATATATATAATAAAATAATGACATATCATATATATTTAAGCATCCTTAGGCAGTTCGAAGGACAACAGTCAATTTTATACTCAGGACATCGATGTAAACATAGTATTTAAAGACATGATAACCGTAGCTATACTGCATTCCCTTAGCTACTGCGCTTAGCCAATAGGCCACTAAAATACACTCATTGTACTTTATCCATCCATCGAATATATTCGAAACGGGAATATGCTGAACGTGCGTGAAAGGAACTGAATCTTCTTCCCAGCAGCAAATAAATCAAAACATATAGCAGACTGCCAGTGACACCGGTCATCCATTCCACGGTCACCAAAACCAGACCGATTCGTGAAATGATAAAAGTCTAGTTGATGTCAGGAACTTGGCAGCTCATTGCGCCTGTGATAACCACATTAACACAAGACATCCTTTCGATGTTGTTTGCAAAAAGTGTAACTTCCTTTTCAGACGTATCAGCTCCATCAGGGTCTATATCACGAAGAATGCCTGCTAAGCCTTATATAGTCAATTGTTAACTGTATCGTTTTTTTAAGAGTGGATACTGCACTGCTCATCTACTGCTAAAGATGATACACAAAATCAAAGGGTAGCCTATCTCAGCATATACCTCGTCAGCAATTGTCGCCCTTCGTTGACCTCCTATCAGGCAACGCAAAAAGTAAAAACTATTGACCTAGGTATATCTACAAGGCTCTGCGTGATTTGGCACTGGATTATTTTTCCCGCGAACTCATAATCCTCGGTTCCGGCAGCTGTATGATCATTTTCATTTTCATTCTAGCTTTTCCACCAGCATTCAATTCCGTCGGTGGACGTGCAATTGGTACAACTGCCCTGCTCAACGGAAACAACTACGCCACTTTCTCTGCATTACGCACCACCACTGATATTTTATTTACGCACAATCTAATAGTTAAGACCAGTTTATTAGAGTGAAATGCTGTAGACATTATAACCATTGTCTTGGAGGATGTTTATATGACTTTATAATTAGTATATTTTAATAGACTGTTGATTTTCTATCGCAGTGGTCAGCCCCATACTCTATAGATATCGCATCAAAGAATTATTAGTATACGTCATCTTAACAAGTTGCACTGGTTTGTTCGCAGAAAAGAAGATCGGTGAAGCCTGCACAGATGACACTGTTGCAAGTCATGCTGGTATGTGTAGTGACGACGTTTGCACGTGCTATGCAGACGAGAAAGCATCTGAAAACAAACAATATTGTGATCGTAAGTATATATGTATGTGCATATGTATATATGCATATATATATATGTGTGTGTGTGTGTGTGTGTGTGTGTGTGTGTGTGTGCGTGCGTGCGTGCGTGCATGTACGTGCGCGCGCGCGTAGGTAATGCGTTTACATAATTTTATACGTTTATGCGTATGCCCAGGAATTAATATATGCGTGTATGCGTATATTTGTTGCATGGTATCTGTGTACGTGCGTGCGTACGTGGGAATTATTTGGGTAGTTATCTAGCTAGACATATATTTTAGAAAATGGGTGCACTAGATGGATGTAAATAGCTTTTCTTGTCGATTTAGAACATATGGGGAGGTAGATATGGATCTAGTTGTAGGGTTGCGATAAGCCTTATTTGGTGTTTACAACATTTCCGGTCCAATCGAACCTTTATAAAGATGCGTAATACTATATCAAAAGGAGTAGGTTCAGTAACCGGCTGCTAATTCCTTCACGTCATTTCAAAAAGTATAACTCAACACCAAGTTTTAGTTGATCTGATAATACAGTCAACGTTATAATCCAGTAATGACGTGTTATTGAGGATAACGAGTATTATATATGTGTGAGTTTCAGGGCTTTACGATGAATCATGCGACACGGACAACGACTGTTTAACTTCCACATGTCAGAATAAAAAGTGTGGATGTGCGAGCGATGAAAAGAAATATACGGTGACCATACGGCGTGAAGTTGACCGACTGCGTTGATAGCGACGGTAAGTGGTCGTTCTATACAACTACGGGATATTGTAAGTTATCTATGAAGAGAGTGGGTCATATATTGCCTTTTCAAGGACTTTACACATTTTCATAATCAAACTTTATTAATGGTTCAGGGGTTTCACCAGTTGATCCTATGTAATCTATGCCTTCGTATTTCGATTTATGACCATCAACGTTAATGGCACTATAAACCAGCGTTTCATGAATGTGTGTCTATCCTATAATATATATATATATATATATATATATATATATATATATATATATATAAAGCAACAGAGCGGTATAAAACGCTGGACGTTACGATGTTACATCAAGTGACGTAATTTAAAGCCGGGTCATGCGGTACTGATTCTCCTACCATTATGCTAGAAGTAAAACATGCTCATGTCTTATTGCATTAACAAATTATACCTATAAACTTAGTGTTACCTCTTCGTTTTAGCAAATGTGGATGTGAAGGTAAACGGCGCTTGTGACTGGAAACGAAACTATTGTGAGAGCGGATTGATGTGCGCCAGTTGCCCAGGCTGGAACAGGGAAAATAAGTGTATGTCTGGTAAGTCGCCACTTACAAGTGAACATTGTTGTGTTCTGTATTATGCACAACTTCACGAACATTTTGAAAAGCCTAATTCGAAGCAATTTGTTCTGATGCACGTTTCTTGGAGAGGTTTGTTTTAATACGTTGACCACATTCTGAAACATCGCATATCCATATCGCCAAAAGTTCACTATCAGATCTTTGTATATATATTTGTCATATCAAATTGGCAGTGAACTGTATACCTGTAGCAAAGATCTGATAGTGAACATTCGGCGATATAGATGTATATCACCATCATCATCATCATCATCACCATCATTGTGCAGCCGTAGTGTCCCGCGATTGGGCGAAGGCCTCAGCTTGTCGTCTCCAAATCTGCCTGTCTTGCGCTATCCTCTGCCAGATGGTGCCCTTCCAGTACTCGTCTAGTTCGTCTCTCCACCGTCTAGCCAGTCTTCCTCTAGATCGTTTCCCTTCGTAAGGTCTCCAGGTTGTGATACGCGATGTCCATCGGTTATCTCGTAGTCTGCTGATGTACCTTGCCCAGGTCCACTTCTGCTTTCTGATTTGTTCTATCACGTGTATGATCTATGTCTTCTCTCTTACCTAGATGTCTGTTTTTCTCTCCCGATATGTGATGTTTAACATACTTCTTTCAACATTTGTTTGTGCGGCTGCTAGCTTGTTTTTTCCCTGGATGCTGAGTGCCCATGTTACCGCGCCGTATGTCATCGCTGGAAGTATGCATGAGTTGTAGACTTGTCTCTTCAAGCAGGTTCCAAAGTTACCCTTGAAGATGTCGCGGTGTTCGGTGAATGCGGTGATTCTTCTTTGAATCTCCTTGTGTTTGTCTCTGATACTGTATCGCTGTCCCAGATAGACGTAGCTTTCAATGTTCTCTATCCGCGTCGTGTTGATATTTTATATATTGGTGTGTTATTTTGAGCAATCCTTTTGTCTTCGAAATGTTTACCTTCAGACCTTGATTTTCACTTTCATCAGCTAGCTCCTGCAGCATGTTTTGTAGTTCTTGCGGTGTAGTAGCGCATACGAGTATATCGTCGGCGAAGCGAACATGACTAAGATATTCTCCGTCTATCCTCAAGCCTCTGGCTTCCCAGGTCTGTTTTCGGAATATGCTTCCGAGTGTTGCCGTAAACAGTTTGGGCAACGTGGTGTCACCCTGCCGTGCTCCTCTCTTGATGTTGATCTTGTTGGTCTTTTTGTGTAGGTGGACTGTCACCGATCTGTTGGTGTAGATGTCTTTCAGGAGTTCGATGTACACATCTTCTATCCCCTGTTCTTGAAGGGAGGTCAGTATTGACTGTGTTTGCGCCGAGTTGAAAGCCTTCTCGTAGTCGACGAAAACGATGCAGAGCGGGATATTATATTCTCGGCACTTCTCTTTCAGTAGGTTAACGACGTGTATGTGGTCTCTCGTTGAGTACCTGCTTCTGAATCCTGCTTGCTCTCGTGGTTGGTTTTCGTCGAGTGTCTTCTCTAGCCTATTCGTTAATATCTTTGTGAGTAATTTGTAGATGTTTGATATCAGATATATCGGTATGTAGTTCTTTAAATCTTTCTTATTTCCCTTCTTGAAGAATATCACCATCTTTGCGTTCTTCCATGCGGTCGGTATTCCTCTTTCTGATAAGATTTAGCATAATTATATATATAAATATATAGTGATAAGCGTTTAGTATATATATATATATATATATATATATATATATAATATGTTACCTTTTATAAAAAAAATTGATGTCGAAATTTTATTAGAAATGGAAACCTAAAACTACGTCTACGTCTACTGTTTCCCACGTAAGTAACTAAGCCTATATGACAATACTTTGTATATCACTTAGAAGACAGTTATGATTTTTAACAAAAGTCCAGCTCAGGCCCTGTAGTTTTCGACTGCGAAGCCACTCATTATAGTATGTTTCATAAATATTTATGTTATCGGTTGATTAGCCTATCGTTCTTCCAAGATAGATTTTCAGGGAGTCTCCCGGAATTGTTGTGTAACTCCTGCCTTCACGGAGAAGAAGAACACCTCCCGGATTGTTGGCTGTAAAAATGGGGATCGTAGCTCGTTTTGAAGATCATCAATGGGGTGTGCAGTCAGAGATTTATGGTAAACTTCAAGTGGATGTAGTTTGTGGTTTTCCTTCCATATAACGCAGCTTTCCATAAAACGCCGATACATCTTTGATTGACGGGCGTGGACAAGTTCTGCCGATGTTCAAAACTCACAAGTTGGCAGATATAGATTCATGTTATACGCAACTTGCAGAGTTGCAGAGTCGCCATAAACTTTTGTTGCGAGGAGAATACTGCCGATGGGTCGATACAAGAATATTATTAATTAGAGTGACAATAACATTAACGCGCAGCGTGACAATAACATTAACGCGTCGCTTTGATCCTTGGTCCAGGAGCGAGTCAACTCTCGATAAGCGTGCTGGCGCTCTTTGGTCTCTTTACGACAGCCATGCTTACCAAGTTCCACTGAGAGCCCGGAGTCAAGAACAGCCTGACCCACGACTGAGAGTGAAGGCGAACACTGATAGCGCTGACAGCTGTCGTAATTATATATCAAACGACGAACCTCTGCTATAAATTTACCTTCTCCAGCTTCTCTTCGCTATGTCGGCTGAAATTATGACACCCGAAGACAGGGGGAGGGGGGGGCAGAAAACCATATGTCTGCCCCCTGCCCCCTGCCCCCTGCCCCCTGCCCCCTGTTCCCGAGCCTGCCATGTGCCGTAATGTCTATGCCAAATACACCACAACGAGTAGGAACTAACGCATAATATTAGTCACTTAATTTATATAAGCAGCGTGTGTATGTGTGTGCGTGTGCGCGTGTGAGTGTGCGCAAGTGTGCGTGTGTGCGTGCGTGCGTGTGTGTGTGTGCGTGTGTGCGTATGTGCGTGTGTGCGTGTGTGCGTGTGTGCGTGTGTGCGTGTGTTCGTGTGTGCGTGTGTGCGTGTGTGCGTGTGTGCGTGTGTGCGTGTGTGCGTGTGTGCGTGTGTGCGTGTGTGCGTGTGTGCGTGTGTGCGTGTGTGCGTGTGTGCGTGTGTGCGTGTGTGCGTGTGTGCGTGTGTGCGTGTGTGCTACAAAAAATAACAGCAAATGTAAGAAATATGTTGTTCTGTTTAACCACAATATGTTGCAACACCGAAGTTTATATATGGATGTCATCGAAAGCAACTCTTACAAATAAGCCAAGTTCCCAAATACAGTATCTGAAGATACACTACTATCGGCTCAATACAACTTTGACTTATACAACGTACGTAACGTTCTGAGCGTTTTTTAATATAATACAACTATACAAGGCCGTTTTCCCGGAGTATTTGCTTCAACATAGTTATGATAGTTTAAGAACATTATGGTAATTAGTAAATTTAAAAAAACTAGGAACATACTGCCTCCTTTGAAGTCGATCACATCTGAACGTGATTTTTATTAGATAAGAAGAATGGCGATGTCGGTTGACTCGGCGTCTGTGACAACGACCAGCCAGTACAACTTTTTCAGTTATGTAGACGTCGCCTTTGTGAGGCCGGTGTCGCTAAAGAACTTGGCCTGGTTCAACAGAATAATCTGCGAGTCATTAGTAAGACGCCGCGTATGATTCATGTATTCAAATGAGAAAAATCAAGGAAGCCACATATCAGACTTTGTTTAGGTGTCTCTTCGATGAATAAAGTAATAGCGAAAAAACAAAATGCCGACAAAACAATTGAAGACTCTACGCGTCGGCGGCAGAAACCAAACGGAAGTGCGTTTTCATTGTAGTACCTGAACCAACAGTAATTTGTAGGTATACATATGTCGTTTTTTGAGAACCATACGTTACACGCTTGTTGTTAAGCATCTTGTACGACGAAGCATTTTTTGTAACTCGTCACCGACAGACCCAAGAAATCCATGCAGTGGATTCTTGCTACAAATAAAGTACTCTTAATGTATGGAATATCCGCTTGAAAGAAAGCAGTATGTTCCCAGTTCAATTTGGAAGATACGACCCCGGAGTATGTTCAAATGGTAAACGAATCATCCAGTTTCAAAACAAGATTTATTGGTAATACTGTCTAGGCAGGCTGAGTTAACCGCAATATCCATTGGTGTTCAACGATTTTCAATTTTCCACGTTCAACACAACAGGCTTGTCCAGTGGATATGTGCCAACAAATTACGAAATTGTGCATTTTTGCATAAAAGCAACACACTAAGCACATGTATTCTACATACCAATGGAACCATTTTGAAGACAGGAGGCACTTCAGATTTTGCTGCGTTCAGAAATGGCAGCCATTGTAAAAAATTGTCGCCAAATTAAATTTCTCGATATCTTAATAACGGTGTTACGTAGAGCTATGATTTTAATATCAAGATATCAGTTTTCGGCTTCATAAATTTCAAATATTTTACTTTTGGATTTCACGAACAATCACATCCGCTATTTTTAAAGATAGCGGTCCTTAATACAAATGTAAATAGTTTATGTTATTGAATAGCTTGATGGATAGCAATTTCAAAAAATGTAACTTGTGACATTCGTCGACATGCCTATACCAGCCATGTTTAAAGATGGCGCCCGTCAAAGCCTATTATTTCCACAATGTTGAAGTCAGAATTTATATGTTTAGATGAGATCATTTCGAATATATTACTATTGACTTTCGTTGACTTTCAGATATCCGCCATTTTGAAATATGTGCCATTTTAATGTTGGCGCCCATCATAGACTATTACTTCCATATCTTAAGAACTACATAACCTAAAGCCATAAAGTGAATGTCAAAATGTACGGTTTTTATATACGATGATTTCAAATATATTATTATTGACCTTCTTTGACTTTTAGATATGCACCATTTTGAAAGATGGCGCCAGACAAAACCTGTTATTTTCGCGTATCTTAAGATTTATGTATCCTAGAACTTTGAAATTGATATCAAACCATAGGCTTTTGGATGCGACAATTTCAAATATTACATTATCTTCTCCAACATTCACATTCGTAATTATTTTCTCGATGCCATATATAGCCACATAACATATTTCTCTTGTACGAAACCACGGTTATAGTGACCGCTGTTCAGGGTTTGGGTGCTCTGTGGGCTTTCGTCTATGATGTGAAGTTTCCGATCATGACAATGAAGTAGATGGGCAACTCTTTATCGGACACCTGTGGAGATCTGTTAGTTCTTGAAACACGTCTTATGGCAGAGGAAGCTGTTGTTTGTTTCGTCAGCAAGATCGAGAAACATGGAGAAGACTAGCGCAAACAGTTCTTCAAGAAACGTTTGGTGAACCGCACAAACACAGTTAACGAAACAATCACCTGCCTTATACGCGACGCTGACCTCCAAGATTTCTTCCAATATGAGAATCACTCATTCTTCCTAGTCACTGTCAGACTACGGCAGCATAAGGCTCGGTAAAATGTGTTACCTGCTTCTTTGCCTAGAAGACCTGATGCTCAATGACAGTGCCTGCTCACTGAGGGAAGGTCACTTGATCATTATTGACGGCGTAGCATGCTATGTGAAGTGGCGGACAACAGGATGATGTTGCATGCTGCACGTGGTGTCAAGCAAGGAAGACAGAAGACTATCATACGTACTATTGACACTGACGTTGTCGCCCTAGCTGTCAGTTTTGCTTGCTGACTTGGCTGTGAAAGACGTGTGGTGGCAAAGGGAAATAATTCCGATACGACGATGCAATTACTATTGCACATGTGCGTACTCTTGACAAGTGCAAGACATTGCCTGTCTTCCGTGCACTGACCGGGTGTGATATCACATCGTGTTTCGTTGAAAGGCTTGGGCATCATGGATTGCTGTGCAAATGCGGTGGATGTCAGCAGGATGTGTGAAACGTTTGGGAATCCTGGCTGTCATGTCAATAACCTAATATATGGAGTGATTTTTCCCGTTTTAGAGAATATCTAAGTAACACTTTTAACCAGGGATTTATTTGGATGTTTGTGTTCAAGGGTCCGCGGGACCCCCAGCCTTCTTTTGAGGGGGTCCCAAGCCTGTAGCGAGGGTCCCACTTATTGCTCTTTTTTAATTGTATGTGTTCTTTTCTAAATATCACAACTTACACAACCCATGTAAACAACGGTTATTATTACTATTATTAGTTTGATACTAACAAGAACTTAACAAAATAACGTGCCTTGTTACAATATGTTTTATTTGTTGAAATTTGTCCTTGGCAATCGATGTATTCTAGTTTTTGAAGTTAGTGGCTTTTTGAAGTTAGTGGCTTTTGTGTGAATGTCACATTGGGAGATCTCCTAAGGCAAAGCTGAGGATATCGAGGAAGCCACGAGTCACATTGGAAGGCTCCTGAATTTGTTTCGGTGGCGAGAAACTTGACCGTGGGAATGCAGAAGCACTGGAATAGCCAATAGGCAGCAGATGGAACTGCGCATTATTTTGTGGACACTTAATTGTGACGGTTAAATCGCATGTTGACACAAACTGGAGCTCTATTTGGGCCTCAGAAGTGCCCTCAAATCAATATATTATAACAATGTACTGTATATCTGAAACAATGTGGAATGATGGCACAAACACACTGAGGTATAAAATCTGTTCGATTGTTGGACGAGCGACTGGCGCGATCGGCCCCGGGATGGGAGTCGAGATCGAAGTGCTTGTACAATCCGTCATTTCTTTGGTGATAACAAGCTGTTAGTTGTACAAAAGAATGTACGTAAGTCGTTTTGTTTTTCATTGATATAGCTGTAATAAATTAGTGAAATGTGTTGTTAAATATTTATTTAAATGTATTAATAATAAACACAATACAACATCATAGTAGCACTAGTAATACAAATATATACATATATATATATATATATATGTATATATTTGTATTGCTAGTGCTACTGTGATGTTGTATTGTGGTTATTATTAATACATTTCAATAAATATTTAACAACACATTTCACTGGTCTTATAACAGTGCATGCACACACACACACACACACACACACACACACACACACACACACACACACACACACAGACACACACACATATATATATATATAATTTTGTCAGCAATCTCATGCCTGATGCCCACATTATTAGCAATCTTCCAGGGAAATTGCTTAGTGGACTTACCATACGTCATCTATCATCCATATGCTAAGCAAATTAACATCATTGAACTGACTACCATTTGAAACTAACATCAAGAAAGATCATGTATTCAAAACTAACAAGTATGTCACACTAATCCATGATGTAAACAATAACGGAATAAAATCAGAATTAACATGCATTGAAATAGGTTGCAGAGGCTATGATATAATAGAACCCAACAAATCTAAGACTGACAACCTCCTTAAAATCTCTTGGAATATAACGACCAACAAAACAACTAATTCAATCGTATGCTTATCTAAACTAGCCCTGCTAACGCCATTCACCCTTTCTAAAATTAATGTAAAGACGAACCACACTGGTTTGACCCAAGACTAATTTAAATATGATGACCATCACCCTAATATGCCAGATGACCATCACCCTAATTTGACAATAATTACAAAATAAAATTCCCCTCAACAGCAAGCAATCCTATACATAAATGTGTTCATTTTCAATATGACTTACTTTAACCGTTAGTCATTATTTACCTTAGCCTGCTACAATATACTACTATACACAGCTATTTACTGTATTCACACATGTACTTGGGTTATCGTTTCACATTTTATTGTATTCTACTCTGTGAATAAAGTGATACTCTCTCACTACAGAACAAATTATAATGGTTCCAGTTAAGTTATCATAACATATAGATACAGTGTTTGTTGCACTGTCATAATTTGTTCTGTAGTGCAAAGTTATCAATATTTGCCTTATTCCACATGTTTAATGGTAAACAATTTATATAAAGGAATGGTGTCGTTATAGAACCGATTTTTATATGTCATTTATTTACAATGTCAGATGTTTATTTGAGCCTAATTTATTTCAGGTCTCTCGGGTGGGCTGCATACACACAGTTTACCTGGTCGATCCATGGCAAGCTGGGACGAAGGTTATCGAGAGTTCTACCAGCATGCGCCAGCCATAAAATAAGATCAAGGTTCCCTGCCCCCGATGGGGGACAATACGAGGGATACCACTCTGGACTTGAAAACTAAACTAGACAATGTACATGTGACCTATGAAGCTGTAGGTGGGTGGTGGCAGTATTTACTGTTTCTTTACAAATTTACTGACTCTTGCTGCCAGCAGATCCTCCTTCTCTGGTTTTGGGACATCTGCCCCAGTGACTGTGATCGGATGCAGTGTGATTTTTCTTTATAAACACATCTGTCACTCGATCCGTGAGCACTGGTAGGTGTGTATGTGGTCTGTTATGCAGCACCCATTGCTTGCGTCTTTTGGACCACATGACACCAGTCTCAACAGGTCTGGGACGTGGTCGGTAGTTCCACGCCAGAGCAGACAGCATCAATCTAGCTTTCATTCCTACAGTGAAGAATAGTGCATGCAGTATTCTAATAAAATGTCTGCAAACAACTGGTGTAACACACCAGTCTATATGTTGTTAGTAAGCTGCTGTTATTTACCTTATGACTGTAGCATTCAGTGAACCACTTTCATCTGGGTTGTATCCCCTTAACTAAAATTGAGTAACATTATGTAATTTTACTAAATACAAATAAACCCATTTTAAACGTCTTACAAAAGAGTATATAGTGATATTCTTCGTCACATAAACAGTAGTCACACATAATTATATAACGTCATGACATAAATAGTAGGCCAAACATTTCGATATATGACAATGTCTAATGCAATATGAATATTTACAAGTTTTTGTTCAATTAACACAAACTATAGTAAGTTTTGCAATGTAATTATAAACAACAATTATTCCAGCCGGTGTTAATCCGTTACTGTAATATTGCTCACGCGACTTGATTGCCGTTAATTTTTGCTATTCGGCTATCTTCTCAAGTCTAAACTCTTTATGATGCAATGTAGTACATTCTGGTACTGTTGTAGCTTGCCTCCAGCATATCTTGCATCTCAAATGTCAACAGATTATAATTGGATACCAAGTAACTCGGTACTAACCTTCTTGCGATCTGATTTCTCGGCGCGTTTGACCGAAAATATGCGTCGCTTCGACGGCTGAGGTCCGTAACTAAATATCGTAGGCACTACACCTGGCTTCAAACATCGACGTCAGCGACGTTTTGTCGGATTTTGTGTCATTAACTGACGATATAGATTTCCTTCGAAGCATGTTTCTTCAAAATGATCTGAACATACTATATAGTGCGTTGTATTTCGAAGACTTCCAACTAGCCCGTCCACAGTGACGTACCCGACAAAATAATGCTGCTCGTTTATTGGTTGCTTTCGGTCAAATGAACGCGTCAACACTAAGATGGCAGTCTACCTGTTATCGCAGTTTTCGTTAGAATCTTCCACTTTAAGACAACATTTCGAGTAAACCACTGAACTGAAAATTTTGATTGTAGATACAAATGGTTAGTTTGTGTTAACTCTTTTAGGTGCTTAATACCACAACGTTGCCTTTTGTTTTCCTTTAAGCTGAACCTAGAAATCGAGTATGAATTATGTTTTTTAACGGATTGACAACAAGGGTGTCCAAAAACGTTATATATATATATATATATATATATATATATATATATATATTATATCCAGTAATAACATTTAAACCAATTGTGCGTTAATGTTAAAACATAGAGACTCATGAATTTATGCTGATCTGGTTTGTGAATATATTTTGTTTTGTATTGCAATGTAATATTCACTGTTGTAATCAAATTAGCTATACTGTTTATGTTTCTGTAACTGGGTAAAAATTGTTGGTTCTACAACACAATATTATTGATATCGGTGACACTATCAATACACGATATTTGTTTTTTTATATAAATTATTTTAAATCAGCGGGGCGTACCTTTACGTGGCTATTTGTGATCGTTGTAGAATACGTGTTTGGTCGTGCTGTTGGTGGCGGTGAGCATGCAGTACAGCTAAGGTAAGTTTATGTGGTGAGTCAGTTTTAAGTGTTTGCATTAAAGGGAGCTACTTCTAGCAAAAGTGTGCAAATAGTACGCCTGTAGTATGTAGTGAGTTAGTGAGGCACGTGTTGTTATGACATTACTGGCCGCGACGTGGGCAGACTATAGCCAGTGAAGAATGAAGAGTCGAATGTTTATAGATACACCGTTGTTGTGCTTCGTCTCCGAATGAAATTGGTGTTCGCTTACGTGCATTGGTGGCTGTGGGGAGTACTTGAGATTTAACCGCGTGTGGAGTGACGGCAGCGTCAGTTTCGGTCTGCTGCTTATTGCGATGTGCATTCTAATGTACGATAAGGTCATTGCGTCAGTTGGTGACTTATGAAGAACACCACATAGCTCTCTGATTCAAAGGTAGCAGTCTGGATCTGTCTAAACAGACTATGTTTGTAATAAGTTCAGCAGGCGTGTAACAATAATAAGCTGGCGACATATTCGTCGTTATTGTCAACAAAATTAATATTGTGTAATCGTCCATTACTTACGACAGCCAAGAGGAATTACACAATAAATGCGTCCTTCGTTTGTGAGGTGCGCAAACATTAAATGGCATAAACAAGCTATAAAAATTAGTTTCGTTCATCGTTCGACGCCTTCCCCTGTGTAAAATAATGCACACAACATCATTCCTTCAACTTTGGTAAAGGAACAACATCCGTTTTCGCAGTGGTTACTTTATGAATCTCTCATTTCATCAAGCAGAGTATCGCTAAAACGGAGCAAAATATTATGACTCCTGCACAACTACATCGGAGTGTAACTACGACCATGGCTATTGCTACAAGTATGAACAGTGTGACAAAGGAAGGTGTGAGTGCGAATCTGGTTACGTGAATGCTAATTCCAAGTGCTTGCCACGTGAGTTATATTTTCTTTGTGTTTCTACTTGAGTTATTTAATCTTTCTGTTGAACTAGTTCTTGTTAAGTACTTTTCCAAATATATATATATATATATAATTTCAATTATAATAAAATAATGACGTATCATATGTACTTAAGCATCTTTAGGCAGTTCGAAGGACAACATTCAATTTAGTACTTAAGACATCAATGTAAACCTTGTATTTAAAGACATGATAATCATAGATGTACTGCATTTCCTGGGCTTCGACATTAGGCAACTGGAATGCACTTATTGTACTTTATCCATTCGATACGGAAATATGTTGAACGTGCATGAAAGGAACTGGATCTTCTTTCCAGTAGCAAATAAGTCTAAGAATATATCAGAATGTCAGTGACACCGATCATCCATTCCACGTGTCACCCAAACCAGG
>OZ023207.1:27753631-27773631 GCA_963995525.1 Escarpia spicata | reverse complement strand
TGGTCCTCAGACCCACTCCAGGATGAGCAATGTTGGCATTTTGCATAGCTTCTTTGAGTAGAATGTAGACAAATATTCCCAAAAGCGTCGAGGCCAGAACTGTGCCTTGTATGTTGTGGTGGAAGGCTGGGATAAGACTGGGTAGTACTGGTGGACACCCAACTTTCTTCAGGACCACGAAGTGAGCATCTCTGTTTACATAATCAAAAGCTTTTATGAGATCCACAAAGGCTGCATGGAGTGGCACATGTTGCACCCTTGCTTTCTATTGTAGTTGTACACAGAAGACCATATCTACAGTTCGTCTGCCATAGCGGAAATCGCACTGTGAATCGGGGTACACCCGTTCTGCCAAAGTTTGTAGACGTGCGAGGATGATATGTGCAAATATTTTCCCTACAACACTGAGCAGAAATATTCCTCTGTAGTTATTGCAATCGCCTCTGTCACCCTTGTTTTTGTACATTGTGATTATATTTGAATCCCTCATTTCTTGTGGCATTTAGCGTTCCCGCTAGCACTTCAGGAGAAGACTAGAGTGGTGGCAACAATGCCTGACTGCCAGCCGTAATCAGCTCTGCAGGTATTGCATCTCGACCAGAGGCTTTATTATATGACAGTCTGGCAAGAACTGCCTCTATCTCTGTCAACTCTGGTTCGTCATCAAGTTCTTCCATTATCTCCATAGAAGGGACTTTGTCAATTGCAGACACAGAATTTCCGTGCCATAAAGGTTGGGGAAGTGCTCAATCCAGCGATTCATTTGGTCATCTCTTTTTGTTAGTGTGACACGATCGTTCGATATCAGAGGTGCAGTTGTCCTTATTGTGGGACCTATAGCTGTTTTTATGCCCGCATACATATTTTTAGGTTCCCAATGTTTGCCGCTGTCTCGGTATCCTCGCTTAGGCCAATGTAGTATTGGTTAAGCGCTTGCCTAACTTTTCTTTGAGCAATACTTCGGGAAGCCCTTTCGCAAGCACTGATGGTCTCATTTGATCTGCTTTTGAATTCCATGAGTGCTTTGCGTTTTGCCTCAATTACCGGTTTCATAGTGCCAAGACTAGCTGTGAAGCAATCTGGGTTATGACAAGAGCTTATGCCAAAGGTGACCAAGGCTGATTTGTGAATTGTTTGTTTGAGAAGCCGCCAATAATAATTGGCATTCCCGTTTTCATCTAGTTGATGGATTTGATTTCTGAGGGTTGCGTTGTAATCCGTTGTCAATAATGATAACAAATTAACTAAACTACGCGTTTAGAAAACTGCATAAGCATATATTCAGCATTATACCCTGTTGTGCATTAATTCACATACATTATATTACCCCATAAACGCAACGTTCAATAATAGCTCACTGTTGTCGAGCAAACAACGCACGTGCCACAGTGTCAAGGGTCTGACCAACAGCCAATCAGCGCCGCGGACTTGTTCCTATCTAGGATGGTTAAAAAAATTAATTTGCGGCCTGGAAATCCAAATTATGAGTACCTGTTGTAAATATTTGTTTTTCTTTTATGAATGTGAACATCTAAATGTATACTTTGATTTCTTGTTTCAGGAGCGAGTCAGCTGTCGGTTGGCATACTGGCGATCTACGGTCTGCTGGTGAAGGCCTTCCTCACAAAGTTCAATTGAGAGTTTGCAGCCGACTGCAGCCAAGCGAGACAGAGTCGAACAATGATCGAGAGAGAAGACAAATGCCAACGTCACTGATAGCTGCCGTAGTTCACTTGGATAATAGAGTGACGTCATGTATTACTCTTCTTACATTGCGCGCCCTTTAGTAACATTGTTAACGCAGGTTGTGTATGATAAACTTTTAGTAAAGACGATCGAATACTGGTAGTAAATTAAACTCAACAGTATATGTCAAATACAGATTGTAAGACCAACTTGGCGGGAAAACCTTTGGGGGAAATCTCAATAGTAAAACTGTGTCAAATTGTGTTGAAATAAGCCACCTACCATTAAAATAAATCACATTTCTAAGCAAAAAACGTACATCTGGTGACACTAGTATTATCAGTAACAACCAAGAAGTATTACTTAATGTAACTTTTTTTTATAAAAAAAACTACAATACTTACAAAGCTATAACTTGGCATATGAACTCGACTTGTATTTATGCAAAATTGCACGGGATGGTTTTACATTTGGTGAAGGGGTCGTGCCAAAGTGCAGTATGGATTTTGGCTGTCTTTCATTATTGCAGCAAAATGTTTATAAAGTTGTAGCAAACTTAATATGAATTTGTTTACAATAAACATATTTGTACTTACAAACAAACACATTTTTCTTTCAGGGAGTTTCTCGAAAAGAAATAAAATGCCATTATCGGGTGATTTCGTACATATTAAAAAAAATTCTTTAAATGCATTTTAATATCACTAAACAACATACAAATTATATTATTATTGGTCTGGAGTATTACTTAATGTAATAGGCAAAGCCTGAGACAGTTTTTTAAGTTTATCTTCAAAATATTTATTAATTTTATTTAAATCAAAACAAGCATGTCATAGGCACCTTTCCCATCTTAACATCGTGACACTAAAGGAATCTCACATTGTAATTATGAATGTTATTGAAGCCAGTGTTTCTTGAGGTTCTGTAGCTGTTTGTTTCTGTAGCTTGTAAGTTGGAAGAATGAACTACCTGGTAGTGGTGTTGCATGGTTAAACTTTTACCGTAAGCTCATATGTGTATTTTTGCTGTTGCCTGTCAAACTAAAAACGATGGAAGCATCGGCATCTGTTGAGTATGTAATGTAATTGTGCCTGTCGACGTAGTGCCGATTAAATGTATGAGTGGAATAACAATTAGTTTGTAATTGCAAACTGTAGATGTAATACCAACGTTTGGCTAAGATATTTAGTCATATCCACTTACAGTGTGTGTCCCTGTGTGTAGCCACATTCAAGTCAAGGCTCACACGCATCAGTTTCTGCTTGCAGATACTGCAGTCCCGCAGCATGTATACACTGCTCATACACCACGAGATGGCGCCACTCGACATAGAGCGAGTGCAACGAGACTGGAACATCAACCATGCAGCTAACTTGCTGCCAGTGCTAGGTTCGTTGATTAACACCAAGGTTTTAAAGTTATTTTGTGGAGAAACATGGGAAAGGGTTTCTTTTTCTGGGTAAAGCATTTTTCAAATGTTTTATAATATATATTAATTCTGGTGCTTTTTCTACATGATACATGGGTTTCGCAGTATTGTTTTAAATAAGTATATTTTAATTTTTAAACATGAAATAGGGACTTGGCAGTAGATTTTGAGTCAGCTAAGGTAGATCAGTAGGTTATGTAAAACTTGAAGAAGGAACATTTACAGTTCTTCCACCAACATGGTAGAGCAACACTTGTACACGACACTGTGGATTTTAATGTGGTATTAGTGTTATAACACACCTGCATTCACTTTGACACATCTAATGGTCGTCCATAAAGTATGTCATTCTTAGAGGGCAGGGGTATGTGGGCAAGCATGGTGAAGTGTTACATAGGGGATCTCAGAGTAAATGTTATGTAACAATTTGTTTAATGTTTGCTGATCGAGACGTCAATATCAAACAGATGTACCAGTAATTGTTCAACCAGGGGTAGATTTCAACAGCACTCCAACAAAAAGCCAACAATGTAGAGATGGCTAAAATGTCTTATTACTTTGACAGACCTACATTTTACACGTAAGCAACAAAACAATGTAGGCATTCAACAAATATGATAATTATTATAGATGCATGCATCATAGGGGATATGTTAAAATGTTATAACTTTGGGGGTGTACATTGAGCATTATGAAGGCAATGGTGTGGCGGGCGTAAAAAAGCCCACAAATAGCATGACATACTTTATGGACGGTCCCTTATGGCTAGTGATGATGACTAGTCGCAGTATGACTGTCAGAGTCTGTTTGCAGTGGTCACTGGCGTTGCCCTGCGGGAGATGACCATTAGAAACGCCAGCTGTGTGGTCCACTACTCCCTGCCATCCAGCCAGCAAGAGTTTGGCCGCAGACTCTGGTGTATGGTCAACAAATTGTCCAGCCATTTGGCGACAACAGTGTAAGCCACCCATGAGCTACCATAGGAGAGAGTTTATCCCGCTTTCAAGCACTGTTGTTGTCGTAGAAAGTATTATATTGTAAATGCTTTTGGGTATAAATTGATTCCACAATTTTTTATTTTAATAACAAGACAAATTTTAGTGGACTACTCATTAGCTTCTTCTTCTAGCAAATATTGATATGTAATTTGTGTGTGTGTGTGTGTGTTTGTGTGTGTGTGTGTGTGTGTGTGTGTGTGTGTGTGTGTGTGTGTGTGTGTGTGTGTGTGTGTGTGTGTGTGTGTGTGTACAGACGGCTGCTTGTAGGTTTAATCCCTAACTGCGTGGATAATATGTGTTAGTTTAAAATTTGAACCGTTGGTACGTAGTATAACCAGAAATATAATGATATGTATAATTAGTTGCTAAAAAAAATTGGGGATTTTGACAGCATTGTTTTGAGATGTTATATATCCTATCTAACATAAAGGATCAGTCTGCCGTATGTGGCGCTATATGCATAATTGATCTGCGTTTAGGAATGCATATATATTATAGTGAAGGTGAAGTAAGCACTGTTGTCTGTTCAGGGAGATGCCAAGGGCGTGTCGTACCTGCTCGTGACGGAGGAATGTGGCACTCAGGCCCCCTACATCAACAAGGTTTTGGAACGCAACCACGCGGACATTCCCCAAGGTCTCCACAAGATGGCAGCACAACACATAGAACGGAAGAGTATGAGTGGCATGTTGCCACTGTGTCCCTACGTCAAGGCTTTTGCCTGCTGCAGGTTCGTCTCTTGTGGTTAGTTATTGGTGACTATGGTACAGAGAGAAAGTCATACCATTTGAAATCAATTAATGTAGCTGGAAAGTCATGGAATTATCCTATTGATTACAGGATCTATTTCCTAGCAACTCCATCCGTCAGGCCATAAAAGGGTGTCAATAACGTGAAGCGTTCGGACATTCCGTGAAGTATTTTTTTGAAATTCTGTCCCCAAATATTTCTCTTTATGACAGAAACATCAAAGCTGTTTAAGTGAGAACTGCATGCGGGAAAGATTGATTATATCATGCTGCTCTAGTAATGTAATGGACATGTGTTACGTATATAACACTGTTGGTAAGGTAGTGGACATATATATTACTTATATAACGGTTGGGTTAGTTTATCAAAGTCCAAACATAAGCATAGAAGAAAATGAAAAAAATACAAAACGCTATAGGGGAAGTGAGCAAACGGGATTGTATTATTATGGGGGATTTTAACCATGGACATATACAATGGAAATCTCCACAGAGTACAGGGAGTGAGGACCACACATTTTTTGTTTTAGTACAAGATAGTTTCCTTTCTCAACATGTGCTAGAACCAACCAGGGGAGAAAATGTGTTAGACATAGTTTTGTCCTCACATAATGAATTAGTTGACAATGTCAAATTATGTGAGCCACTGGGGAGTAGTGATCACAACCAGATACATTTTACCATGAAAGTAAAATCAGAAAGGAATAATAAAAAGCAGTACACGAGAAACTTCCACAAAGGAAGATATAAGAACATAAAGAAATAGTTAGCAAAGATAGACTGGCATAACACACTTAAGAATAAGACAGCAAAAGAATGCTGGAATATCTTAAAGAGTGAAATTGAGTGCGTCGTCAATAAGTTTGTTCCATTGAAAAAACAAAGGGAAGAGTCCAGAAAGAAGCACTTATCAAAAGAAGCCATTAGAAAAATTAAGTACAAACAAATGATGTGGAAGTTATATAGACATACTGGAAATGATGAAGACAAAATTGTATAAAGAAGCACTTAACCAAGCTACAGCTCAAATTAGAAATTTAAAGAAAAGCTATGAACAAAAATTAGCTTGTAATATAAAACAGGACAGCAAGTGTTTGTATGCATATGTTCGGAGCAAACAGAAAGTTCAGGATAAAGTCGGTCCTCCAGAAGATACTGCTGGAAATATAATATCAGAGGGATTCTGAATGGCAGAAGACCTGAATGAGTACTTTAGTTCGGTGTTTACCAGGGAAGATATTAGTTCAGTACCAGAGGCATCAGACTTTAGGACAGTTAATTGTAACCCCGAAAATAAGAGCTAAGAAAATAAGAGCAATGAAAATTAATAAATTACCTGGAGTGGATGGGATTCCACTCATTGGAAATTGTAGAACAAATTAGTATACTGCTTGCAACAGTTTTCACAAAGTGCCACATCAAATATTACTGCTTAAACTAAAGGCCCATGCATAGGGGACGGTATAATTAACTGGATAGAAAAATGGCTGATTGACAGAAGACAACGGGTATTAGTTGATGGGGAGGCTTCAAATTGGAAATCGGTTTTGAGTGGGGTACCACAGGGATCATTACTGGTACCTATATTAATCTTAATATATATCAACGATTTGGACGATGATATAACAAGAAAGGTTTTGACATTTGCGGATGATACAAAAGATTAAAACATGATGGAGATATACAGCTATTACAAGATGATCTTGACAGGTTGATCAAATGGTCTGAAAAGTGGCAGATGTTGTTCAATTTGGGGAAATGTAAATACTTACACAATGGACATGGGAACAATACGGGATGTACAATATACAATGGTGTTACTGTACTAAGTACTACTGTAAAATAAAAGGTCTTAGGTTTAACCATTAGTGCTGATATGAAGGTTTCAGAGCAGTGCGGAATTGCAGCTTCAAAGGGAAATCAAATCCTTGAATTAATTAGGCGAAATATTGCATATACGGAAAAAGAACTAATAATACCGTTGTACAAAACAGTAGTTAGACATCATTTAGAATATTATATACAAGCGTGAAGGCCATATCGCAAGAAGGAAATACATATCCTAGAAAGTGTACAGAGGAGAGCGACTTAAATTATATAAAAACTGAGAGATCTTAGTTACAAAATATGTCTAAAAGAATGTGGTTTGACAACACTAGAGACCAGGAAATTGAGAGGAGATCAGATAGAAGTGTTTTAAATTTTGAATGGTTATGAATATATTGATAGAAATATTTGTTCTCAGTGAAGAAAGATAGAAGGACTAGAGGACATGAAGTTACATTACTAAAGGAGCAGTGTAGATTAGATATAAGAAAGTTCACATTTTCACAAAGGACTCTAAATGATTGGAACAGATTATCTACTGATTGTGTGGGTGCTAGTAGCGTGAATATGTTTTAAAATAAAATTGACACATACCTCAGAAGGGGGAATACATGTATATAAAAAAGGGTTGAACCATCGATAAGGCAAAAGGCTTCCTTGTCCACCTGCCATCCGGAGTTAATTCTCTGGATGGCAATCTTGTTAAATATTACATATATAACACTATTGGTGAGGCAAGTTGAGAAAGCCAAAGGTCGTCTTTAGCCACTGGTCAGTAGAACTCTTCTGTGTGTGGAGGTAGGATTCCTGTCTGACCACTGCCTGGTGTTGCAGGGACGTGCAGTGGTCGTCACGTGGACTTTGAAGGCATCGACGCTCCGGGCAACATCTCAGAGGCGTCACTGTCCCCACTACAGGACATGTCAAGGTCAGTGTCACTTGTCATTAGCGTATGACATGTCTATGTCACTGACATTTGTAGGTGATTGTCACGTATAATGTTGTTGCAGGTGTTAGTGACGTGTAATGTTGTTGCAGATGTTAGTAACGTGTGATGTTGCAGATGCTGGAGATGTGTTGTTGCAGGTGACATGTGATGTTGTTGCAGGTGCTGGTGATGTTGTTGCAGGTGCTGGTGATGTTGTTGCAGGTGCTGGTGATGTGTAATGATGTTGCAGGTGCCGGTGATGTGTGATGTTGTTGCAGGTGCTGGTGATGTGTGTTGTTGTTGCAGGTGCTGGTGATGTGTAATGTTGTTGCAGGTGCTGGTGATGTATAATGTTGTTGCAGGTGCTGGTGATGTGTAATGATGTTGCTGGTGATGTGGGGAGTTGTCGGAGGTGCTGGTGATGTGTACAGATGTTGCATGTGCTGGTGATGTGTGATGTTGTTGCAGGTGCTGATGATGTGTAATGATGTTGCCGGTGCTGGTGATGTGTAATGTTGTTGCAGATTCTGGTGATGTGTGATGTTGTTGCAGGTGCTAGTGACGTACGTGTTGACTGCGAGCTGCTACGTAGGTCATGTGCTGGAGCACACGAGTCGCACAGGAGAGGTGACGTCACACGCCTTCACCTATCACAAGCTTGTCCTGGAGATGAGCTTGTGGTTCTCGTCACCCAAGAACCGGTGAGAAAAACACTGACTCGCGTCATTCACTGTGGTACAACGTAAGTAGATGTTAGTCACAGTGGCCACATAACAATGTTTCTGTTGCTTGTTATCGCAGCTCCTTCGTGGAGCTCAGTGGTGTACTTGGTAGAGCATCAGACTCTCAATTGAAATATTCCGGGTTCGAATCCTGTGCTGCCGTTTCGCACCTTGGGCAAGTTTGTTCCCTTCACATTGCTCCAGTTCGCCCAGCCGTATGACTGAGTACCTGACTCGTGATAGTGGTGAATATATGTGTACAAATAGTCTCTGCGCAGTAATTGCAGTGTGGCTGGCAGAGACATCAGTTAGAAGAGACTAACAGTGTTTTGTTTCTCTTACAAAAGACATACAAAGTTCGGTGCATGAAACTGCCCAAATTTCAGTTGGACTCGATCGGCAGTGGTCTAGACTGACAGTCTGGCATTCTACCGCTTAGCTACCATGGCCACTTAAAATACTACACTCAAATAACATACAGTATGAGTACGGCCTCTTGCTTGTTTATCACAACATTGATTCAATTGTTATATTTATGTGTGTTACTTGCTATGCATAGACTAATGCAGAGACCCGTCACCCCGTCATTTGGACGGGCTGAGTCGGCTGGGAGCGGGTAAGAATTTGGACTGATGGGTACAAACCCATCAACTATGTAATGACCCAAACTAGTCCTTTATATAGTACGGGCTGTGTGACAGGCACCACACACGCGGATTGTGTCAACCCGTCATTTGGACGAGCAAAGTTTCCGCACACTTGATGCATGGCGCTGTCATGACGGGCACAAATATTATCCTGAATTAGTCCCTGTTGCTATGTCAATATAATGTCCACCCGTTATGTTAATCCGTCAAAGGAAACCAAATCAAAATTGGTGTAAAATACCGACAAAATTCATAATTGTCTTGCTGTATGTTGTGCAAGATTTCTCAGACAGTCTCTACAGAATGAGGTGACTGGGTGTGGTGCATGTTGGCAGGTCAACTGAAGGAGGGAGGCTTGTATGCGGCGGAAGACTTGCAACACACATTCCACAGGTAAACCACACACCTTGCTCATACAAACAGACTGGCTTGAGGTAAAACATGCTCCACATGTAAGCAGTGCAGTTTCCATGGTTCACACATCCCATAACAACATTACGACACGAGTTTGAATGTACAGAATACAGGGTAGAACATGCTTGAGTGAGAGCACTTTTATAATTGAACAGTCAACTGAATATGATATATCTTCACCACGCAAGCAACACACTTTTTACAAGATAAACCACACATCTATATGTAAACAATACCTTCCATGTGTAGTAGTAGTAGTAGTACTAGTAGTAGTAGTAGTAGTAGTAGTAGTAGTAGTAGTAGTAGTAGTAGTAGTAGTAGTAGTGGTAGTGGTAGTAGTAGTAGTAGTAGTAGTAGTAGTAGTAGTAATGTCTAGAATGTCAGATTCTTATTCAAGAGGATTTGTGTTTGAATTCTGTTGTTGCTATTTCAAAGCTCAAACAATTTGTCTAACTTTTCTTCAGTTCACTCCACTGTGTAGATGTGTAACTGGCTATAGCCGGTGAATGCATATCAATGAGTAATCTTTGTGTAGTAATTGTGCCGTGGCTTAATGCATGCTAGAGAAAAGAGGTTGAAGTATGAAACACTTTGAATGGTACCAAGGACTGGATATTGCGCTGTTTAGGATTGATCTTTCCTTGATCATGCCCTGTCTATGTGCCATGTCTGCCGACAGAGTTCTGCTGACCAGACTGTCCGGAGCCAGCATCGGCGGTCAGCCAGAGTATGCACAGGTCAGTACAGTCCACTAGGCCTAGGGTGGGGCGGACAGTAGAAGAACCCATTGCCTGGTGACATGTTAATGTTATATGCCCTACTGGTGCATTGTTAACCTTCAAGTGCCATGCTTAGAAGTTGGGCTGTTGTATTGGTCTAATTAATCTGAGTATTACAGTAATTCTTTGAATTACCGTATTCGTTATATTAAGCGTAATATTAAGCAAATATTTGAGACATGGAAATATGTAAAATTGTGTGTTCCAATAAGCGTACAGGGGTTTGCACCCATTTTCTTTTCTTCCTGTGGTTCATGAGTACAGCCATCTCAGCAGAGATGACTGGCAAGCGATTTAAGAATATTACACATGACCAACAGGTTACCAGAACACTGTAAAAATCTGATAATTTAGGTGGACCTTTCGATGTTGTTTCATCACCAAGCTTTTAATCTAGTGTGATATTGGTAGAAATTAAAACACAATGATGGATTCAACAGTCAAGGTTGGCATTGAGATCACAGCAACGGTGTCGGTTGCTGCTAAAAAGGGTGTGTATGCTAATTAGGGCATGTACGCTTAATAGAACGAATACAGTATTTTTAATATGTAAAATGTGTACGCATACACATCTCTATGTTGACTGCTGTCAAAGTGTACTGTGTTACAAAAAGAGAAAACTGAAGCACCATATTATTACTCTGCATTTCTGTTACACGCAGTAGATGGAAACAAACTTAGTTAAATATGTGTGAATGATATTGTAACAGTGGCAGTTTCCGTCTTGTAAAACAATATTTGTCTTGGTGGCTTCATGCCGGTAAATTGCCAGCGTGACGTCTCACCTTTAATGGCTGGTGTTTGATGTCTTGCATTCTGCAGGTTGAGTTTGTTGACAATGGAGGCAGTGAAACCTTCAAGACAGAACAGTTATATGACCTGCCGACTTCTCTGTCGGACGTACCATATCAGGCAAGTCTCATTCACAAACGCTCCATTTACTTCAATGCTGTTACAATAATAGATTTATATTAAATTAATGTGTAGTGATATAACAACTTATATCATGGATAGTTTCTTGGGAACCTAAACCCAAGAAGAAGATGACATTGTTTTATACGGTAGTGGCTGTTTACTGATGATAGTCTGCCACTTGCATGACCGCAATGTCGCAGTCGGTGCAGTTAATGTGATCTAGCGGGTTTTCTTTGAATATGCATATTTTTGGCGCACTTTTCGGTATGTCTAGGTGTGATGTCAGAGGCGCGAATGTCGCGCAAGATGCCAGCTCTTTCAATACAATCACAGCATGTTTACAACGATAGATGTTGGGTCGAAGCAAGCGTCCAAATGAGTTACTTTGTATTATTCCAATGTAATATAAACACTAGTCTTTAAAGAGGAACAAGCATTTATTTTACGGAAAAAATTAAGTGCTAGAACCTCAGCTCAAGAGCCAGTCAACCTGATAACATCAACAAGGCAAGCCGACTGCAAAAACCTTCACTTCAGCTTATTTTGAGAAAAATGGTTTTGATTGAGAAAATATTGTATCCCACTGCAGAAAGTAACGTTATATGATATCATAACATTACATGAAGGAACAGCTGCACAATTTAGCATAACCCTGAATCCAGATAATTATTTTTTCTTCAGTCCCATTGGCCGAGTGGTTAAGTGCGTTGGTTCAGCGCACATCTGGTTTTACTATTGCCACAGGTTTAAGCCTAACACCAAACTGGTTTGTCTGGATAAATGTAAATAAAATAAAAGACATACAAGATCAGTGGAAATTGTCCATTCCCGGTATTATATTATTTTCATTTTTGTCATTAATAAATAAAAATGGCTGTTTTATATTAATTTGCGAAAAGATAAATAAAAATACACTTTTTAAAAAGTTTGATGTTTGGCTTGAACCCGTGTCGGTAGTAAAACCAGATGTGCGCTGAGCCAACGCATTTAACCACTCGGCCATTGCGACTGACGAAAAAAGAATTAACCGGATTCAGGGTTACGCTAAATTGTACAGCTCTTCCTTCATGTAATGTTATGATATAATATAACGTTATTTTCTGAAGTTGGACACAATAATTGTGTGTGTATGTATGTTTACTGATGTAGTTTAGTTTGTCTGACTCACAATCAAAACCATTTTTTCAAAATAAGCTGAAGCAGTAAGGGTTTTTGCAGTCAGCTTGTTTTATTGATGTAGTCAGGTTGACTGGAGATTCTCTTGTTTCATTTTTTGGCAACAAAGTTGTATTTGTGTGGAACCATAAAATAAATGATTGTTCCTCTATTATGACTAGTGTTTGTAGGGCCTATTACATTGGAATACCACATAATAACTAATTTTGACGCTCGCTTCTACTCAACATCTATCATTATAAACATGTGGTAAATGTATTGAAAGTGCTGGCAAATTGCGCGACATCTGCACCTCTGACGCACCTCAATACCACGTGATCGCTACGATGATCGGTTTTTTACCTACTTTCGTATGTCACAAGAGTATGTTGCTATATTACTAAGTATCGTAGAGGAGGCAATCCGCAAAACAACAACTGACTATATTTTTACCGACATCGAAACTTGTGTTGCATTATTTATATTAATTATCACGTACCTGTCATGTTTAGCTTGGCCCAAATACTTTCCCACACGGCCAACTTCTTCTTTGCATCTTTGTAATCAGGATGGGATGGACCATATAGCAATTCCCGTCTCTCTACCTCTACTATAGGTTTTTCTGCCGACATCATGCATTTTGTCTGGGCTATCAAAAGACAGCGCTGCTAATTCAGGGTTATCAACCACTGTTATCAACAGACGGCGCTGCTAATTCGAATTCGTTTTCCTTTATTTTAAAGTGTTTACATCGCTATATTGGAACACGTGCAATCTGACATGTGCACTTTGACGTCATACAAAAACAACAACGCTGATTGGTAGTTTCTGAAAACAAATCGCTTCTGTTTCGAATCTCGACGGTTTGCCGTCGAGCAGTTTTGCCATTGAGCGGTTTGCCGTCGAGCATTGTACTAGGGTCTCGGTAATTCAATATATAGCGTTTTTATTTTGCCGTTTGCCGTCGCGGTTTGCGGTTGCTGTCGAGCAATGTAATACGGCGTTAATAGGGCCTTTAGCTTGAGGGGCACTCGTGACGTACGGTATTGCGTCGTTACCACGGAAATGAATGAACTGTTGCTATGCCATGTACGACAAATATGTCGGTACAAAAAGACACCTTTCTGGACAATTAAACCCGGAAAAGGACTGCAAAACTTTCTATAAAAGAAAATATCTTAACAACAGTCATGTGTTAGAGTGCAATACGTTGTGCCACGCCTGTAATGGGCGTTTTGTGACATACAAAGTAGATGGCATTGCCCCCAGCACTTTCACTTGCCCCTCCTAGTCAGGCCAACTTGCGCCCGCCATCCGGCCCCATCCTGCCTTATCACTCGTTATCAACCCAGCCCATTGTACTCTATACTATACATTTTGTGAAGGTATGTGCACCATAACAAGGTCGATCTACTAGTGGTCATGTCTCGTGACCCAGCCTTGGAAATGTGCCCTCGTTCAGATTAATGAAGTTATGCCGGTGCGGCGGCGAAAATATTTCAACTGTGTCGAGGCGAGATAGGAGACAGCGCGAGACTGCGAGAAGTAGATGAAATTGCGGCCGCGCAGCGACGAAACATTTTCAAAAGCACCCCCTCCCCCCGTATTCTCTTGTCACCGGTCGAGCCAAGACAGCGGAGAAGCTGAAGTTACGGCGGCGCGGCAGCGAAACATTGTCTACACCATTTGATACGGCCGCCAGTGGAGGTTTTGTGCCCCCACAGACTACCCTTTTTGGATTCGCCGTTGATTACCCTCAGTTTAATTAATGCATTATAACTGGATGACAAAACAAATCAGTCAAGGGTTTTTTCGCTGTATAGCTGTCACGATGATTATGTTCCAAAAGTACAGTGTTGTTCTCGTAATCAGATTAATTGTATTTTTCCCAAACCTCCACTTTTAATGGTGACAAACTACCTAATCATTTTTTGGAAAAGAGGAACGCACGTTCTTAGTTAAATCGTCTCTTTAATTGGCTATGGAAATGACTTTCCAAGCTTTACAAAATGTTATGGTCTTTTTGGTTTAACCTAATGTTCACCTAAATATATTGAATCGCCCTAAATATAATTAACGTACGAGCCTAAGCAATATCAGTTTCATTCGGGACTTCTAGGCTTAGAATATTGAATTGAAGCGCTTATTCTGAATGTGTGTGCGTGTGTGTGTGCGTGCGTGCGTGCGTGCGTGCGTGCGTGCGTGCCTATGTACTACGCACATCCTGCCAACTGGATTATTTGGGGGGAAAAAACGCCCTTTTTTGGTTCTGGTTCAACCCACGAGCAGGAATGAACAAAAATCCTTAGTAAGGTAATATACTTTTCAGATACAATAATTTTTTCTTATACCACAAGCAAGAGATTATGCAGTAAGCATGCTCAAACAGCTGTAACATTTCTGCATGAAACTTTCTGAAATGTGGGTGGAGACGTGTAGCAGTATGGAGACGTTAGCAGGGTGGATACGTGTAAGTCAGGTTCTGGTTAATACGTCTGGATTTATTCGCAAGTCTAAGCGGTACTACTAGGATGGACCTTAGTGAATGTTCGCTCGCTCGCAAGTACGCACGCACGTACGCATGAACACACACACTTACTCACACACAGCTTGATAAACTGAAATGTGACGTCACCAGTTTATTGTGGATAAAATATTCCAACTTAATAATGTTCACACAATGATTTATTTCCATAACATATGTGACAAACTCTATCTTATATAATTAAAATTTCACTTTGCCTATCTGGATATTAAAATATGACGATCTGCATGTCTTGTAAAGAAGAAAACATGTTGGCAATATTGGAATATGCAATCAACACCAGACAAAAAGGCGAATATATATATATATATATATATACGATCGCATGCTCGCAAGTAGGCAACATTAAATGTGCTCATTGCACACCAAGACAAACATAGTGCTTACTTAATACTGGACTCAATGAACATAACAATATATTATATTTATGGTCTCCAGAAGTGCGATCACACAAACATTTGTAATAGTTTTCAGGAATAGACTATTATATAGTATACATTTTGGTGCAGATATACCCATTTTGAACATGCCGACTATTATATTACGACACGTGGCGCCAAGTTCAGATTGGGTGTTATATACCGTCCGCCACCGTCTAAACGAAACGGCTTTACAACGTCTGTTTTCTTCGAGCAGTGGTCAGCATACTTGGACACCGTGATGCTGGACCCGCATGACATCGTTATTACCAGCGATCTGAACTTCCATCTTGGCATTATATCAGATCCTGACGCACGGCATTTTTCTGAGACGCTCGCTGACCATGGCATGAACCAAATAATTACAGATGCCACGCACAATAAAGGTCACCTCCTGGATGTAGTTATCGTTCGAAACAACAGTGCAATAGTTACTACACGACCGTGTGTGTATGACCCGTGCTTATGTGACACACATGGAAATGCATCCTGTGATCACATGGCCATAATGTTCTGCGTAAATGCCACAAAGCCTGCTCGAATGCGTAAAGAGATAGTTTTTCGACGATTGCGTCATATACGTCTTCTTGATTTCAAACGTGACATTACCTCTTTGCTACATGACATAAACAGTGAGGCATCCGTTAGTGACATGGTTGCTACATACAACAATGGCTTACGTCGGCTTGTTGACAAACATGCCCCACTGTGGAAGACGACCATAACATTGCGACCGGACTGTCCGTGATACATTGACGAGCTTCGTGACGAGAAACAGCGTCGACGGCGAGCTGAGCGCAAATGGCTGCAAACTCGTCTTGAGGTACATCGACAGGCGTATCGCCCTCAATATGTGGTTTTCAACAACATGCTGGTTACCACAAAGAAAAACTAGTACACAGCTAAGATCGCCAACTGCAAAAATGATCAAAAACAACTATTTTGCATCACAAGAAACCTCATGGGCAATAGTGGCATAACGACAATGCCATCGTATGTGTCCGGTGGACATGGCACAACGCTTTGGTGATCACTTTATTGAGTTTCTAACATCAGAAAATACATCGTCGACTGCGGTGAGGATCGTTCGGACATTCCGTTGGCTGCTATGAGCAACGACGTTTCATTCAGTGGTGTCCCACTAGTCTGCTTTGAGACAGTCACTGAATCGGACGTTGAACGATTAGTTGCATCCGTTCAGGTTAAGTCGTGTGAATTAGATCCAGTACCGACGTGGCTGCTAAAACAATGTTCGCATGAGTTAGTTCCACTAATCACCGCTACGATAAATGCGTCTCTCACCTCAACGAATGTACCTGCTGACTTCAAGCATGCACTCGTTAAACCACTCCTGAAAAAACCTACGCTGGATAAAGACATTTTGAGCAACTACCGGCCAGTGTCGAACTTGCCATTTGTGTCGAAATTGGTAACAGCAAATGCTGTGTACACAATGCACACACAATTACTGAACCGGTATTTACATAACAGGAAATTATCAGTGTTATAATAATTTGATAGCTTCAGCGCATATCTGCTCAGTGAAACAATGCATAATTAGCAAGCCGGTTACTAATTGTTGGGATACACCATTGGAGAGGCTAATAATTGCTTCAACACATTCCTAACACACACACACCAGAAGCTGCATCCTGGTCTTGAATTCAAAGGAAGGTCGTATTTAGGAGAGTATCCTTTGGTTGTTTTTAAACACAGTGCACAACAAGGCCCATACTCTCTGCAAGAGAGGGGTGAATGTTTATACGGTTCTGTCATTTACTAAGCAGCAGTGTTAAGGGAATTTATTCATGCCAGGGGCCCAGTACAAGGTATCCTGTTTGCGTACCTGGATGGTTCGTCTCTGCTGCGGAGTGAGTTCGACGTGTCCCTTAAACGGCTCCTCAGCTTTTGTGTCTCCCCAATCAGCTATGGGGAATCCTTAAGTCTTGTTATGAGCGGTCATGGGTAAGTTGGTAGTGTTTTTTTCAGTCACTGAGCATGTATCCTTATCTGCCAATCTCGGTGGAAATGATTATGCTTTTTGTGGCACACATGCCTGCTGGAGGGTTAGCCCCAGCATCTATCGTTTCTATCGTTTCAGCAGTGACATAATTTCACAAGATTAATGGGTTTCCCGATCCAACTACTAGTTTGATTGTTCACAAGTTATTACACGAAATGTTGGGTCTTTGCGTGATGTCCGCCTGCCTGTCACACACTACCCATCATCACTCACTTAGTCCAAGCTCTCTCAACTGTGTTCTCTGCACAGTACAATGAGCTGGGTGTTGTTATGATGGTCCTTGCATTTATAGCATATCTGCGAATAAGAGAAATGGTACCGACGGCAAGGTGCAGTGTTCAAAGCTGTTTATATTTAGGAGATGTTAAGCTTTCTGGCGACCTTACTACAGTGTCCCTTGGTCGTTTTAAGCATAGTGCACGGCAAGGCCCACAATCTCTAGCTGAATGCTTACAAGGTTCTGTCATCCACCAAGCAGCGGTGGTAAGGGAATTCATTCATGCCAGTGGCCCAGTACAGGGTATCCTCTTTGTGTACACGGATGGTTCGCCTATGCTGCGGTGTGAATTTGACGTGTCCCTTAAACGGCTCCTCAGCTTTTGTGACTACCAAACTAGTTTATTTAAAGGTAACAGTCTTCGCATTGGTGCAGCTACAGCAGCAGCTTTGTGAGTGAAATCTGACGCACAAATCAGGGAAGCAAGCAGGTGCACATCGGATGTTTTTTTAGGAAGTATATCCGACTTGCATAAGTATCTTGAGTCAAAGGTTTGATGTGTTTCATACGGTGGGGTGGTCACAGGTTCCTCTTGGTGACCTTGTGGCGGAATGGCCCCACCTTTTTGTAATTGCATGTGTCTATTGGTGGTGGAATGTTTGGATTGTTTGCTTAGGTTTATATTCATAGTGGTTTTATACCTCTATAGCGACAAATAATGTATGTCTGTATATTGTCGTCATGTTGTAGGAATGTGTGCCTGAGAAACTTTTATGGGGCTGTACAGGGGTTCAGTTTCCCATCTGGTTTGCATGTTAGACGTCACATTCCTACTATCTTTATGCCCAAAAAGTGGCTGCATTAGAAGCAATCCACTTTCCAATAAAAAAACGTCATCCTTTGGCCAATTTCAATTCTCAAACTACAATGGGCTTGTGTTGGTTATTGCATAAATGTATGTATGTTTTTAACCGGTCAAAGTTGCCTGTGAAAATATCTCAATTATGTTAACATGGCGATGTGAAAATACAGTTTTACACGCACTTCTTTATTAAACTCCAGGGAGTTATATAATCTGTTCGAACCAGCGTAACCGGTTACGTGGCAACATGAGGTCATACCATATTGCTTTAATACGTATGTGCTTTTACAATGGCAGCGAAATGTAGTGGGCTTTCCTTCACTTACATATAGTTGATATTTAATATCCATTAAAGCGTCACTACTGGATAAGACAAACATTCGCTATTGAGCGTGTCGTCTTCCTGGTGCACTCACACATTGTGTGCGTGATGTGTGTTTACTGGATAAGACAAACATTCGCTATTGAGCGTGTCGTCTTCCTGGTGCACTCACACATTGTGTGCGTGATGTGTGTTTGCTAGATAAGACAAACATTCGCTATTGAGCGTATCGTCTTCCTGGTGCACTCACACATTGTGTGCGTGATGTGTGTTTGCTGGATAAGACAAACATTCGCTATTGAGCGTGTCGTCTTCCTGCTGTACTGACACATTGTATGCGTGATGTGTGTTTACTGGATAAGACAAACATTCGCCATTGAGCGTGTCGTCTTCCTGGTGCACTCACACATTGTGTGCGTGATGTGTGTTTGCTGGATAAGACAAACATTCGCTATTGAGCGTATCGTCTTCCTGGTGCACTCACACATTGTGTGCGTGATGTGTGTTTACTGGATAAGACAAACATTCGCTATTCAGCGTATCGTCTTCCTGGTGTTCTGACACATTGTGTGCGTGATGTGTGTTTACTGGATAAGACAAACATTCGCTATTGAGCGTGTCGTCTTCCTGGTGTACTGACACATTGTGTGCGTGATGTGTGTTTACTGGATAAGACAAACATTCGCTATTGAGCGTGTCGTCTTCCTGGTGCACTCACACATTGTGTGCGTGATGTGTGTTTACTGGATAAGACAAACATTCGCTATTGAGCGTGTCGTCTTCCTGGTGCACTCACACATTGTGTGCGTGATGTGTGTTTGCTAGATAAGACAAACATTCGTTATTGAGCGTGTCGTCTTCCTGGTGTACTGACACATTGTGTGCGTGATGTGTGTTTGCTAGATAAGACAAACATTCGCTATTGAGCGTATCGTCTTCCTGGTGCACTCACACATTGTGTGCGTGATGTGTGTTTACTGGATAAGACAAACATTCGCTATTGAGCGTGTCGTCTTCCTGGTGCACTCACACATTGTGTGCGTGATGTGTGTTTACTGGATGAGACAAACATTCGCTATTGAGCGTGACGTCTTCCTGGTGCACTCACACATTGTGTGCGTGATGTGTGTTTACTGGATAAGACTAACATTCGCTATTGAGCGTGTCGTCTTCCTGGTGCACTTACACATTGTGTGCGTGATGTGTGTTTACTGGATAAGACAAACATTCGCTATTGAGCGTGTCGTCTTCTTGGTGCACTCATACATTGTGTGCGTGATGTGTGTTTACTGGATAAGACAAACATTCGCTATTGAGCGTGTCGTCTTCCTGGTGCACTCACACATTGTGTGCGTGATGT
>OZ023207.1:27602800-27753431 GCA_963995525.1 Escarpia spicata | reverse complement strand
GGCCTGACACCTGACACCGTGGTCCACGTGCCTGGTAGAAAGTGTAAACAACGATGCATCGAGTTCACAGTATGTGTCAAACTATGTTGATCATCAATAATGAAGAAAGGCCGGGAACAGGAATTGGTGAAATGCGAGTGGGTATGTTGGTGGTGCCTGAATGAGTTGGCGTTTGTTGAAACAAAATATTGCTGAAGACCTACAAGAGTGAGGGGAAGATCACAGAAGAGTAAAAAACGGGGCTGTCAATACCAGTTTGGAAAATGTGGAAGTTATGTTTGACCAAGGAAAATACAGAGGCATTACTTGGCCAAGCCATATGTTAAAGATGCTGGAAAGAATCATGGATGGCAGAATAAGAGCAGAAGTGGAAGGGGATATAACAAGTAGGTTTAAGAGCAGAAAGACGATAAACTGACGGGACGTTTGCCAGGAAGCAACTAGTGGAAAATCAATTGGAAGAACAGGACGATATGGCGGTATGATTGATAGACCTGGAGAAAGCATATAATATCTTACCAACTTACCAAGAGAGATGACGATGGCGACACTGAGGTGGATGAGGTGAGGCATAAATTGGAAAGAGCGATTCTGCGGAAGCTACTGTATGTAGACGATCTGGCGTTAGTAGCGGATGGGGAAGCAGACCTCCAAGAACAATTGACAGAGTAGAAGGATATGTTCAGCAGACATGGACTGAAAACTGTCAAAGAAAGCAGACGCCCGGAGAGTGGAAGTGAAAAGGAACCGAGGAAGACCTAAACTTCGAAGGAAGGACTGAATAAAGAGAGATTTGGAAGGATTGGGAGAAGTGTTGACAATCTGAATCATTTTGTAAATAATAGTGAAAATGTTTTCCAATTAGTGATATTATTTATTAATCAATTTATACATCTCAATCAAATTTGATTGTTAAAACTCTCGCTATAATCTTAGCATAATGCTTGAAAAGTATTTAGAAAACAATGTTGTCAATTTCAGAAATATTCGTGACGAGACGATAACAATGCCAGAATATGCTATTTTTATGTGATTATATGACAACTGTACAAGTATTTGATTGTCAATAAAGCGGTAGACGTTTTATGATATCTACATTCTCTTGCTCCCTGGAAAATACGATCCCATCGGAGCAAGCAAGTCAAGGAGAACGATCAGTGACAAAAAAATAGACTAATATATAGCTACACTAGATTTGTGACATTGCCAACATTCATACTCACAAATAAAAACATAACGAACATATTGCTGAAAACTGATGTGAAGAGGAAATGTCAACAAATGTTGGGCGAAGTAGAACGGGTATAAGTTAAAGGTACTCTTCAACTGATTACATATATGTCATTGGGATGCATTAGTTATAGTCTCTCGTTAGCTACCATTAGCTAGCATTAGCGAGCAGCATATTAATTAAGTTCTCCTAGCTGTGTTGTTGGACACAAGGAGACGACGGACATGTATTTTGCGTATTGTTTTCATTTGGCTAGGAAATACCGTGGTATTGTCGTCGAGAGAGTTGTAGTAGAGGAAATGTGTCTATGTTTTTTTCTTAGGTACCCTTGTCCTTTGATAATGCTTTTAACAAGCAACTACGAAAATTGTGACTTTATCGAACTGTAGTTTATGGGAATGTATGTGTAAACACTTTCTCTGTTTCCAATTTTCTTCATTAACTCAGTAGTAAATTAAATGTCTAAATAGACTCCTATACCAATGGTATATTAATGTATTTTGGATTTGTAATGATATTGCTTCCAATTTTGGAAACAAGATTCGTCTAAGTGGGCTAGACATGTGTAGTGAATGGGAGAACGGCTGACAAAGAAATAAGATACACAGAGAGGGAAGCGGAAATGGAGGCGAGATAGACCCAGACTGCGGTGGGAGGACTGTATACAGAGAGACTTCGAAGGACTTGCCAAGAGTGTAGAACGAGAACGAAAGATACAGGAGTAGTAAAGGAGGTGGTGTACCGCGTATGGTTTGATTATGATGGGAGCAAGAGCAAGAGCAAAAGTACCCGGATGTAGGTCAAGGTCAAAGGTCCCGTATGTAGGCAAGGATCAAAGGTCAAGGCCAAGTACCCGGATGTAGGTCACCTGGCGCCGGTGGCGCCACCTGGCGGGCAGGGCATTAACTAAAATAGCGCCCCTTGCGGAATTTTTTCAAACTAAATTGTGTTGCCCAGTAGCGCCCCCTGTCGGAATTTTTCCTCCCTACATTGGGTTGTCCAGTAGCGCCACCTGTAGGATTTTTCATTAACTTACTGTACAAGTGATGCCACCTGACGGACAAGTTGTAAACTAAATGTAGGAGTACTGCCCAAATTCGTGACTCTTGGTTTGACCATTAGCGCCCCTGGCGGATTTCCCCCGAACTAAAATGGGTTGACCAGTAGTGCCACCTAGCGGAATTTTTTCTAACTAAATTTAGAAGTACTGTCCAAATTCGTGTCTCTTGCACGCTTGCGTGCAATAGAGCCTCCTAACGGATACATCACGAACTTCAAACGTCATCCCCTAGTGGACAAGTGGGCGAAACACATATGAGTACTGCAATAATTCGTGTCTGTTGTTTTTGTCGAGTGCTTACTCCTGGTGAATATATCATCATCAACTGAAAGCACCCCTGTTAGATAAGTGGTGAACTATATAATTACTCTGCAGTCCGCACTTGTGTACATTCTACTCAGCAGTCCGTGCTTTTGAATTTTCTACAATCCGAGATCTTTCGGCACGCCCACGTGACCTTAATGTTCTGTGGAATTGGTATAAAAGGCCTGCATCTGCTTTTTGCGGACATTATAGCTTACATCTTGAAAATGGGTGCGCATTCGTCTACAGACAACGTCCGACAAGAGAGTTTGCTACCGAAGGTGCAGCCTTCTCCGGCTATGGGCCCACTCGACCTCTCGACCCCGACAATCAACCCGGACCAACAGCCAACGACCATTTCAACGACCAGTCCGACGACCAGTTCGACGATCAAACCAATTTCGTCTCTGTCACTTGCGCCGGCAATCGAACCAACCATCAATGATCTCCTCTACAGTCTACACCTTTAACAGCATCATAAGAAAAAATCGACGAGATAACAAAAAACGGTTCTTTTCAGAGCCAACCACATTCTCACAAAAGAGTATTAGCTATTCTCATAGGTTAGAAATGTTGTGCTCGTTCGGCACGACCACGTGACCTTTATGTTCTGTCGAACTCTTATAAAAGGCCTGCGTCTGTTTTTTTTTAATCATTATATCTTTCATTTTGGAAGATGAACAACATGTCTAGTGATAACGTCCGACAAGAGAGTTTGCTACCGAAGGCGCAGCCTTCTCCGGCTATGGGCCCACTCGACCTCTCGATCCCGTCAAGCAACCCGGACCATCAGCCAACGACCATTTCAATGACCAGTTCGACGACCAAACCAATTTCGTCTCTGCCACTTGCACCGTCAATCAGCCCAACCATCAACCTGACGCCATCACCTCCGACGAAGCGTCAGAAGCTTTTGTCTCGTTATACTTGCTCTATGTGTGGCAGTACCTTCAAGTATAAAGGGAATTGGCCCGCTCACGTGAAGCAGGGCTGCTGTCAAATGAAGCAAGATAAACAGCGGCGACGTAAACAACTACGACCATCGCAGAGGCCCTTCACCTGCCCGGACTGTGGGACATCGTTCACACGGAAAAATAATTCCAAGCAACACGTCACCAGCGGGTGTTGTGCACGTCGGAAGAGGGCGGCCGAGGACGCCAAGTTGGAATCGCTTGTGATTTGTCCCGTGTTAAGTCATAGTGTTGTGCCACGATAGTACTATGGATAACGTCATCCAACACACCCAAGCATTGCAAGGAGAAACGACGACAGTCTTTACATAGTAGAGTTGAACGGCTGTGGAGGTTATTAATTCAACTGCAGTGATGAAAGACTGGTTGAGTGTTTTGTTAGACGCAGGTGTGAAGCTATCCGACCTGACGTCCGATCACTTGTGTACTATCGGGAGTTGGTTGCAAGAACCGTTTTCAGAGGAGTGGCGAAACAAATTAAAGCAAATTGTTCTGGCAGTAATGGAGGATGACCTGTAAAGAACTTTCTTTTGTCTTGTTCACGATTAAACTTTGCAAGACTCTGTATCAATGTCTAGTCTCTGGTTCTTGCAGTTATGGACCGTGACATGTAAATACGTTTGTGTTTTTCACAAATAAACTGTGCAAACCTTATCTTGCGTCTTTTTTTCGTGTATGTTCACTCACTCACTCACTCACTCACTCACTCACGCATTGATACATACAAAGAGACAGATATTGATGACACATCACACGAGACTACCGATGTCACTCTTCGGATGACACGAGACAAGAGACGAGACTATGACCGAGATGTGTCACGAGATTTCGGATGACCCGAGACAAGAGACGAGACTATGACTGAGATGTGTCACGAGACTTCGGATGACCCGAGACAAGAGACGAGACTATGACCGAGATGTGTCACGAGACTTCGGGTGACACGAGACAAGAGACGAGACTATGACCGGGATGTGTCACGAGACTTCGGATGACCCGAGACAAGAGACGAGACTATGACCGAGATGTGTCACGAGACTTCGGATGACACATCACACGAGAGTACTGACGAGATAAGAGATGCCGCGAGACTACGGATGGCACATCACACGAGACTATGACCGAGATATGTCACGAGACATCGGATGACACATCACACGAGAGTACGGTTCGACGTGTTATCGCGTCAAATCCCTCCGTTTTCAGGAAAATAGACGTGTTATCGCGTCAAACCCCTCCGTTTTCAGGAAAATAGACGTGTTATCGCACCCCACCTCCTCCGTTTTCAGGAAAATAGACGTGTTATCGCACCCCACCTCCTCCGTTTTCAGGAAAATAGACGTGTTATCGCACCCCACCTCCTCCGTTTTCAGGAAAATAGACGTGTTACCGTGTAAGTGTGTGTGTGTGTGTGTGTGTGTGAGTGAGTGAGTGAGTGTGTGTGTGTGAGTGAGTGAGTGAGTGAGTGAGTGAGTGAGTGAGTGAGTGAGTGAGTGAGTGAGTGAGTGAGTGAGTGAGTGAGTGAGTGAGTGAGTGAGTGAGTGAGTGAGTGAGTGAGTGAGTGAGTGAGTGAGTGAGTGAGTGAGTGAGTGAGTGAGTGAGTGAGTGAGTGAGTGAGTGAGTGAGTGAGTGAGTGAGTGAGTGAGTGAGTGAGTGAGTGAGTGAGTGAGTGAGTGAGTGAGTGAGTGAGTGAGTGAGTGAGTGAGTGAGTGAGTGAGTGAGTGAGTGAGTGAGTGAGTGAGTGAGTGAGTGAGTGAGTGAGTGAGTGAGTGAGTGAGTGAGTGAGTGAGTGAGTGAGTGAGTGAGTGAGTGAGTGAGTGAGTGAGTGAGTGAGTGAGTGAGTGAGTGAGTGAGTGAGTGAGTGAGTGAGTGAGTGAGTGAGTGAGTGAGTGAGTGAGTGAGTGAGTGAGTGAGTGAGTGAGTGAGTGAGTGAGTGAGTGAGTGAGTGAGTGAGTGAGTGAGTGAGTGAGTGAGTGAGTGAGTGAGTGAGTGAGTGAGTGAGTGAGTGAGTGAGTGAGTGAGTGAGTGAGTGAGTGAGTGAGTGAGTGAGTGAGTGAGTGAGTGAGTGAGTGAGTGAGTGAGTGAGTGAGTGAGTGAGTGAGTGAGTGAGTGAGTGAGTGAGTGAGTGAGTGAGTGAGTGAGTGAGTGAGTGAGTGAGTGAGTGAGTGAGTGAGTGAGTGAGTGAGTGAGTGAGTGAGTGAGTGAGTGAGTGAGTGAGTGAGTGAGTGAGTGAGTGAGTGAGTGAGTGAGTGAGTGAGTGAGTGAGTGAGTGAGTGAGTGAGTGAGTGAGTGAGTGAGTGAGTGAGTGAGTGAGTGAGTGAGTGAGTGAGTGAGTGAGTGTGTGTGTTAGAGTCTACCATAGCAAGCGAATTTGAAAACCGCTATGAGCGTAAACGACTGTGTCAATAACATGTAAGGACAACCACCTGACAGGACTTCATTCAAAGAGGTGACCATCAGGGTTCCCAACACCACTCAATGTACGCGGAACTTTTTAGTGTCGGTAGTACTCGGAACTTTTTTAGTGTCGGTAGCACTCGGAACTTTTTAGTGTCGGTAGTACTCGGAACTTTTTAGTGTCGGTAGTACTCGGAACTTTTTTATTGTCGGTAGTACTCGGAACTTTTTTAGTGTCGGTAGCACTCGGACTTTTTACTTAGCCGAACACGTTACACGAATTGAACACAGTAAGGACAACCACCTGACAGGACTTCATTCAAAGTGGTGACCATCATCGTTCCCAACGCCACTCAAACGGCAATGCCAATAACATGTAAGGACAACCACCTGACAGGACTTCATTCAAAGAGGTGACCATCAGGATTCTCAACAACACTCAACGGATACCAATGTAATTAGTCAGAGTATTACCATCTACCGACCATGACAGCTCTCTATTCGTGGACACACTTCCGGGAATACCCGAAGCACAGAAGCCGTCATGACAGTCAAGTAACTTCCGGTGTGACATCACTTCCGACGTAGCGTCCCTAGTATAGACTGCAAATGAATTTGAAAACTGCTATGACCGAAACACTAAACTGTATACACTAGTTTTCGGCGTCATCTCATTTGCATAACCAATCAGACCGAACGTACATCACGTGACTTCCCTTAACACAAAAACTGTATCAGGACTTCATTCAAACAGGTGACCATCAGGGGCCCAACGCCACTCAACGGACACCAATGTAATTAGTCACAGTATTGCCATCTACCGGCCATGATAGTTCTCTATTCGTCGACACCCTTCCGGAAATGGTGAAACCGTAGAGGCCGCCATGACAGGTCGTCACGACATTCAAGTAACT
This sequence comes from Escarpia spicata, assembly GCA_963995525.1. Classification (NCBI taxonomy): domain Eukaryota; kingdom Metazoa; phylum Annelida; class Polychaeta; order Sabellida; family Siboglinidae; genus Escarpia; species Escarpia spicata. The sequence continues at coordinate 27,746,555 of OZ023207.1, read as the reverse complement.
TCCGGTATGACAACACATATATCATAACGACTCCTAGTGGATAATCGGAGTACTACCCCACACGATAGCGAAGGACAACTACCTGACAGGACTTCTTTCAAAGAGGTGACCATCACGGTTCCCAACCCCACTCAACGGACACCAATGTAATGAGTAAGAGTATTGCCATCTACCGGCCATACTAGTTCTCTATTCGTTGACACACATCCTCGTTGGGAATAGCGGAAGCGTGGAGGCCGCCGTGACAGGTCGCCATGTCATTCAAATAACTTCCGGCACTACGTTACTTCCGGCGTAGCGTCCCTAGTAGAGGCCGCCATGACAGTCAAGTGACTTCCGGTATGACATCACATCCGACGTAGCGCCCCCTAGTGGATAATCGGAGTACTACGTCACATGATGATGCCATCTAGCGGGTAAAAATATATAATTAGGTTAGCTAGAGACAAAAAGTTGGGGTTAACCTCGCGAAAATGTTATGTTTTTTTTGTTTGTTATGGGACAAAAACATTACATTTTCGCGAGGTTAACCCCAACTTTTTGTCTCTAGCTAACCTAATTATATATTTTTACCCGCTAGATGGCACCATCATGTGACGTAGTACTCCGATTATCCACTAGGGGGCGCTACGCCGGATGTGATGTCATACCGGAAGTCACTTGACTGTCATGGCGGCCTCTACTAGGGACGCTACGCCGGAAGTAACGTAGTGCCGGAAGTTATTTGAATGACATGCCGACCTGTCATGGCGGCCTCCACGCTTCCGCTATTCCCAACGAGTATGTGTGTCAACGAATAGAGAACTAGCATGGCCGGTAGATGGCAATACTCTTACTAATTACATTGGTGTCCGTTGAGTGGCATTGGGAACCATGATGATCACCTCTTTGAATGAAGTCCTGTCAGGTAGTTGTCCTTCGCTATCGTGTGTGGTAGTACTCCGATTATCCACTAGGAGTCGTTATGATAGATGTGATGTCATACCGGAAGTTACTTGAATGTCGTGACGACCTGTCATGGTGGCCTCTACGGTTTCACCATTTCCGGAAGTGTGTCGACGAATAGAGAACTATCATGGCCGGTAGATGGAAATACTCTGACTAATTTCATTGGTGTCCGTTGAGTAGCGTTGGGCCCCTGATGGTCACCTCTTTGAATGAAGTCCTGTCAGGTAGTTGTCCTTCACTATCGTGTGGGGTAGTACTCCGATTATCCACTAGGAGTCGTTATGATAGATGTGATGTCATACCGGAAGTTACTTGAATGTCGTGACGACCTGTCATGGCGGCCTCTACGGTTTCACCATTTCCGGAAGTGTGTCGACGAATAGAGAACTATCATGGCCGGTAGATGGCAATACTCTTACTAATTACATTGGTGTCCTTTGAGTGGGGTTGGGAACCGTGATGGTCACCTCTTTGAATGAAGTCCTGTCAGGTAGTTGTCCTTCGCTATCGTGTGGGGTAGTACTCCGATTATCCACTAGGAGTCGTTATGATAGATGTGATGTCATACCGGAAGTTACTTGAATGTCGTGACGACCTGTCATTGCGGCCTCTACGGTTTCACCATTTCCGGAAGTGTGTCGACGAATAGAGAACTATCATGGCCGGTAGATGGCAATACTCTTACTAATTACATTGGTGTCCGTTGAGTGGGGTTGGGAAACGTGATGGTCACCTCTTTGAATGAAGTCCTGTCAGGTAGTTGTCCTTCGCTATCGTGTGGGGTAGTACTCCGATTATCCACTAGGAGTCGTTATGATAGATGTGATGTCATACCGGAAGTTACTTGAATGTCGTGACGACCTGTCATGGCGGCCTCTACGGTTTCACCATTTCCGGAAGTGTGTCGACGAATAGAGAACTATCATGGCCGGTAGATGGCAATACTGTGACTAATTACATTGGTGTCCGTTGAGTGGCGTTGGGCCCCTGATGGTCACCTCTTTGAATGAAGTCCTGATACAGTTTTTGTGTTAAGGGAAGTCACGTGATGTACGTTCGGTCTGATTGGTTATGCAAATGAGATGACGCCGAAAACTAGTGTATACAGTTTAGTGTTTCGGTCATAGCAGTTTTCAAATTCATTTGCAGTCTATACTAGGGACGCTACGTCGGAAGTGATGTCACACCGGAAGTTACTTGACTGTCATGACGGCCTCTGTGCTTCGGGTATTCCCGGAAGTGTGTCCACGAATAGAGAGCTGTCATGGTCGGTAGATGGTAATACTCTGACTAATTACATTGGTATCCGTTGAGTGTTGTTGAGAATCCTGATGGTCACCTCTTTGAATGAAGTCCTGTCAGGTGGTTGTCCTTACATGTTATTGGCATTGCCGTTTGAGTGGCGTTGGGAACGATGATGGTCACCACTTTGAATGAAGTCTTGTCAGGTGGTTGTCCTTACTGTGTTCAATTCGTGTCACGTGTTCGGCTAAGTAAAAAGTCAGAGTGCTACCGACACTAAAAAAGTTCCGAGTACTACCGACAATAAAAAAGTTCCGAGTACTACCGACACTAAAAAGTTCCGAGTACTACCGACACTAAAAAGTTCCGAGTGCTACCGACACTAAAAAAGTTCCGAGTACTACCGACACTAAAAAGTTCCGAGTACATTGAGTGGTGTTGGGAACCCTGATGGTCACCTCTTTGAATGAAGTCCTGTCAGGTGGTTGTCCTTACATATTATTGACACAGTCGTTTACGCTCATAGCGGTTTTCAAATTCGCTTGCTATGGTAGACTCTAACACACACACTCACTCACTCACTCACTCACTCACTCACACCAACATACACACACTCACTCACTCACTCACACACACACACACACACTAACTCACTCACTCACTCACTCACTCACTCACTCACTCACTCACTCACTCACTCACTCACTCACTCACTCACAAACACACACACACACACACACACTCACTCACTCACACACACACACACACTTACACGGTAACACGTCTATTTTCCTGAAAACGGAGGAGGTGGGGTGCGATAACACGTCTATTTTCCTGAAAACGGAGGAGGTGGGGTGCGATAACACGTCTATTTTCCTGAAAACGGAGGAGGTGGGGTGCGATAACACGTCTATTTTCCTGAAAACGGAGGAGGTGGGGTGCGATAACACGTCTATTTTCCTGAAAACGGAGGAGGTGGGGTGCGATAACACGTCTATTTTCCTGAAAACGGAGGGGTTTGACGCGATAACACGTCTATTTTCCTGAAAACGGAGGGATTTGACGCGATAACACGTCGAACCGTACTCTCGTGTGATGTGTCATCCGAAGTCTCGTGACATATCTCGGTCATATTCCCGTGTGATGTGCCATCCGTAGTCTCGCGGCATCTCTTATCTCGTCAGTACTCTCGTGTGATGTGTCATCCGAAGTCTCGTGACACATCTCGGTCATAGTCTCGTCTCTTGTCTCGGGTCATCCGAAGTCTCGTGACACATCTCGGTCATAGTCTCGTCTCTTGTCTCGTGTCACCCGAAGTCTCGTGACACATCTCGGTCATAGTCTCGTCTCTTGTCTCGGGTCATCCGAAGTCTCGTGACACATCTCGGTCATAGTCTCGTCTCTTGTCTCGTGACATCCGAAGTCTCGTGACACCATAGTCTCGTCTCTTGTCTCGGGTCATCCGAAGTCTCGTGACACATCTCGGTCATAGTCTCGTCTCTTGTCTCGTGACATCCGAAGTCTCGTGACACATCTCGGTCGTAATCTCGGCTCTTGTCTCGTGTCATCCGAAGTCTCGTGACACATCTCGGTCATAGTCTCGTCTCTTGTCTCGGGTCATCCGAAATCTCGTGACACATCTCGGTCATAGTCTCGTCTCTTGTCTCGTGTCATCCGAAGAGTGACATCGGTAGTCTCGTGTGATGTGTCATCAATATATGTCTCTTTGTATGTATCAATGCGTGAGTGAGTGAGTGAACATACGCGAAAAAAAGACGCAAGATAAGGTTTGCACAGTTTATTTGTGAAAAACACAAACGTATTTACATGTCACGGTCCATAACTGCAAGAACCAGAGACTAGACATTGATACAGAGTCTTGCAAAGTTTAATCGTGAACAAGACAAAAGAAAGTTCTTTACAGGTCATCCTCCATTACTGCCAGAACAATTTGCTTTAATTTGTTTCGCCACTCCTCTGAAAACGGTTCTTGCAACCAACTCCCGATTGTACACAAGTGATCGGACGTCAGGTCGGATAGCTTCACACCTGCGTCTAACAAAACACTCAACCAGTCTTTCATCATTGCAGTTGAATTAATAACCTCCACAGCCGTTCAACTCTATTATGTAAAGACTGTCGTCGTTTCTCCTTGCACTGCTTGGGTGTGTTGGATGACGTTATCCATAGTACTATCGTGGCACAACACTATGACTTAACACGGGACAAATCACAAGCGATTCCAACTTGGCGTCCTCGGCCGCCCTCTTCCGACGTGCACAACACCCGCTGGTGACGTGTTGCTTGGAATTATTTTTCCGTGTGAACGATGTCCCACAGTCCGGGCAGGTGAAGGGCCTCTGCGATGGTCGTAGTTGTTTACGTCGCCGCTGTTTATCTTGCTTCCTTTGACAGCAGCCCTGCTTCACGTGAGCGGGCCAATTCCCTTTATACTTGAAGGTACTGCCACACATAGAGCAAGTATAACGAGACAAAAGCTTCTGACGCTTCGTCGGAGGTGATGGCGTCAGGTTGATGGTTGGGCTGATTGACGGTGCAAGTGGCAGAGACGAAATTGGTTTGGTCGTCGAACTGGTCATTGAAATGGTCGTTGGCTGATGGTCCGGGTTGCTTGACGGGATCGAGAGGTCGAGTGGGCCCATAGCCGGAGAAGGCTGCGCCTTCGGTAGCAAACTCTCTTGTCGGACGTTATCACTAAACATGTTGTTCATCTTCCAAAATGAAAGATATAATGATTAAAAAAAAACAGACGCAGGCCTTTTATAAGAGTTCGACAGAACATAAAGGTCACGTGGTCGTGCCGAACGAGCACAAAATTTCTAACCTATGAGAATAGCTAATACTCTTTTGTGAGAATGTGGTTGGCTCTGAAAAGAACCGTTTCTTGTTATCTCGTCGATTTTTTCTTATGATGCTGTTAAAGGTGTAGACTGTAGAGTAGATCATTGATGGTTGGTTCGATTGCCGGCGCAAGTGACAGAGACGAAATTGGTTTGATCGTCGAACTGGTCGTCGGACTGGTCGTTGAAATGGTCGTTGGCTGTTGGTCCGGGTTGATTGTCGGGGTCGAGAGGTCGAGTGGGCCCATAGCCGGAGAAGGCTGCACCTTCGGTAGCAAACTCTCTTGTCGGACGTTGTCTGTAGACGAATTCGCACCCATTTTCAAGATGTAAGCTATAATGTCCGCAAAAAGCAGATGCAGGCCTTTTATACCAATTCCACAGAACATTAAGGTCACGTGGGCGTGCCGAAAGATCTCGGATTGTAGAAAATTCAAAAGCACGGACTGCTGAGTAGAATGTACACAAGTGCGGACTGCAGAGTAATTATATAGTTCACCACTTATCTAACAGGGGTGCTTTCAGTTGATGATGATATATTCACCAGGAGTAAGCACTCGACAAAAACAACAGACACGAATTATTGCAGTACTCATATGTGGTTCGCCCACTTGTCCACTAGGGGATGACGTTTGAAGTTCGTGATGTATCCGTCAGGAGGCTCTATTGCACGCAAGCGTGCAAGAGACACGAATTTGGGCAGTACTTCAAAATTTAGTTAGAAAAAATTCCGCTAGGTGGCAATACAGGTCAACCCATTTTAGTTCGGGGATAATCCGCCAGGGGCGCTAATGGTCAAACCAAGAGTCACGAATTTGGGCAGTACTCCTACATTTAGTTTACAACTTGTCCGTCAGGTGGCATCACTTGTACAGTTAGTTAATGAAAAATCCGACAGGTGGCGCTACCGGACAACCAGACTTAGGCAGAAAAAAATCCGCCAGGGGGCTCTACTGACCACCCCCAATTTGGTTCGACAAATTCCGCAGGGGGCGCTGCTTTATGTCATGACCTACCGCCAGGTGGCGCCACCGGCGCCACGTAACATATATCCGGGTGCTTGACCTTGATATTTGACCTTGACCTACATCCGGGGTGTTTGACCTTGACCTTTGACCTTGACCTACATCCGGGTACTTTTGCTCTTGCTCCCATCATAATCAAACCATACGCGGTACACCACCTCCTTTACTACTTACAGGGAAATGTTGACAGTTGGTGGAGAGAGCAGTGCAAGATAAGTGAGAGAACAGAAGAAGAAAAACTTATAAGTGAAATCACGGAACGAAATTGAGGCCAGCCTGAGCCCTGACAACAGGGAAACAAGAGGAGAACAACATTGACTACTGGCCATGTTATTCTGGTCGTTTTGGCTCCTTACGCCAATATTTTGCAATGTTAGCAATGTATAAGACGGCTAACTATATATGTCCTAAATATGTTATAGTGCACAAACGTTAGGGACGTTTGCATTATAATCACGTTTTGCGATACAAAATAAACGATTGTTATCAGTAGTACCCGTTTTTTATTTCGGACCCCAAATGGTAGTGCACGCGCATACATGAGGATATTAAAAAAAAACATATATATATTATGCTTATTACGCATTGTATGCGGACCACTGGAAACACGAAACGTTCACGACTTGTGACGCGATTACTGAAACTTAATATACATCGGTTTGCGTTTGTGGAGAATCGCCCAGTCTGAGCACTCAACTAACGCTCTAAGTACTATGGTTGTGTCTGATATATTTTAGTAACCAAATGTTACATCTACATCAACGTATTCGCGATCAACACAGACTCTACTTTTGAAATAACATACATATATGTGCGGTAAGTTTTCACTTATTTAGTAGATCTCCAGAAATGTTTCAGTAGCAAATAGATTCCGCAGTATATTGGTAATTGATAGTAGTAAAGCAACGCTAATAACTGTTTTGAAGCATCAAGTAATAACATCATGTACGGTAGCGAATTGAGATACATAATACAGGTAATACTAACTTAATCATATTAACTGACTAATGTGAGACCTACTTGAATGTTGTACCAAATAAACATATATGTTGGTGAGCCTACTAATGGAAGGCTTATGCACTCTGAAATGTCGCCATACGACACAAAGCTATGCTCTTGTTTTTGTTGGGACCTGGACGACGCAGCTTGCTCCGCAGCCTCTGTTACCCGGTGTCACCTGAAAGTATGAGTGTTTGCGAATATGAGTGCACACTGCAGGCGTGCATGCGAGCATGCGTGCAAGTGTCATACATGCTCGTGTACATGGATGCAAGTGTGTATGTACGTGTTGGGCGCATTTGTTGGTTGTGCACAATCTGCTGAATGCATTGTATTTCGCTGCGCCATCTTCCTAACATTAAATGTTGGATATATCAATATACAATTTAAGGATAGTTTTTTTTATTATTTGGCGCTAGAATTACGTATGGCACAGATCCATTGGTTACATCTCGTGTAAGGCAGATTTAACTTTTACACTAGAGGGGTAATCCAAAGATGCCTCAGAGGTGCAATGGCGCAAATTACGCCAATCAAAAGCCCTCGCTCGGATTACACAACCTGCAAATATGTGTGCGATCTGCAGATAATGGCGAAATATCGGTGTTTTGCGTAATCGATAATAGCGCATATGCGTGTGCGTGTGCGTGTGCGTGTGCGTGTGCGTGTGCGTGTGCGTGTGCGTGTGCGTGTGCGTGTGCGTGTGCTTGTGTGGGTGCGTGTTTATGTGTGAATGTGTGTATGTATACATGTGTGTATGTGTATATGTATGAGTGAATATGTGCATGTGTTCGAGTGTGCTAGTATTTCGTAACTAAGATATATCAGTTCTGGTATCATTTTAGTTGCTCTCCTATGTACTCTTTCTAGCATATCTATTCCTTTGTTGAGATACGGCCTCCACGCTTGTATACAATATTCTAAATGAGGCCTAGCTATTATTTTGTACAGTGGCATTTTAGTTGTTTTTCCTTGATCGCTATATTTCGCCTAAATAATCCAATGATATGATTTCCCATTGAAGCTGCAATTCCGCACTGCTCTGAATCCTCCATGACAGCACTTATTGAAGTGCTGTCTATCTCCATCACGTTTAATCCTTCTAAACACTTTTGTATCATCCGCAAATGTATCGTTTCCATGTCCTACGTAGAGGCATTTACATTTCCCAAAATGGAACATGTGTCATTTTTCAGACCATTTGATCAACATATCAAGATCATCTTGTCAATGGTGTGTATCTCCGTCACATTTAATCCTTCTAATTTTTTTATCATCCGCAAACTTCAACAACAAGTTACCTGTTATATCATTGCCCAGTGTTTTTGTATATATTAAGAATAATATAGGTCCCAATACTGATCCCTGTGGCACACCACTCAAAACCGATTTCCAATTTGAAGCCTCCCCATCAACAACTACCCGTTCTCTGTTGTCAATCAGCCATTTTCTTGTCATGTTAATTATACCATCCACTATGCCATGGAATTTTAGTTTTTGCAGTAATCTTTGAAGTGGCACTGTGTCAAAATTGTTCTGAAAATCTAAGTAGATAATATATACTGGTGATCCCTCGCTTACTCACTTAGTGATGTCTTCCAAAAAACATAACATATCTGTTAAGTATAATTCGCTTTTATAAGCCCATGTTGAGATGGGTTTATCAAGTTATATTTAACCAGAAAATCTACCATATGATCTTTAATTGTGTTGGGTAATAATTTGCAAATCATATATGTTAAATTCACAATATGAGTGGTTTCTCGGACCTTTGTTATATAACGGTATAATGTTTGCTTCTTTCAATTCTAAAGGAACCACTCCCTGGTTTAATGACATGTTGAAAACTGCTGCAAGCGGTATGCTAATTGCTTCTATAATTTATAATAGTAGTTTGGGAGAAATTCCATCCACTCCATGTGATTTATTATCCTTCATTGCCCTTATTTTCTTAGCTACCATTTCAGTGGTTACAATTAGGTCTCCTAAATAGTCTTATTTCGCCCCCTTAAACTTAGCCTCTGTTACTGGCAGTGAAATAATATAATATCTGATAAACACCAAACTAATGTATTCATTCAGGCCTTCTGCCATTAAGAATCCCTCTGATATTATACATCAAACACTTTGTCTATAGGACTGACCTAATCCTGAACATTCTGTTTGCTCCGAACATATGGTCGATTCTTACGAAAGGTCGGCACATGGTTGAACAAGTGACTTCAATGTATCTCTTCCAACTTTTGTGTCAAGAAAACAGACATGTCGAACACTATAAAAAACTAAATGGGACACCTGACTATTTATGCCTGTGGCCACAGCAGCACGTGAGATATGGATGACATATTCAACTGTATCCATACAAATACACGCAGGTTTGCATGAGATAACACCGACGTGTCGTGTAACTTATTCTATATCGTATATTGTTTTGGTAGGTTAGTATGCCCGATATGTTAAAGCACGAGAGGCATTCAAGGTTTTTGGCCTAACTTGCTATGTTCGATATATTTGCCACACTTACAAAGCTGTTAAATTTTCTTTTTACACGTTTTATTTATATATGATAGCACATCAATAAGTGCAGTTTAAAAGAAGAAGCCGTCATTAACTAAATATTCAGGTCATGTTTCAGTGGAGATGTTATATACCCCAGTGGCACACTGCTACAATTTACTAATGACTGACTGTGTGTGTTATCTGAGTAAATTGAAGTATGTTGTATGGATACTCAACATCTGCTTTGGTTAAATCAACGTCATAGTTAAGAACAGGGCCTGGTTAACTAACAAAACTTTCTAGGCACATGTGGATTGGATAATATACAGTTAATTACTCATTCTTTATAATAAACATCATATATCGTTTTAAAAACAACTATTTATTTTGTTTGTCAGTTGACAGTTACAAAGAAAGTACATGTTACTGTCCAATGTTACGTCATTGTTAAAGCGAATACATTTAATGTAAACCATACATAAATATATGACTTGGCACACCAAATATCATCATATGTACCGAAACAAAACACGTAAACAAGTTGAGAAAATGCCTAAATATTTCTGAGAACAATGAATGTTGTATGGATACAATGGTTTTGTATGGATACTGTAAACCCGCACATTGTATACTCGACGTCATACTGCAATAATATTCGTATAACTTGCTTAACCCATAACGAAATAACTGACCACCAATAACGACCATCGCGTATGCCGACATGAGTTCATCTACTGATGTTATGAGCAAATTATGTCACGACACTCTGTGACATGCGCTGACGTCACACGGATGAATTCCATTTTGCATTCAGCCATCCAAAAGTACAATACAATAAAATATAATAACTTTATTGTCTGTTGGGTTACATACAATTTCCTTTAGGCTTGTTCATATAAAATCTTACACATGTATGTATACAAGGTTAACATACGTACTAAGAGCGAGGTTATCACATAATATTCATATCTCATGCACAATAGGATTTATTGATAGATTATATACATATAGATAAGTAAACCACAATAGATAAGTAAATAAGTAAACAGATAAACAAATAAACCACAGGAGGAAAATGTCTATCATAAAAGTAGTACTGTAAACAATCAGGCTAATACATGGGGTCATAGTAAATACATTATAAAATGGTAAACATTATAACATGGTAAGCATACTATCACATATTATAATTATTCAATTAAGCACATATATATATATATTGCAAGAGATTATTATGAAGTCATAGACATGACTAAAATTGCTAAGGTTCATTTACACATGCATTCTTTTATCACGAGCATTCAGTCCTTAAGTTAAATAATAATCCAAATGAAAGAAGAATAGCGTTACCATGACTAGATATCTGGCTCCGGCATTACAAGTAAAAAACAAACTGTGGAGCAACGGCATATACACTGCAGGACACTAAGTCACAAATAGCACAATATAATGACATAAAAAAACTAAATGCAATCAAAATACTGCTACAGAAAACATTCACTTACAGTTGAGAATGGACACTTCAGATGGTATAACAGATTTTTTAAAGAGATTCTTCCGAGCAAGGGGCATCTTATATCGTCGGCCTGAAAGGAAGCTGCTAGAACTGACCCAAAAGAGGATGGGTGGGGTCGCAGACAATAGTAGTAGCTTTACTTCTGACAGCGCCATCGTACAAGTCTTCCAGCGAGTACTGCCCTGACCCAATAACTTGTCCTGCGATTTTGACAATGCGAGTCTTTCATGTTCAGATTACCAAACCATACAACACCAATGAAGGTCAGAACACTCTCTATTAAACTCTTATACACAATTTCCAAGATTTCTTGGTTATCATCAAAAGATCTAAATTTCCTGGTTTGCCTTTTTTACAATGTGATCAGTGTTATCAGTGAAAGACAGCTTGTTGTCATAAAAAGTGCCAATGTATTTAAAACTGGACACAACTTCATTAGTAATCTTGGCAGGAGCAAAAACATCAGAGACTTTCCTGTTGTCGATCACAAGTTTTTTTCTTTCGTTTAGCCAACGTTGGTCGCGCTCAGTCTGCTCTCAATGACCATCACAACAAGCGCACGCGCTATGCTCATCAAGTTATACTCATCTCTCTATCTATGTATCTATGTATCTCTCTCTCTCTCACTCTCTCTCTCTCTCTCTCTCTCTCTCTCTCTCTCTCTCTCTCTCTCTCTCTCTCTCTCTCTCTCTCTCTCTCTCTCTCTCTCTCTCTCTCTCTCTCTCTCTCTCTCTCTCTCTCTCTCTCTCTCTCTCTCTCTCTCTCTCTCTCTCTCTCTCTCTCTCTCTCTCTCTCTCTCTCTCTCTCTCTCTCTCTCTCTCTCTCTCTCTCTCTCTCTCTCTCTCTCTCTCTCTCTCTCTCTCCCTCTCTCTCTGTTGAAGCGAAATGCGTATTTTCAATATAGTCCAATGTGCAGGAGCCTCCTGAGTCGTTCGAGATGTTGAGCAAAAGTAAATCCGCTGATGTTCACATGTTCAAATATTGGTCGCTTGTCATGAGCGTTACTTTACTACTAGCAATTACCAATATACCGCGGAATCTATTCGTTTCTCAAACATTTTCTGAAGACCTATTAAATTCGGGAAAACTTATCCACATATAGGTATGTAATTTTTTTATTGTGACTGTTTTGATAGCGAATACATTGATGTAGAATCAACATTTGGTTACCAAAATATATCCGACACAGCCGTAGTTCGTAGGGCTTCAGTTAAATACTCAGACTGGGCGTTTCATCGCATACGCAAAACGATGAATATTGAATTTCAGTAATCGTGTCACTGGTCGTGAACGTTTCGAGTTTCCAGTGGTCCGCATACAATGCGTAATAAACAAAAGATGTATATTTGTCTTTCCATATTCCCGTGTATGCGAGTGCACTGTCATTTGGGGACCGATATCAAAAAACGGTACAACTAATAAACAGCGTTTATATTGTCTCTCAAACCGTGATTGCAATAATAATATATTTCATTTGTTATAGCGCTAGATCCACAATTGTTCGTGGCGCTTTACAATACATCATGCGTCATGATCATTAGACTAAACTATTAGTACTAGCAAAGTCATTTAAACAAAAAAATGTGCGATAAAATAGTAATAAAACTATTAATAAATAAATTAAGTAAAAGGCAACAACCTATTTGGAATATGGTAGTAAGATGTTAACTTAAAATAAACACAGTACAATATAATAGAATTAATAAATTACAATGGATAAGTTAATCACTAAAATACAGCAGTATAAAATCAAATAAATAAATAGTTATCAAATATATTACTAATATAAATAAGTCCACTGAATCACTTAGGACAGTCACAAACAGGCTACTAGCGTTCGTCTAGAATTTTATTATAAATAAATGTGTTTTTTTACATTTAAAACTGTCAAGAATGTCGGAAGATTCATGTTAATTAGGTAGAGTGTTCCAGAGAGTTGCATTGGCCACCGCGAAAGAACAGTCACCAACTTTGTCGCGAGTACGCGTTACTGATAACATGTTGTTGTCAGCAGACCGCAGTGATCTAGCGGGTTTCTAAGTACACAGGAGATCACGCAAGTAGACGGGCGCATTTTTGTGCGGAGCAACACTATCACTCCGCGGGTGACGCAATATCACACGAGTGGCCGAGTTGAGAATACGTTGTGATGTTGTTTGCAGATGTTCCGTAAATGATTGAGTTGCAATAGTCCAACCGCGATGTTATTATGGCGTTGACATTGGGATCCTTCGTTGCTTTAGGCAAACAATTTGTTGATTTGATTAATGTGGCGTAGGTGGAATGCGCACACACTAACGGTTTGTGACACCTGTTTGTACATGTTCAGGTGTCTCTCCACGTAGACGCCGATATTCCGGACACATCGTGAAGCTGCAATCGTACAATCACCAACACGTATTACGATGCCATCAACAAGTGTGGCGGCCGACTTAGGCCTTGCTGTCATTCATGCACATGTAATTCCGCGCCATCACCAATGTTTTATGTCATCCAGGCATGCCTCCATTCGACGTAAAAGAGCAGCGTAAGCGGTTGTACTTAGATCAAGGTGGGAATAGAGTTGTAAGTCATTAGCGTAGTGGTGGTAGCAAAGGCCATGTTTTCTGACGATATCGCCTATTGGTTGCACATACAACGAGAAGAGCAATGGGCCTAGGACGGAGCCATTAGGGGCAACTGACGTCAGTGGAGTTGTGCCCGAAAATGTGTCACCAACTACGACGCGCTGAGTCCGTGCCTGCAGGTAAGATACCACCTAGTCTAATGCTTTGTCAACAAAGCTGTAGCGCAATTGTAGTGGTCGAATTAAGATGGCATGGTTAATTGTCTCAAAAGCTGCACTAAAATCGATGAGAACCAGTGATGTGCCTTGTTTGTTGCCCGTGGCTGATTTCGTGGCACTGGTAACGTATAGTAAAGCCGTTTCCTTCGAATGGTGTTTTCGATACGCCGATTGGTAGCTGTCATTCATTCCCTGATTAGAGACGTATGTGGATATTCTAAGCGCCACTACTTGCTCAACTTCTTTAGACAAATATGTGAGATTACTCATTGGACGGTAGTTATTCAAGACGTCTCTGTTAACCGATGGCTTCTTCAACAAAGGACATACAATAGCCTGCTTAAGCAGTGCAGGCATGACCATCTTTAAGAGATGCATTCGTGATCAGTGTTACAATGGACACAAGACTGGAGGCATTCTCTTTCAGCTGGTTGGCAAGTAGAAGATCTAGCACACACGCTTTGTTCGTGGTAGCTAAAATTGTTGTGATTTCTTCGGTTGTTGTAGGATGGAAGACGTGTATCGGATCTACGAAACATTGATTTTTATCACATGTAGCCAGATCAGTTGTTGTGCAAAGTTGTAAGCTTGACAACAATTTATCGATTTTGTCACTAAAGAAATGCGAAAATAGTTCGCATCATTCCACTGCCGAGCTGAATTCCGGATATAGCTGAGAATTTTTACTACCAAGAGATCTCACTAGACGAAACATTGTGTTGTTGTTAGCGTTTTCTAAGCGATCTTGAAAATATAAAGTTTTTTATCTCCAGTATCAAGGCATTCATCACGTGACGTGACGTACAAATGGCGATGAATTTCAAGTTTGGCTTTCCTCCAAAAATTTTCCAAGTTACGTTTCTTCTCACGGGCAAGGTCATTGTCTGCGTCGTAGGTGGGTGGGTCGAGTTGTTTCGTATGAGTACAGTGCGCCACGGAGCGTGCTTATCCATACACTTAGTTAAATTGGTGTTGTACGTAGCGAGTAATTCACCCACATGCATATCTTGACAGCATGATGTCATATCAGCACAAACATGTTTTATTTCGTCTCTCAGTACACATTTATCAGTGTCCCGGAAGTTACGTGTTGCGGTCGTCGATACCATAGAAGGTAGTTCCAGTGCGTTTATTGCAATTTCTATACGATGATGATCAGAAATTGAGTCTGGAAGAACTGTGACAGCAGATATGAGGTTGTTGTTACTATTGCTGACGACAAGATCCAGGATATGTCCACTAGTGTGCATAGGTGAACGTACATGTTGACTTAGGTTGAACGACTCAAGAAGATCACGTAGATGTACATATTTAGTTTCGCTATCAAAGTGGGTATTGAAATTCCCAACAATTATGGTGGGTACGACAGATATAGACGCTTCGCTGAATTAGTGTTCAAATTCCGATGTTAACCAGGATGTCTTACTTGATGCCGGGGTGGTAGACAACCCACACGTTGAATTTCATACAATGCGGGTTAACTAACTGCAAACGGAGTAGTTCAATGGTTGTTAAATATAACTTCGGTTGCAATTTTGTTTTGTATGTAGCGCGATGCATAATTGCCTCTCCACCGCCACAAAGAGAAGCACGTGCGACATGTTTGAGTGTTTATCCGGGCGAGTAATAAAGGAGGTTAAGTACGATGTACGGTATGATTATGATTAGAGCAAGAGCAAAAGTACCCGGATGTAGGTCATGGTCAAGTACCCGGATGTAGGTCAATGTCAAAGTCAAGTGCCCGGATGTAGGTCAAGTGGCACCACCTAGCGGATAGGTAATGAACTAAAAAAAGTCTAACTGAATTGGTTTGACCAGTAGCGCCACCTATCGGATTTTCCGTGAACTAACTGTACAAGTGGTGCCACCTGGCGGACAAGTTGTAAACTAAATGTTCGCGTACTGTCCAAATTCGTGCGTCTTGGTTTTACCATTAGCGCCGCCTAGCGGATTTTTTGGTTAACTAAATGTTCCCCTAGCGGATAGGTCATGAACTACAAGAGAAATGTCTCTTGCAATTTGGGCACTGGAACGGTGTTGGTGTGGGCTTGTTGGCAGGTGGTAGACTATTCCATAAGCTCATGATGTACGTGTTTACGGTTCAAATGTGAGCAATGAAATGAATGGCGAGATGAATTTTACGCACTAAAATACGAAAATGTTACCACGGTAACATGTTGAAAAGATCAAATGTCAGAAAACGACGAAGGGATGGCGTGAGTGAGTGCGTGAGTAAGTGAGTGAACAGACACGAAGGGTGAGTGAGTGAGTGAGTGAGTGAGTGAGTGAGTGAGTGAGTGAGTGAGTGAGTGAGTGAGTGAGTGAGTGAGTGAGTGAGTGAGTGAGTGAGTGAGTGAGTGAGTGAGTGAGTGAGTGAGTGAGTGAGTGAGTGAGTGAGTGAGTGAGTGAGTGAGTGAGTGAGTGAGTGAGTGAGTGAGTGAGTGAGTGAGTGAGTGAGTGAGTGAGTGAGTGAGTGAGTGAGTGAGTGAGTGAGTGAGTGAGTGAGTGAGTGAGTGAGTGAGTGAGTGAGTGAGTGAGTGAGTGAGTGAGTGAGTGAGTGAGTGAGTGAGTGAGTGAGTGAGTGAGTGAGTGAGTGAGTGAGTGAGTGAGTGAGTGAGTGAGTGAGTGAGTGAGTGAGTGAGTGAGTGAGTGAGTGAGTGAGTGAGTGAGTGAGTGAGTGAGTGAGTGAGTGAGTGAGTGAGTGAGTGAGTGAGTGAGTGAGTGAGTGAGTGAGTGAGTGAGTGAGTGAGTGAGTGAGTGAGTGAGTGAGTGAGTGAGTGAGTGAGTGAGTGAGTGAGTGAGTGAGTGAGTGAGTGAGTGAGTGAGTGAGTGAGTGAGTGAGTGAGTGAGTGAGTGAGTGAGTGAGTGAGTGAGTGAGTGAGTGAGTGAGTGAGTGAGTGAGTGAGTGAGTGAGTGAGTGAGTGAGTGAGTGAGTGAGTGAGTGAGTGAGTGAGTGAGTGAGTGAGTGAGTGAGTGAGTGAGTGATTTGTTAATCGGAACTTAGACGAGTACCTTTACTTGCGAAGTGTAAGACTATTAGTAAGGTTCCCAACATATGCTTTGCATTACACTATGAAAAAGACACAAGATGAGGTTTGCACAGTTTATTCGTGAACAACACAAACGTATTTACATGTCACGCTCCATAACTACAAGAACCAGAGACTAGACATTGATACAGAGTTTTGCAAAGTTTAATCGTGTACAAGACAACACCGCACCTCACTACTTCAGTCTTGCCTGCCATACGGCGAGGAGCCCTTGCGGGTCCAACAAATTCGGTTCGGATACTTGGTTGGGTTGCAGTCAACCAGTCTTTAATCATTGCAGTTGAATTAATGTCACCAAAGGTCTCATAAAACCACAAGACATATTTACAGATCATCCTCCATTACTGCCAGAACAATTTGCTTTAATTTGTTTCGCCACTCCTCTGAAAACGGTTCTTGCAACCAACTCCCGATAGCACACAAGTGATCGGACGTCAGGTCGGATAGCTTGAAACCTGCGTCTAACAAAACACACAACCAGTCTTTCATCACTGCAGTCGAATTAATGGCCTCCACAGCCTTGACAAAGTGCATATAAATTAGAATGTTATCAGGTAACATACAATCGTGATGAAATTGACTAGGATCGTCTATCTCGCAAGCGAGACACTGCCGTCTCGAGAGTTCAACGACGGCACATGCTATACGACATGCAATCGTCTTCTTCATTTCCGTCGCAGGAAACTCGTAAAGCGTAAAGTTCGGACCAGTGGTGACAGGAGCAGCGGTTGTCACATTGGTTGCGTGAGTAGAAATTGTGACATCGTCAGGAGCGGAAGTTGTCACATCGGTCGTGTCGGCGGAAGTTGTCACATCAGCAGGGATGACAGTAGACAGAGGCTGAAACAGGATACGGAGCCTAGTGTATCACCTCCACGTGAGTGACGTTGAAATTTGTGTAAGTATCTCGTCGAGTTTTCTTTATGGTGAGAGACACACGAGTTCCCGTCAACGAGTTCAGTTTGTAAGTCTGCATCGTTTCGTCCATAACAGCAAACGTCTCGGCATTCACGTCTAGGAGAAGAGCCATACACTGGTCGAATAAAGTCAGCCATATAGATCAACCCGTCGCTGTCTCGACAAAGCACATGCGCACCACGAAATGCACGTCAGAGGAAACGTAACCGTGTCGTTCGCATTGCAAATGTCCCCTATCGTCGGTAATCATACGCTTCTTGCAGTACCTGCACCCGATGTAGAAGGGAGTGTGCTGGCGTACTCTGTCGATGAGGAGACCTCTGATCTCGATAACGGCGTCGGCGCTTACCGTTGCTTCTAGAGCTGAGATGTCCACTACGTCCACGACGTCTGGTTCCGACGGCCCGGAAGGACGGTTGATCACCGGCGTGATGGGTCGGCTCGTCGGCTCGTCGGCTCGTCCTCGTCGCTCGAGTCTGCCGCATTGCGAGGTGGGTAGTAGGGTGTCTTCAACATGATGATGATGTTAGCCGTGCTGTCGTCGTGATACGAATGACGGTCCGATTGGCAAAACACCGCGCTTATATTGTTAGAAAATGTGCCGAAAAGTCACGTGGGCGTGCCGAAAGATCTCGGATTGTAGAAAATTCAAAAGCACGGACTGCTGAGTAGAATGTACACAAGCGCGGACTGCAGAGTAGTTATTTAGTTCACAACTTATCTAACAGGGGTGCTTTCAGTTGATGATGAAATCCCTATGCTTTAACATGGTAAAAATTCCCTATGCTTTAACATGGTAAAAATTCCCTATCTCCTAACATGGGAAAATCCCTATGCTTTAACATGGTAAAAATTCCCTATCTCTTAACATGGGGAAGATTCCCTATGCTTTAACATGGGGTTCGCTCACTTGTCCCGCCAGGGATGATGTTTGTAGTTCATGATGTATCCGTCAGGAGGCTCTATTGCACGCAAGCGTGCAAGAGCCACGATTTTTTGCAGTAGTTCAAAAACATCCGCTATGGGGCGCTAATGGTCAAGCCAAGACGCACGAATTTGGGCAGTACTCGAACATTTAGTTTACAACTTGTCCGTCAGGTGGCACCATTTGTATTGTTAGTTCACGGGAAAATACGATAGGTGGCGCTACTTGTCAAACTACTTTACCTACACCCGGGCACTTGACTTTGACCTTGACCTACATCCGGGTACTTGACTTCAACCTTTGACCTTGACCTACATCAGTGTACTTGACTTTGACCTACATCCGGGTACTTTTGCTCTTGCTCTTGCTCTAATCATAATCATACCGTACATCGTACTTAACCTCCTTTACTACTCGGGCGGGGTTACTTCGTCTATTGTCTCCGTTCGTCTTAAGCCACGCCTCTATGATTGCCAGCACAGCCCATTTATGCTCAATACTATATTCGTTTATAGTCGTCGCTTGATTGCGTAGGGATCTAGCGTTAATCAAAGCCAAATTTGGGGTATAATGACTGGCGATGGATTTCGTACTGCGGTTTTTTCAATTGTTACCTGGGTGAGATTTGCTTTGTTGACACCTCGCCATTTACAGATGCCAGGTTTCACATTCAACGGCCCAAGTGTGATTATTGGCCTGGCACGCCTCGTTCCAGCTGATGTACTGCGCCTAGTCAGTTCAGCGTCCGTATTGTTGTTGTCCACGGTTGGCTAGGCGGTTGACGGCCGTGTCGTAGGCCGATAAGAAACGTCCTGTACAACGACATGCTTCGCCGGACGCTGGCATGCTGAGTGTAGAAGTCCAGCTAATGCGTGCTCCGGTCAAGCTTGGTTAATCACAGCTGTCACGCCTCAAGATTAAAAGTTAATATAAAAGTCGATAAAAACTGAAGATTCACGGCACGAACCATTTGCAAATGTCCCGCTTATATTCCTTAGATATTCACAATTCAGCATATAGAAACATGAACACTTTATAAAATTCAAAACAATGAAAGTCTTGACTACTTTACATAGTCCGCGAGCAGCCGCATTGCGGCGCATCAACCATATAACATCAACATCACTATCATTTGCGCACAATAACATATTTAGGACGTATATAGTTAGCCGTCTTATTACCTACCATTGCAAAATGTTGGCGTAAGAAGCCCAAGACGACCACAGGAAGTGGTCATTTTTGATCTTCTCTTGTTTCCCCTGTTGTCAGGGCTGAAGCTGGCCTCGATTCCGTTCCATGGTTTCAGTAAACACGATTTTGTCCTTCTTTTCTCTCACTTATCTTCCACTGGCCTCTCCACCAACTGTGTCCAATCCCCTCCATCTTTCGATCTCATTCTACACTCTTGACAAATCCTTCAAAGTCTCTTTACACATTCCTCCCATCGCAGCTAAGGTCTTCCTCGCCTCCATTTCCGCTCCATTGTCTGGACATCTGCCATTCTCCCATTCACTACACATGCCCAGCCCACTTAGACGAGTAGTAGTTTCCGAAAGTGGAAGCAGTACCAGTAAAAATCTATACACTACATTAATATACCTTTGATATAGGAAACTATTTAGAAATTCAATAATTTACTACTGAATTATTGAAGAAAACTGGAAACAAAAAAGTGTTTACACATACATTCCAATAAACTACAGCTCGTTAAAGTAAAAACAATCAGAATTGCTTTTTAACGGCATCACTAACGGAAAAGGTTACCTACGAAAACAATAAAAAAACAATCTAGAAGCATTCCCCCTGCTACAACTCCGTCGACGGCAATACCACGGTATGTCCTAGCCAAATAAGAACAATACGTAAAATGCATGGGAATTTCACATCAATCGATTGACCTACTCGAGAGAGTGTCGAATTGTCAATGATATTCATATTGCTATGCTATTGGCTTGAGGGTAAACAGTATTTTGTTTCCGTGAGGCCAAACACAAAAGTATAGAATCTCTAATAAAAAATGAACTCCGTAAAGGCATTACATGGCTAAACATTAATAAATTGTCACTAAACAAAGATATATATAAATATATGATTGTTCATGTAGTCAACAAAGAGACGCAAATTCCTACTCTTAAAATATATAATATTTATATTGAACGAGTGGATGAATTTACTTTTTTAGGCTTAACTCTGGACATAAATCTAAGGTGAAAAAAACATATAGACAACATTGCAAATAAATGTTCTAAAACTACGGGTATATTAAACAAATTAAAGCATGTACTACCGTTACAAATAAAGACAAGTGTATACCATTCTGTAATATTATCACATATTAATTATTGTATTATCGCTTGGGGATACAAAGGCAGTCGAATAATGGAAATACAAAAAATGCAATTCGAATAATAACATTGAACAGGTATAATTCACATACAGAAATACTCGTTAAAACACTTGAAATATCGAAAATAGATGATCAGCTAAAGTTACAAGAACTGAAATATTACTATAAATACAGTCATGGTAATTTGCCAGTTTATTTTTTAAACTGGTGTAGTATCCTAAATTATAATATACACAGTCACAATACACGCAATGTTACAAATGGACACACATCTAAGACAAGACATGAATTTGCAAAATAATGCTTAAAATACAATTTGCCTCACGTCATAAATTATACTCCATAATTAGTTATATAAAAAGTATGTACTCACAGTTTATGCGTGTTTGCGAATTAAAAAAATATATAATGTCTTTAAAAAAATATGAAAACACATGTACACAATAAAATTGTTCCACATGTCAGTTAAATATCCAAAACTAATAAAATACACATATATAAGGATATAAGCATATATATTCTATACATACAGGTACCTAGGAATCTTCACTCTGTTATTTATAATTGTACTATAAAAAAAGCATCCAACTACATACACTTTATATACAGCTACTTTTATAAAGATATAAACACCGTAATGATATATATATATATATATATATATAATAGTTTCATGTGAAGAGCGGCCAATTAAATTTGTGTTATTCTATGGGTGGCTCCTGAGATTTCATTTGATTGTTCTTTCTTTTATTGCATTGTTTATCATTAGTTATAATTTAGTTCTGTTTACTAATAGTTGATGTATACGGTATTGTGATATTTATATACTTGTACTATTTGGGCTCAAAATAAACATATTGTTCTTCTTCTTGTTCTTATTCACATTTTATTTATGTAGGTTCCCTGGATGGATGTATGCCTGCTTTCAGGTATGCATATAAGTAGTAATAGAGGTGGTCCAGCGTAGAGGTTGTCGCGGTCCGAAGGAAATCCCATGTTAAGAGATAGGGATTCACCCCAGACCGCGCCAAACCCTTTCGCGCCAATTATGCAAATGAGGTCTTTGGCGCGGTCTTGGGGGAGTGCAATTGACCAATCACGAGCGAGCTGGGCATTGTGGGCGTGGTTAGTTATGCAAATGTGCTTGGAAAAGTAGTTCCGACCCCATGTTAAAGGATAGGTCGTTTTTATCCCATGTTAAAGCATAGGCTCTATTATCGCAAAGGTATCCGACCACTTTTTGGGTTTTTATCCCACGTTAAAGCATAGGCCATTGTTATCCCATGTTAAAGCGTAGGCCATTTTTATCCCATGTTAAAGCATAGGGAATTTTTATTCCATGTTAAAACATAGGGAATTTTAACCCCATGTTAAAGGATAGGCCATTTTTATCGCAAAGGTATCCGACCACTTTTCGAATTTTAATCCCATGTTAAAGCATAGGCCATTTTTATCCCATGTTAAAGCATAGGGAATTTTTATTCCATGTTAAAACATAGGTAATTTTAACCCCATGTTAAAGGATAGGCCATTTTTATCGCAAAGGTATCCGACCACTTTTCGAATTTTAATCCGATGTTAAAGCATAGACCATTTTTATCGCGAAGGTATGCGACCACTTTTCGAATTTTATCCCATGTTAAAGCATAGGCCATTTTTATCGCAAAGGTATCCGACCACTTTTCGAAATTTAATCCCATGTTAAAGCATAGGGAATGTTCACCCCATGTTAAAGCATAGGGAATTTTCACCCCATGTTAAAGCATAGGACATTTTTATCGTAAAGGTATACGAACATATACCGAACAGCATTTGGATATGTCACACACGAGATTGCTTGACCCGTAGGTCCAGGCTCCGCCAAGGGACCGAGCCTTTATTTGTTTGACTATGACATGTCGAAAATGTGGTGAAGTAATGTATACGAAATGTAGATTACATATAGGACTATGTTATATCAGAGCCTATAGCCTCGTTTTTCGAACAGAGTGACCATTTTGGAATTAGCCCTTTGGTGTCTGTTACAAAAACCCGTACTCGAGACGTGTCTGGACACGTTTGTTTGTCGCAATCACGCGCACCCTGTATGACGTCATGGTACGCGCTGTAATTTTATACACGAAGTGAGTTGTTCAAGCAGATAGTGCTTTGGTTAGACCTTGTATTGAACTTGCGCGTATGTAATGTAATTCCTTCATGTGACGTCAATTAAATAAGTAATTGCGCATGCGCAATAGTGGCTATTCTTATATGTCGTAGGTTGTCGACCCTTTGATTAGGTGTAGGACGCTCCTAGTCTGTACATTTACAACTTTAACATAGGTCCAAACCCGATAAAGCATAGGCATAGAGGCTAAAGGCTATCTGGCCTACAGCGCATAACCACTGACAAACAACTTACAAACACTGACAAACAACTTTCAAACACTGATATTCAACTAAAAAACACCGACATACTATAGCGAGTGAAAAATGTCCCTGTTAACCGGTATAAACTGGTATAAATCAAGCCTCAAGGTTCTGTGTTGAAAAAACATCCGTGTATTTGTCCCGTGTTAAGGCATTGCCATAGGGAATTATACGAACTTATCTATTAAAACATTCAAACTACCAGCTATCTGTGTAATATTTTGGTCAAACTGTTTGTCATGTAACAGTATTCGTCATACGAAATTTGTACTTACCGAACTTTTTGAAGTTATTATAGCAGTTGATAGCCTGTACACAAAGTAGTGTCAAACTGTTTTGAAGAGGTATTCCTTGTTCAAGGCTCATCTACATGTATGTCTCATCTGTGCCTAGAGACCAACAATACTGTTTCAACATTTTATCATACTGGTGTTCTTAACCTATACGTGTGTACGTGTGTACCTCCGAAAGTGAGCAAATAGATGGGTTATCGCGTGAGATTTGCTTCAAAAGGGAGCAAATTGACGGGTTATCGCGTGAGGTTTGCTCCAAAAGGGAGCAAATAGATGGGTTATCGCGTGAGATTTGCTCCAAAAGGGAGCAAATAGATGGGTTATCGCGTGATATTTGCTCCAAAAGGGAGCAAATAGATGGGTTATCACGTGAGGTTTGCTCCAAAAGGGAGCAAATAGATGGGTTATCACGTGAGATTTGCTCCAAAAGGGAGCAAATAGATGGGTTATCGCGTGAGATTTGCTCCAAAAGGGAGCAAATAGATGGGTTATCGCGTGAGATTTGCTTCAAAAGGAAGCAAATAGACGGGTTATCGCGTGAGATTTGCTCCAAAAGGGAGCAAATAGATGGGTTATCGCGTGAGATTTGCTCCAAAAGGGAGCAAATAGATGGGTTATCGCGTAAGTGTTTAGAACTTTTTAGTGTCGGTAGTACTCGGAACTTTTTTAGTGTCGGTAGGACTCGGAACTTTTTTAGTGTCGGTAGTACTCGGAACTTTTTAGTGTCGGTAGTACTTGGAACTTTTTAGTGTCGGGTAAAAATATATAATTAGGGTTAGATAGAGACAAAAAAGTTCGGGTTAACCTCGCGAAAATTTAATGTTTTGTCCCTCTGAAATTTTCGCGAGGTTAACCCCAACTTTTTTGTCTCTATCTAACCCTAATTATATATTTTTACCCGTTAGATGGAGCCATCATGTGGCGTAGTACTCCGATTATCCACTAGGTGGCGCTACGCCGGAAGTAACGTCATACCGGAAGTTACTTGACTGTCATGGCAGCCTCTACTAGGGACACTACGTCGGAAGTGACGTCGCACCGGAAGTTACTTGACTGACATTGCGGACTCTACGCTTCGGGTATTCTCGGAAGTGTGTCAACGAATAGAGATCTATCATGGTCGGACACTAAAAAGTTCCGAGTACTACCGACCCTAAAAAGTTGTGAGTACTATCGACACTAAAAAATGTCTGAGTACTACCACCACTAAAAAGTTCCGAGTACTACCAACCCTAAAAAGTTCCGAGTACTACCGACACTAAAACAGTTCCGAGTACTACCGACCCTAAAAAGTTCCGAGTTCTACCGACACTAAAAAGTTCTGAGTACTACCGACCCTAAAAAGTTCCGAGTACTACCGACACTAAAAAGTTCCGAGTACTACCGAAACTAAAAAGTTCCGAGTACTACCGTCACTAAAAAGTTCCGAGTACTACCGACACTAAAAAGTTCCGAATACTACCGACACTAAAAGTTCCGAGTACTACCGACACTAAAAAGTTCTGAGTACTACCGACCCTAAAAAGTTCCGAGTTCTACCGACACTAAAAAGTTCTGAGTACTACCGACCCTAAAAAGTTCCGAGTACTACCGACACTAAAAAGTTCCGAGTACTACCGAAACTAAAAAGTTCCGAGTACTACCGTCACTAAAAAGTTCCGAGTACTACCGACACTAAAAAGTTCCGAATACTACCGACACTAAAAGTTCCGAGTACTACCGACACTAAAAAGTTCCGAGTACTACCGACACTAAAAAGTTCCGAGTACTACCGTCACTAAAAGTTCCGAGTACTACCGACACTAAAAATTCCGAGTACTACCGATCCTAAAAAGTTCCGAGTTCTACCGACACTAAAAAGTTCCGAGTACTACTGACACTAAAAAAGTTCCGAGTACTACTGACACTAAAAAATTCCGAGTACTACCGATCCTAAAAAGTTCCGAGTACTACCGACACTAAAAAAGTTCCGAGTACTACCGACACTAAAAAAGTTCCGAGTACTACCGACACTAAAAAGTTCTAAACACTTACGCGATAACCCATCTATTTGCTCCCTTTTGGAGCAAATCTCATGCGATAACCCATCTATTTGCTCCCTTTTGGAGCAAATCTCACGCGATAACCCATCTATTTGCTCCCTTTTGGAGCAAATCTCACGCGATAACCCATCTATTTGCTCCCTTTTGGAGCAAATCTCATGCGATAACCCATCTATTTGCTCCCTTTTGGAGCAAATCTCACGCGATAACCCATCTATTTGCTCCCTTTTGGAGCAAATCTCACGCGATAACCCATCTATTTGCTCCCTTTTGGAGCAAATCTCATGCGATAACCCATCTATTTGCTCCCTTTTGGAGCAAATCTCACGCGATAACCCATCTATTTGCTCCCTTTTGAAGCAAATCTCACGCGATAACCCATCTATTTGCTCCCTTTTGGAGCAAATCTCATGCGATAACCCATCTATTTGCTCCCTTTTGGAGCAAATCTCACGCGATAACCCATCTATTTGCTCCCTTTTGGAGCAAATCTCACGCGATAACCCATCTATTTGCTCCCTTTTGGAGCAAATCTCACGCGATAACCCGTCTATTTGCTCCCTTTTGAAGCAAATCTCAAGCGATAACACATCTATTTGCTCCCTTTCGGAGCAAATCTCACGCGATAACCCATCTATTTGCTCCCTTTTGGAGCAAATCTCACGCGATAACCCATCTATTTCTCCGTTTTGGAGCAAATCTCATGCGATAACCCATCTATTTGCTCCCTTTTGGAGCAAATCTCACGCGATAACCCATCTATTTGCTCCCTTTTGGAGCAAATCTCACGCGATAACCCATCTATTTGCTCCCTTTTGGAGCAAATCTCATGCGATAACCCATCTATTTGCTCCCTTTTGGAGCAAATCTCACGCGATAACCCATCTATTTGCTCCCTTTTGAAGCAAATCTCACGCGATAACCCATCTATTTGCTCCCTTTTGGAGCAAATCTCATGCGATAACCCATCTATTTGCTCCCTTTTGGAGCAAATCTCACGCGATAACCCATCTATTTGCTCCCTTTTGGAGCAAATCTCACGCGATAACCCATCTATTTGCTCCCTTTTGGAGCAAATCTCACGCGATAACCCGTCTATTTGCTCCCTTTTGAAGCAAATCTCAAGCGATAACACATCTATTTGCTCCCTTTCGGAGCAAATCTCACGCGATAACCCATCTATTTGCTCCCTTTTGGAGCAAATCTCACGCGATAACCCATATATTTCTCCGTTTTGGAGCAAATCTCACGCGATAACCCATCTATTTGCTCCCTTTTGGAACACATCTCACGCGATAACCCATCTATTTGCTCCCCTTTGGAGCAAATCTCACGCGATAACCCATCTATTTGCTCCTTTTTGGAGCAAATCTCATACGATAACCCGTCTATTCTGATGTGTCATCCGTAGTCTCGTGACACATCTCGGTCATAGTCTCGTCTCTTGTCTCGTGTCATCCGAAGTCTCGTGACATAACGTGTGATGTGTCATCCGTAATATTGTGTGATGTGACATCCGTAGTCTCGTGTGATGTGTCATCCGAAGTCTCGTGACATATCTCTTGTTTCGTTTGTACTCTCATGTGATGTGACGTCCGTAGTCTCGTGACATATCTCGGTCATAGTCTCGTCTCTTGTCTCGTCCCTATTCGCGTCTCTTGTTACTGGGCGTAGCAGTTTAATATGAGTACATTAACATCTATGTACTGAACTACACAGATATAAGTGGTTAACATATCTGTGTTGTCGCCAGAAGGT
Organism: Escarpia spicata; assembly: GCA_963995525.1. Taxonomy (NCBI): domain Eukaryota; kingdom Metazoa; phylum Annelida; class Polychaeta; order Sabellida; family Siboglinidae; genus Escarpia; species Escarpia spicata. The sequence goes on along the minus strand of OZ023207.1, from coordinate 27,718,938 downwards.
CCATCGCCACTGTTTCGAAACGGAGTCTTGCAACCAAGTATTGATATTACACAACTGTTCGACTATCACGTCGGATAACTTGCGTCTAACAAAACACTCAAACAGTCTTTCACCATCTAGTTGTTCTGAATTCATGTGCGTGTTGTGTGTTTCGTACCACGTGTATGTATCTATGTATGAATCTATGAGTTCATTTTCGGTTACCCATGCCAGGTTAGTTGTTTTACGACAGAAGCAAGTTTCGAAGGTTTTACCGAAGAAGCACGAATTTAAATACTATAGTATGAAAAAAGATAAAACGTTCTAATGGACATTTGTACACTTGACCCTTAATACGGTAAACTATATAGATACTGGTACATCTTATCTGGGAGGTTATTGTGTGTCTGTACTGTTCTAACATAACGCTTCACTATTATGACGCTTCACTTTCCTCGAACAATGTAGATAGCGAGCACTGCGCCGTCTTGTATTGATATATGTTCTTTGGCATCAAGACGATCGAGTCGACATTGTGCATCGCTCATAGCGTGTTTATTTATTTAATAACGATGTTGAACGCAATTATACACATACGTACATACGTACACACATATAGGTTAAGAACACCAGTATGATAAAATGCTGAAACAGTATTGTTGGTCTCTAGGCACAGATGAGACATACATGTAGATGAGCCTTGAACAAGGAATACCTCTTCAAAACAGTTTGACACTAGTTTGTGTACAGGCTATCAACTGCTATAATAACTTCAAAAAGTTCGGTAAGTGCAAATTTCGTATGACGAATACTGTTAAATGACAAACAATTTGACCAAAATATTACACAGATAGCTGGTAGTTTTAATGTTTTAACAGATAAGTTCGTATAATTCCCTATGGCAATGCCTTAACACGGGACAAATACACGGATGTTTTTTCAACACAGAACCTTGAGGCTTCATTTATACCAGTTTATACCGGTTAACAGGGAAATTTTTCACTCGCTATAGTATGTCGGTGTTTTTGAGTTGAATATCAGTGTTTGTCAGTGTTTGTAAGTTGTTTGTCAGTGGTTATGCGCTGTAGGCCAGATAGCCTTTAGCCTCTATGCCTATGCCTAGGCTATGGCTATGCTTTATCGGGTTTGGACCTATGTTTAAGTTGTAAATGTATAGACTAGGAGCGTCCTACACCTAATCAAAGGGTCGTCAACCTACGACATATAAGAATAGTCACTATTGCGCATGCGCAATTACTTATTTAATTGACGTCACATGAAGGGATTACATTACACACGCGCAAGTTCAATACAAGGTCTAACCAAAGCACTATCTGCTTGAACAACTCACTTCGTGTATAACATTACAGCGCGTACCATGACGTCATACAGGGAGCGCGTGCTTGCGACAAACAAACGTGTCCAGACACGTCTCGAGTACGGGTTTTTGTAACAGACACCAAAGGGCTAATTCCAAAATGGTCACTCTGTTCGAAAAACGAGGCTATAGGCTCTGATATAACATAGTCCTATATGTAATCTACATTTCGTATACATTACTTCAGATAAAACGGTCTCCGCTGAATTTATAACCCTTTTATTACACATTACGCCTTATTATAACACCACATTTTCGACATGTCATAGTCAAACAAATAAAGGCTCGGTCCCTTGGCGGAGCCTGGACCTACGGGTCAAGCAATCTCGTGTGTGACATATCCAAATGCTGTTCGGTATATGTTCGTATACCTTTACGATAAAAATGTCCTATGCTTTAACATGGGGTGAAAATTCCCTATGATTTAACATGGGGTGAAAATTCCCTATGCTTTAACATGGGATTAAAATTCGAAAAGTGGTCGCATACCTTCGCGATAAAAATGGTATATGCTTTAACATGGTGTTAAAATTCCCTATGTTTTAACATGGAATAAAAATTCCCTATGCTTTAACATGGGATAAAAATGGCCTATGCTTTAACATGGTGTTAAAATTCCCTATGTTTTAACATGGAATAAAAATTCCCTATGCTTTAACATGGGATAAAAATGGCCTATGCTTTAACATGGGATTAAAATTCGAAAAGTGGTCGGATACCTTTGCGATAAAAATGGCCTATCCTTTAACATGGGGTTAAAATTACCTATGTTTTAACATGGAATAAAAATTCCCTATGCTTTAACATGGGATAAAAATGGCCTATGCTTTAACGTGGGATAAAAACCCAAAAAGTGGTCGGATACCTTTGCGATAATAGAGCCTATGCTTTAACATGGGATAAAAAACGACCTATCCTTTAACATGGGGTCGGAACTACTTTTCCAAGCACATTTGCATAACTAACCACGCCCACAATGCCCTGCTCGCTCGTGATTGGTCAATTGCACTCCCCCCAGACCGAGCCAAAGACCTTGGCGCGAAAGGGTTTGGCGCGGTCTTGGGGGAATCCCTATCTCTTAACATGGGATTTCCTCCGGACCGCGACAACCTCTACGCTGGACCACCTCTATTACTACTCGTGTATATACTGGTATTGCTGCCAAGACTGGTTTCTATCAAGAAATAACAGATTTATTGGATTTTTTTTATAAATTAATGTTAACCCATTTAGTCAAATTTTCATGTAATAATGTATACATTTTGTAATTCAATAAATATACCAGTTGTTTATTAAACATCGGATCACCATGGATGCATTTTATTAGGTTATATTATTTAAGTAGGCTCCCTGTCGTAGATATTATATATATGTATATATATATATATATATGTACATATATATGTATGTATGTATACCTATACATATATATATATATATATATATATATATATATATATATAATAATAATAATAAAATGTATCCGTGGTGATCCGATGTTTAATAAACAACTGCTATATTTACCGAATTACAAAATGTATACATTATTACATGCAAATTTAACTATATGAGTTAACATCAATTGATTAAAAAAATTCCAATAAATCGTTTATTTCTTGATCAGTTTTGGCAGCAATGCCAATACAATACAAAGCGGCTAATTCAAATTGTGTCGGTGTAAGTTGTATGTTTTTTGTCGGTATTTTGTAACGGTAGTGTCTTTGGGCTGATCTGAACGGTGGGGGTAACCACGGACACTGCTTGTTTTTATTTTAGACCAGTATTTTGCCCTGTGTGTATCTTCAGCAAGGGCAGTAATTAAGGTATCTAGGCTGATTAAGTTTTTTATATCAAGAGCCACTGAATCACTCGGAACATTGTTGACACAAATGTTTTGCTAATAATAACAACAACAATAATAATAACAACAATAAATATAACAACAACAACAATAATAACAACACAATCTCCATTTTCGCTCATTAAAATAACAGTCGTATATTCTTTATATTAATGTTAGTTTCGTTTAAGATTTTACGCGTTTTAAAATAATTTCCGAAAAACATTTCCATTTGATAATGTTTCCTTGGATACCCCAGCCTGCCACACACGACAAATGCCTGGCAGGTGGTCTGTTTTAAAGAGCTGACAACTGTGGAAATAGTATACACCAGTGTGTTGCATTACTACCTTGTGAAATCGCATTAATTATCCGGTCGCCAAAATTTAACCCACTGGTATAATAATAAGTGCAGAAATGGTGCTTCCCTTAATTGAATAGTCATTACGTTGTGCAATTTGCTTGGGTAAATTTTAGGCGACAAAGCACCTAGACGTAGGATATCAACATTGTTGGCATCAAACCCCAGACATTTCATCACAGACCCCTGTCAAAAAAAATGTTAATAATGCAAGCAAGTTGCTTTACAAAAGAAGGTGTATGACAAAGGAGTTGTGACAGTTGCGTAGTAACTGGCATTATCACTGTCCCACTGACCCTTGTGTTAGTGTATATGCGTGTATGCGTGTGTGTTCGCGCGCGCGCGTCGCGTGTGTTTATGTGTGTGTGTGTGTGTGTGTGTGTGTGTGTGTGTGTGTGTGTGTGTATGTGTGTGTGTGTGTTTGTGTAGTGGTGAATGTGTGTGTGTATGCGCGCGAGCGTGCGTGCGTATGTGCGTGCGTGTGTTATTGTGTAGTGGTGAATGCCTGTTTGCGTGAGAGGAAGAGCATATATATATATACTGATGTTTTACAAGTTACATCTTGTTTTCACCAATAATTTCATGGAGAATGTAGGTGGACACGTGACTCCCTCCGTATTTATCTATGGTTAACCTGACTTTACTAACACTATCAACAATAACGACATCCTCTAAAACTACGACACTCATTGCTTTCATCTGTGATATATTGCAGTGCTGTGTGAGAGGGAACGTCTGTAGTAGTCAGTATTTAGCAGAAGTTAAGCATATCATATATTCGCTTTCCAAAAAACTTAAATTTCTTCCCAAATGCACCATATAAACCAAACGAGTTAACGTCCTCGAAAACTTCGATGTATTCCACATTGCCAGTGAAGTTGGGTAACACGACTGGCGCCCAGGAAAGCTTCCCTTGGGAATGGGACAGGGATAGACTCGAGCTTGATGCATCTATCAACCTCACTACGGCCCTTAAGAGACGTTGGTCATCTGCGAAAAGTTGACGCAGTTTGCAGTAGTCCGACAGTCGTCAGCATCCAGCCCAGTACTATAATTGTTGTGGTCGACATTAAAATAACCACCTGATAGTTAAACATATCGCATTGTTATAGTTTATAGATACGCACTCTGTGTGTGTGGTTATACACATATAGACACACACCATGACATTGTTTATTAAATCAATTGCCATGTGTAATAACAAAATACATACTGTGATGTTTGTATTATTTGGACTAAACATACAGTCTAGTTAGCTGCTATTAGTTTAACATCTGCCATCTAGGTTTGGAGTAAAGCATTACATCGATGGGTCCGAGAAACATCGCACCAGAAATCATTATGTCTCTACAAATTATGAAGTAACACAACTTTGCATGTCTTAACAATAACAGACATAACAATTGGCGACGAGGACAAAACTGTTAGCAATAGGTCACATTACCTAATACGATGGCGGCAAACTAGAACTTGACCTGCTACAACAATACTTCATGGCAAATGAAATTGAGACGTTGCCAGCGGGGGCCGAATACAATGAAGAGACACGATGGACAGCCGAGCGGAAACGGTTGGCAACATTTCTGAAGCTGGTCGGAACAGACACGTACAAGTTATTGAAAAGTCTTGTGAGTCCGAACGTACCGTCAACTAAAACATTTCGAGAACTGACTGACACATTGAGAAACCACTTAAAACCAAAAAATTGGTTGTAGCTGAGAGATTCCCGTTTCGCAAATGTCAACAGCGAGATGGCGAGATGGTCTCTCAATTCGAGGCTGAACTAAGAAAACTAGCATCAACCTGTGAATTTGGCGAATTTTTTTGTCAAGCGCTACGAGACCAGTTGGTGTGCGGGTTTCGAAATGTAGACACACAACGGAACTTGTTATGTGAAAAAAGAGACTTTGACAAACAGCCGTTGCAAACGAAATTGCAGGAAGTTAATCGAAAGCCACCCACAGTCCGGCAAATGACAATGCCAGGCCGACGTCAACTATGGTAAACGCAGTGAAAGACAAAAATCGTGGACATTTCAACAACAGCAGACAAGGAGCCTTTGGTAAACAGGCAAGTTTACCGAAGTCATAGCGGAGTTTTCGTTGCAACACTAGAATCACGCGTACCAAAAATGTCGTCATGAAGGAGTAGATGGATGACGAACTGCAACGACTGCAGGAATATGACATTATCGAACCAGTAGCATTATGCAAATGAGCAGCACCAGTTGTTCCTGTCAGATAGGTAACTGGAGCGAGAATTTGTGGTGACTTAAAGGTGACTGTAAACCAAGCAATCGTAGTGGATAAGTATCCTCTGCAAAAAGTGGAAGATCTGTACGCGTCGCTTGCGTGTGGGTCGACATTTTCAAAACTCTATCGCAGTTTGCTGGCAGGTATTCCGAATGTGTGCATATTCCTGGACGACATTTGGTTGACTAGCAGGTATTCCGAATGTGTGCATATTCCTGGACGACATTTGGTTGACTAGCAGGTATTCCGAATGTGTGCATATTCCTGGACGACATTTGGTTGACTAGCAGGTATTCCGAATGTGTGCATATTCCTGGACGACATTTGGTTGACTAGCAGGTATTCCGAATGTGTGCATATTCCTGGACGACATTTGGTTGACTAGCAGGTATTCCGAATGTGTGCATATTCCTGGACGACATTTGGTTGACTAGCAGGTATTCCGAATGTGTGCATATTCCTGGACGACATTTGGTTGACTAGCAGGTATTCCGAATGTGTGCATATTCCTGGACAACATTTGGTTGACTAGCATCATGGAACAAGAACATATGGAAAACTTAGTAACGTTACTACAGCCTCTCGAAAAAGCTGGTTTGATACTAAGCCAACAGAAGTGTGAACTATTTCGGTCTTCGGTGACGTATTTGGGACATTGAAGCGATCGACGGCGGATCAGGTAAAAGTAGTCCGCGATGCGCCAAGGCCCACACATGTGAAGGAGTTGAAGTATGGATCGGACCTTTCCACAAAATTGACACCGTTGAATGGGTTGCTAAAGAAAGGTGTGAAGGGGTGTGGCAGAAGCCACAAGAAGACGCGTTCATCAGAGTGAAGGAGGCGTTACAGTCGAGCGCACTCCTTGTTTATTTCGACCCGAGTAAGCAGATGTAACTTGTATGTGATTCCTCACCATATGCAGCGGCGTAGTTCTGTCTCATGTTATGTCCGATGGTTGAAAAAGACCGATATCATTTGCATCACGAAGTTAATCAGCAGCGGAAAAGAACTATTCGCAGCAAGAGAGAGAGGGTATGAGCCTGATATTTGAGTGAATAAATGTCACCAGTATATGTATTGAACTCAGTTCACACTGGTCACGGATCACCACCCATTACATTTGACGAAAAGCGAGCGGTGCCACGCAATGCGTCTGGGTGCATTTAAAGGTAGAGACGTGTACAGGGTACAATTACACAATTAGGTATCGCAGTGGTGTTACACACGAGGACTGCGATGCATTGTCATGGCTGCCTTCGTCAACAAAGCTACTTGTAACACATGCGCCTGCTGAGATGAACTGATCGAGCAGATGAAAGAGTTGACGGTGACAGCAGCGCAGACCCGGAGCGCACACAGACAGTGGACGCTATAGGACAACCCACTGTACAGAGTACACAGATACGTACTTACCGGATGGCCCACAAACGACCTGGTAATTCAGGAATACAGTAGATTCCGTGAAGAATTGAGCATGCATGAAGTGTGCATTATGAGTGGTTTAAATGAAAACACTGGCGCGATCGTACGTCTGGTGGACAGGCACAGATGCACACATAGAACAAGTGACGAAACTTAGTTTTCAATGCGAGCAAAACGTGATGGAATCAACTCGCGTAGCAATGACGCCATTGCTATTCACACAGAGACCATGATAACGTTTACTGTTTGTGGTAGATGCTTATTCTAAATGGTTAGCTAGCTCAGTCGTAAAGTCAGCGACAACACACGCAACAATCGAAGATTTTCAAAAACTATTCGCGGATCATGGATATATATATATATATATATATATAGAAAGAGAGAGAGAGAGATATATATATATATATATATATATATATATATTACCGGGGCTTGTCCTTGTGTGGCTGGCTTTTGGTATATCAGAATGAAGCAAAACACATCCAACGAGTTCTCCGTATATTACACTGAATTCAATTAAGAACACTGATGCATAACACCACCATTGAATTATTTCTTGCGGAGGAAATGTCCTACGAAATATTGCGATTGAGCAGTCTAAGTGTGTGTGTGTTTGTGTGTGTTTGTGTGTGTTTGTGTGTGTTTGTGTGTGTTTGTGTGTGTGTGTGTGTGCACGCGAGCGCTTGTGTGTGTGTACATGCGCTTGTGCATGTGGGTGTTGTATTTGTGTGCGTGGATACGTATGTGTGTGTGTGCGTGCGTGCGTGCGTGTGTGTGTGTGTGTGTGTGTGTGTGTGTGTGTGTGTGTGTGTGTGTGTGTGTGTGTGTGTGTGTGTGTGTGTGTGTGTGTGAGAGAGACGGTGTTTACTGTGCGTATTCGTGTTGGTGTTGGTGTTGGTGTGCGTGTGTGTGTTCGTGTGTATGTGTGTGTGTTCGTGTGTGTGTGTTCGTGTGTGTGTGTTCGTGTGTGTGTGTGTGTGTGTGTGTGTGTGTGTGTATGTGTGTGTGTGTGTGTGTGTGTGTGTGTGTGTGTGTGTGTGTGTGTGTGTGTGTGTGTGTGTGTGTGTGTGTGTGTGTGTGTGTGTGTGTGTGGTATATCAGAATGAAACCGAGACACGTCACACGAATTCTCCATATTTGACGCTGAGAAGCTGTTAGCCTATCTGAGTCGGCCAAAGAATAAAGAACATTGCCGCTTGATTCGCCTGAGATTCTTCATTACGTTAGAACATGCAACTGATCTAAAGTCGGCAATTCAGGAAGTTGCCGATATCTCGCATAATTCTTTTCGCCACTTCACTTTCAGGATATACGAATATATGATGCGGGGCGCAGTACATTGCTGTGGTTACCTTCACTCTTGCTGCTCTCAAACGTCGACTGTATATAATCCCGTCGTCCCTCAGAAAACTGTGCTTCACGTTAAGGATTAGCGCTTCGGGAAGTCTACGCAGGTCACGTGCCATGAGGGGAGCGAAATACGGGTCAGTAAACACCGTCTTGGCTCTATTCCAGAGGGCTCCATTTCCGCGACGACACGCCAGGGATTGTCGTTTCTGAGCTGACTTGTCGTAGGTGTCACAGAGAGCCGACCAAGGCACCAGTCGGCCGTAGCGGGCCTTCGCGGCAGCCTTGTGTGGCAGTTGCGGGAGAAATCGATGAGGGGAAGGTCTGTTACGTCTCCGAAGGCGTACCACAGCCTACAAGAGGAGATGATATTCATTAAGGACATTCAATCCTACCTCCCTCATGACAACCACACCGCGTGTGTTATTCAATTAAGAACACCAACAATTTCCAATTTCTGATTTCCAAGTTAGCACATTAAATAAACACATCGTCATTGTGCGGACTTGCCTTTGATGTGGCACACGGGAAGGACATATTACACAGTTACAGAGACAGCATAATAATGTTGTGTAGTTGTGCTTAATTTCAACCTCGCGCATCATATTAACAAAATAATAATATATTTTATTTAATAAAACACCATATCCAAATGAATTCGTGACGCCTAATCAAACAAAATAGTTTAGAACTGCAAAATAAAAAATACATGTTTGAAATATTCCACTAGTAATAAGACTATATATATATATATATACATATATATATCTATACACATATATATGTATCCATATATATATATATATATATATATATATATGGATACATATATATACATATATATACATATATACTTCTAATTGCAGCTTACGTCGACCGTTTATACATATAGCGCCGCGTTATGCAGACCGCTGTTTTAAGCAGACCAAAGCCGGTCTGCCTAAAGTTTTGACGTGTTAGTTCGCAACTAACACGATTGAGTTTACCATTATCTTTGTTAGTGCACACAGTTCATCCGAAAATGAAGTAGTGTGTGTAATTATTTAAAAAATGAACAACATTTTAATTGATTTTGAGCATGTTTTTTCCAGTGCCGTGTATATTTGACAGTCCATAACTAGAGGCATTATGCAGACCGGGTAAAAGTGCTTATAAATTTATATTTCTGCTATATATTGAATGAAGTGTTGGCATTTCGTGTTCAATGTATTATAAACTTCAACATGATATATATAGTTTTATAATTATGTGTAGATTAAGAAATATGCATATTTTATGACCATTCGAAGCATTCGCCCTGCCCCTGGCTTCGACTTCAGTTCATGCCGCAAAACTTGCGACATTCGCTAAATACTCTATTGTATAACATTGAAAATTATGCGCTTACTGTCATTTGTTGAACGTAAATGCTTAATTAATCTGTATCATGTTTGTTTAATTCATCAAATGTTATGCGATTTTTTGACAAATTATGTTTGTCGTAAATCAACACGGCACGATTTTCGTCACTGACCTGGGTGGCGTGTTTGTTGGTTGCGAAGTTGCATGAATTTGAGTATTGGTAAGTATTTCACTCAACATCATACTCAGTAAATTCAATAATTAATTCTTCACACTGACGTTTACTTGTATTTATAAAACTATTCTGATTTGTGTCTTAGCGCACTTTTGAGGCCGCTGCGGCCGTTCAGTGACTATCAGTATCAGTCATGAGCATGAGCGATAATACTACTCGGTATCTGCCCTATTTGAGTTTCTGCCTCATTACGATTATATAGCTGGATCTCATATTAAATACATCTTTACTCAGATATATATCTGACACAATAAGCAAAGGACGTCTACAAACTTGCAACAAAGTTATTTGTCTCAAATTAAAACGAGGCAAACAGGTTTTTGACAGATATTTTGATAGCGAACGCAGTCCACGTGACTACAGAGTACAGTGCACCACATTGGTGACGGTGATGTAAACAACCGTAATATTAAAATTTATCGGGCGAAATTGTATGCAACTATTCACCCTAATTACCACAAGAAAGTTAATGAACAGCCCGTGGAGTTTATACAGTGAATGCGTTGCGATTTGTCGCACAGTGATGATTTTGAACATGATGAGGCAGAAACCGAGTGCTTCTGTATGGCGCGTGAAGTTGCCTAGTTGTTGCCTAGTTGTTTCCAGCACTCGGCAATGTTCTATTAACTGACTAGTCTGTATATATTGTGGTTACAATGTTATGATCTTATGAGGTCTTATTCAACTAGCCAGCCTTTTTCAGAACATTATTGCCAAGCCGACCTTTCTATGCTGGCACTGAGGGTGGTCACTGCCAGGGTGCTTGTCGTCCTCAGTGGTTCTTTTACGTCCCAAATTGAGAAGTGATTATCGTCTTACGAATATTGTAAGTATTTCACTAAAAACAACTTATTTGACGCTTCGGTTGCATACCATTGATGAAATAAGTGGTTCTGATTAATAATATTGATACGTTGTTGGACGATTTCAAAAAATGTTGGTGACAACTGCATATTATGCTTGTGTAAGGCAGAAACCGAGTGGTCCAGTATACTATAGCGGCATATGTTGTGGCAAACACGAGTACTATTTACGCCTCAAAAGTGAGCTAAGATGCAGTATTTGTAAACGTAAATATGTCTGGGATGATATTGAATGATGGAATTAATGCACTGAGGTATCACATTTAGGCAAAAGTAGTTACAACGGCAAAATAGAGGTGCATGCCCCGGATTGAATAATTATTATGGATACCGTGTAAATAATATATTATGTTGATATTGTCAAGGTCATGTAGCACTTCCAAATGAACACATCAATGCACGTCTGACTATTTGTAACAACTGTGCTTTAGGGGAATAAGAATGGTATACATTGCCATACAATGATACATTAACTTTGTTATCCATCAACCATTGGCATGGCAAACTTGGTAGTATAGGATTTCTATAATAATAGTGCAAAAGTATACCAGGTCATACCTTGTTTAATATAATGTATCAGCAAATGAGTTGTGCTGATAGGTTTGTAATAAGTTGCACTATTAAGAACCAATGAAAGTACACAAACCATTGAAATACATGAATTTCAGTTAATTTAACACTACACTGTAATGTATGTAGATCACATATATTGGTATTTGATAAAGTCAGTCCTACATAATATGCTTTTGAGGCATGTATCAAATTACAAGAAATTTCAAATGAAGGACCTACAACAGGTAGCCAGCAAATAATTGTGTTCATTTATTGATACAAGTACAATGTATGGATTGTCTTCCTCCCTGGGCATTCTTTAGAATGCATGTCACTGAAATGTTTATACCATATGTTTCCTTAATTATTGCTGGAAGCTTCTTATGTATATCTACCTTGAAAACAAATAAGGACAAAGGGCGTGAATACCTCCAATCTACATAGTATCCACATTAATATGTGAAAGGAGGTTGTCCCATTCACAATGGCCACTATGTCTCATGAATTCATGACTATGACAAGCATTACAATTCTGCTTTGATTTCATCAAATATAATATAGAATTCGCAAAAATGACACAATTTTAGAATTCTTGAAATTGTGACCTAGTTAATTTTTTTATTTAGAAACACTAATTCATGTCTTTTGCACTACTTAAATTACATTTTTAAGACACAAATGCATTTTAAAAACATGTTTTCACAGTGCATTGAAATATCAGATTAATTACAAAGAGGATAGTGACATTAAAACCTTATCAGTTTAACAAGATTGCTATCCAGAAAATTTACTCTAGATGGCAGGTGGACAAGGAAGCCCTTTGGCTTATCGAGAGTCCAATACTTTTATTCTACGTATATTCCGCCCTTTTAAGGTATGTGTCAATGTTATTTTTAAACATATTCACGCTACTAGCACCAACACAATCAGGAGATAATCTGTTCCAATCATTTACAGTCCTTTGTGAGAATGAGAACTTATATCTAATCTACACTGCTCCTTTAGTAATGTAACTTCATGTCCTCTGGTCCTTCTATCTTTCTTAACTGAGAAAAAATATTTCTATCAATATTTTCATAACCATTCAATATTTTAAACACTTCTATCTGATCTCCTCTCAATCTCCTGGTCTCTAGTATTGTTAAACCACATTTTTAGGCGTATTTTGTAACTAAGATCCCTCAGTTTTGGTATCATTTTAGTTGCTCTCCTCTGCACTCTTTCTAGCATATCTTCGTCCTTCCTGCGATAAGGCCTCCATGCTTGAATACAATATTCTAAATGAGGCCTAACTATTGTTTAGTACAGTGGTATTATTAGCTGTTTTTCCTTATACGTTATGTTTCGCCTAATTAATCCAAGGATTTGATTTCCCTTTGAAGCTGCAATTCCGCACTGCTGTGAAACCTTCATATCAGCACTAATGGTTAACCCTAAGTCCTTTTCTTTTACAGTAGTACTTAGTACAGAACCTCCCATTGTACATTGTACATCTTCGTTCCCATGTCCTGTGTGGAGGCATTTACATTTTCCCAAAATTGAACATTTGCCATTTTTCAGACCATTTTATCAATCTGTCAAGATCATCTTGTAAATGCTGTCTATCTTCATCACGTTTAATCCTTCTAAACAATTTGGTATCATCTGCAAATTTCAACACCTTGTTAATTTCTAACAATTGTACTTTTTGCGAATAAGACTTGTACACATTTTCATACATCAAGTTCAGTGGCATGAAAAACTTGGTAGTGTAGAGTATAATGGCATTAATGTGCACAGTAGTTTCCTAGATCATCGCTTGTTTAGTATATCAGCAACTGCTTGCAAAGCTATGCAGCAAATGAGTCCCAACAAATTTGTGATAAGAATAAACTTAAGATGTACTTATAAGGATCAAATAAAATACACAAACCATATAAAAGATGAATTTCAAGTAATTTCATCTAAGAAACAAAATGATTAAAGTAGATCACATATATTGTTATTTAAGAAAGTTAATGTTAGTCATACAGAATATGCTGTTATATGTTTGCCCTACTGAAATTACATTCTTTCTGACATGAAACACATATTTCTCACAGGACTGTGATGACATTGAAATACCAGATTGATCACAAGAGGAGTGTCACATGGATACCTCATCAGTTACTCAGACAGGTGATGATTCTCTTTTTGCATATGAATCAGTGGTAACATGGTACAAACATGCTACTCATGAAATGATAGGTAGCATCAACTGATTTGACATATATGTTTAATCAAGATTAGGAATATGCACATTAATGGCATTGTACCCACACATGCTAACACATGTCAGACAACCTGCACCAGTACTGTATCCTGCCAGCTTGCAGTCTGGCTAAAGAACAAAGGGGATATTGAACCATGGACCTTGACAGGTTCTAATCCACCTTCTAAGGAATAGTATTTGTGGCTGTTGCCACCTCTATAATTAGCACTGTTGGATGAATGACATGTCCACATTAGTGTCACAACTCACAATGCAACTCTGATGGTATTGGGATATTTGCATGACTGAAACAAATATGTGATATAACTGTTTTGGTAGTATTTTAGATAAGGTTTTAGAAATCATAAAATACAGTAATTGATTGTAATTTATGTAATTGTTTCAATAATACAATGTACATCAGTTACAATTATAGAATATAAACTGATATGCATTTAAAATAAATATATGTCATATCATCAAGGAACAAGTTGAAAGTCATAAATATGAACCACAATGTACCATTTTGAAGCAATACAATACAATAAAACTTGATTGTGCCATGGAGGGAAGTTTGCTTTGCTACCATTTAAAAAAGGATACAAGTTGCGTCTCTTATCCCCCAGATATGCTTTGTGTCCTTTCAGCACTCCCCTTGTCCACCCCACAACCTTGCATATCAATTTACCCCCATGACATTGACAACACTATTTAAAAAAATAAACGTTACTCCTACATAATATACGTTTTTACATGCTTGCACTACTGAAATATATTCATTTTGACACTAATCCATGTGAAAAAACTGTCTACAGGTTTGTGATGACATTGAAATACCAGATGGATCACAACAGAACTGTTACATGGAAACCTCACCGGTAAATCAAACACAGGTGACAATTCTCTTTTTACACCTGCATCAGTGGTAACCCTCAACATGCTATAAAATAACTACTTTTAAAATGATAACACTATTTGTTTTGAAGTATGTTTAATCAAGATTAAGAATATTAGGAAATTTAATAAACAGGATTGTGTTATTATTATTTAACCACAGACATTTACAGTGGAAGTATCTAGAGAGTACAGGGGATGAGGACCAAAACATCCACTTTATAATCCAAGATCATTTCCTTTCTCAGCATTTGCTAGAACCAACCAAGGGAGAGAGTTTTATATATGATTTTGTCTGCACTAAATTAATTAATTGGCAATGTTAATATATAGTGGCTCACTGGGTACCTAGTAGTGGTCATAACCAGATACATGTTGCCATCAAAATAAAATTAGAAATAAATACAAAAAAGCACTACAGGAAAGACTTCCAGAAATGTATATAAATATATGAGGAACTACTTAGCAAAGATATACTGGAATAACACAAATTGAGTTATTGTTTTATTAGTCATTGTCATAATGACTAATATGACAGCAATATAATGCTGACATATTTTAAAATGTGAAACATAGTGTATAATTTATCAATTTGTTCCCATGGAAAATCATGAAAAACAACCCAGAGAAAACACTTATCAAAACAAGCCATTAAAATATTTAGTTCAACCAAATGAAGTGAATTCAAATGTATATAGACATGCTGCACATGATGAAATATAAAAATGACATAATGGACATATCTGAAGTTTGGGTTCTTAATTTTGCGTAATTAAGAAGTTACTGCCATTTTTATAAGCCTAAGCTCAGAAGTGCAGATGTCATTGTCATGTGTATATTTCAAATCATATTATCACAGAATCTTATAGAGGCGTGACATTTTCTGTGTTAACCAAGAAGGCTTGAAATAAAACAGAGATATATTTTAATTTTAGTAGTCACTGAGTGCACAGAGGCTGCTGAAAAGTCGGAAAATTACCATATTTGCGTCCACGCAGACTTTTTGGAAATTCTGCAACTTAATCTTAAATTTATTTCAGCAGTTTAATTATTTTAATAACAAGTCCACCATATTTGCAGTATAAATATCGACTATGTATGTTTCTTAACTATTGACACTGGTCTCAAGATGCGGTGAATATTGGGGGGAGAGGCTCTCCAAAACCCCCCTTGAAGCTCACCAAACAACCACCTGAGGCACTCCACAATGTTTCTAATGGAGCGAAACCCAAAATGGGCATACTACAAAATCCTCAAACTAGTATTATTTTGTAAGATAATGGTATGTAGTTTTTTTTATATCTATTCAGAATCCCTTCATGATGAACTTAATTCTTCAATTTATATACCAAACCGATTATATACTAGAACTTAGAAGGTCACAAACATTATTAAATTCAGAAACAACTACAAGTAGGAAGCAAAGATACATAGATAAATGTAATAACTGTGATGTTAATTAAACTGAAACAGTTAATGTAAATATATGAGGAACTACTTAGCAAAGATATAATGGAATAACACAAATTGAGTTATGGTTTTATTAGTCATTGTCATAATGACTAATATGACAGCAATATAATGCTGAAATATTTAAAAATGTGAGACATAGTGTATAATTTATCAATTTGTTCCCATGGAAAATCATGAAAAACAAACCAGAGAAAACACTTATCGAAACAAGCCATTAAAATATTTAGTTCAACCAAATGAAGTGAATTCAAAGGTATATAGACATACTGGACATGATGAAATATAAAAATGACATATAATGGACATATCTGAAGTTTGGGTTCTTAATTTTGCGTAATTAAGAAGTATCTGCCATTTTTATAAGCCTAAGCTCAGAAGTGCAGATGTCATTGTCATGTGTATATTTCAAATCATATTATCTCAGAATCTTATAGAGGCGTGACATTTTCTGTGTTAACCAAGAAGGCTTGAAATAAAACAGAGATATTTTAATTTTAGTAGTCACTGAATGCACAGAGGCTGCTGAAAAGTCTGAAAATTACCATATTTCCGTCCACGCAGCCTTGTTGGAAATTCTGGAACTTAATCTTAAATTTATTTCAGCAGTTTAATTATTTTAATAACAAGTCCACCATATTTGCAGTATAAATATCGACTATGTATGTTTCTTAACTATTGACACTGGTCCTAAGATGCGGTGAATATTGGGGGGAGAGGCTCTCCAAAAAACCCCTTGAAGCTCACCAAACAACCACCTGAGGCTCTCCACAATGTTTCTAATGGAGCGAAACCCAAAGTGGGCATACTACAAAATCCTCAAACTAGTATTATTTTGTAAGATAATGGTATGTAGTTTTTTTATATCTATTCAGAATCCCTTCATGATCAACTTAATTCTTCAATTTATATACCAAACCGATTATATACTAGAAGGTCACAAACATTATTACATTCAGAAACAACTACAAGTAGGAAGCAAAGATACATAGATAAATGTAATAACTGTGATGTTAATTAAACTGAAACAGTTAATTAAATTTTGAGGCTAATTTAATTTACCAGAATTGGTGTATGGAAAATTTATTTTATTGAGAAATATCTTAATTAATTGTAATTTAAATGACTTTTCAAGTTAATTGTTCTGTGTCTGATACACTCACCCTCAAATTCAAAACAACACTTGCACTGACAATTGTGTATGTCAAATTGAATTAATAATTTTAATAATGCAATAAAAAGCAGACATCGCAGCATGATTCACAACTTTATTTGGGCTACATTAGATACTACAAATATGTTCATGTATTATCTTCACAGATGGTGTCTATGCCAAATCAGTCAAAATACAGTTGCTTTGAAAATTACTAACCTTGATACCAAAACCACTGAACAACTATTTATAAACAAAGACTTCAAGTCCCTAAATTAGCACATTATAAAATTACTTGTATAATTTGTAACATTTCATTTCAAGAAATATCCTAGTACAATGATGGGAAGGAGGCTACAGGAAGTAATTTTAACAAATTAAGCATCACTACTACTTTATGTGCAAAATGTATGGCAAACAATTAACCACCTTTTGTATAAATACATTCCAGGAACCTGTACACCAATTCCGTCAACTTCGGGCTTGGAAATGTGCAGAAAATCAACAATCGGTAAGTATGCGAGTTTTTCAAGTTAAATTAATAATTATGTAATAGCCTATATAATTGTTGTCAGTAATAAAAATGATCATTTACATTTTTTTGTCATTTTATGGCACCATTGAGCACCAGATCCTTCTCATGACTCGCCTCGCAATTACATTTTGCTGATCACATTAGTGATGGTTTAATTCATACGGACCGTGCATAATGTATTATGTGCAATACCTGCTTAGTGTTTTATTTTATTTTGCAACATGTAACAATTTGTGATTTCACATATTTTGGCATATTTCTGAGAAATAATGGGATGGTTTTCATTTCCCAAAACTTATTTAGGGTAACTAATAGCAAAAACACACTGATCACATCAATATCACCATCATTAATTTTACAATATGTTGTAGCTGTGGCAGACAACAAAAGCAGCAGTGTCAACGATTCACCACAACCAGAAAGATTTAACAAGATTGCCATCCAGAGAATTAACTCTAGATGGCAGGTGGACAAGGAAGCCCTTTGGCTTATCGAGAGTCCAACCCTTTTATCTACATATATCCAGCCCTTCTGAGGTATGTGTCGATTTTATTTTTAAACATATTCACACTACTAGCACCCACACAATCATCAGATAATCTGTTCCATTCATTCACAGTCCTTTGTGAAAATGAGAACTTTCTTATGTCTAATCTACACTGCTCCTTTACTAATGTAACTTCATGTCCTCTAGTCTTTCTATCTTTCTTAACTGAAAAAAACATATTTCTATCAATATTTTCATAACCATTCAATATTTTAAACACTTCTATCTGATCTCCTCTCAATCTCCTGGTCTCTAGTGTTGTTAAACCACATTCTTTTAGGCGCCTTTCATAACTAAGATCCCTCAGATTTTGTATCATTTTAGTCGCTCTCCTCTGTACTCTTTCTAGCATATCTATGTCCTTCTTGCGGTATGGCCTCCACGCTTGTATATAATATTCTAAATGAGGCCTAACTATTGTTTTGTACAGTGGTATTATTAGTTCCTTTTCTTTATATGCTATATTTCGCCTAATCAATCCAAGGATTTGATTTCCTTTTGAAGCTGCAATTCCACACTGCTCTGAAACCTTCATGTCAGCACTAATTGTCAGCCCTAAGTCTTTTTCTTTTACAGTAGTACTTAGTACAGTTCCCCCCATTGTATATTCCACATATTCGTTCCCATGTCCTGTGTGAAGGCATTTACATTTCCCAAAATTGAACAACATTTGCCACTTTTCAGACCATTTGATCAATCTGTCAAGATCATCTTGTAAATGCTGTCTATCTCCATCACTTTTAATCCTTCTAAACACTTTTGTATCATCTGCAAATTTCAACACCTTGCTAGATATGTCATCGTCCAAATCGTTTATATATATTAAGAATAATATAGGTCCCAGTACTGATCCCTGTGGAACCCCACTCAAAACTGATTTCCAGTTTGAAGCCTCCCCATCAACAACTACCCGTTGTCTTCTGTCAATCAGCCATTTTTCTATCCAGTTAATTATACCATTTCCTATGCCATGGGCCTTTAGTTTAAGCAGTAATCTTTGATGTGGCACTTTGTCAAAAGCTTTTTGAAAATCTAAGTAGATGATATCTACTGGTGATCCATCATCTACCCACTTAGTGATATCTTCCAAAAAACATAACATATTTGTTAAGCATGACCTCGCTTTTAGAAACCCATGTTGAGATGGGTTTATCAAGTTATGTTTAACAAGAAAATCCACCATGTGATCTTTAATTAGTCTTTCTAATAATTTACAAATCACCGATGTTAAACTAACTGGTCTATAATTATTTGACTTGTTTCTCAAACCTTTTTTAAATAACGGTATAATGTTTGCTTCTTTCCATTCTAAAGGAACCACTCCCTCTTCTAATGACAAGTTGAAAGCTGTTGCAAGCGGTATGCTAATTTGTTCTACAATTTCCAATAGTAGTTTGGGTGGAATACCATCCACTCCAGGTGATTTATTATCCTTCATAGCCCTAATTTTCTTAGCTACCATTTCTGGGGTTACAATTAACTGTCTTAAATAATCTGATTCTGCCCCCTTGAACTTAGCCTCTGGTACTGGCAGTGAACTAGTGTCTTCTCTGGTAAACACTGAACTAAAATACTCATTCAGGTCTTCTGCCATTAAGAATCCTTCTGTTATTATATTTCCAGCACTATCTTCTAGAGGACCGACCTTATCCTGAACTTTCTGTTTGCTTCGAACATACGCATAAAAACTCTTGCTGTCATGTTTTATATTACAAGCTAATTTATGTTCATAGCTTCTCTTTGAATTTCTAATTTCAGCTGTAGCTTGGTTTAGTGCTTCTTTATAAATGTTGTAGTCTTCGTCATTTCCAGTACGTCTATATAACTTCCACATCATTTGTTTATACTTAATTTTTCTAATGGCTTCTTTCGATAAGTATTTCTTTCTGGTCCGTTTCCCTTGTTTTTTTAAGGGAACAAATTTATCTATGATGCACTCTATTTCATTCTTTAAGATATTCCAGCATTCTGTTGCTGTCTTATTCTTCAGTGTGTTATTCCAGTCTATCTTTGCTAAATATTTCCTCATTTCCTTATATCTTCCTTTGTGGTAATTTCTCCTGAACTGCTTTTTATTATTTCTTTCTGATTTTACTTTGATGGTAAAATGTATCTGGTTGTGATCACTACTTCCCAGAGGCTCACATAATTTAACATTGTCAACTAATTCATTCTGTGAGGACAAAACTAAGTCTAACACATTCTCTCCCCTGGTTGGTTCTAGCACATGTTGAGAAAGGAAACTATCTTGTACTAAAACTAAAAACTTGTGGTCCTCACTACCCATACTCTGTAGAGATTTCCATTTTATATGTCCATGGTTAAAATCCCCCATAATAACAGTCTCGTTTGCTCACTTCCCTTATAGCGTTTTGTATTTTTTCATTCTCTTCTATGCTTATGTTTGGACTTCGATAAACTAATCCAACCATTAACGTCGAGTTTCGTGTAACTATGTTACACCAAACAGCTTCTTCGCAATCTGCTTCTCTGTCTAATTTTATTTCATAAGCCTGGATAGATTCTTTAATATATAAAATAACTCCACCTCCCCTTCTTCCTATTCTATCTTTCCTAAACATTACATATCCTGTCAGTCCCAATTCGGCATCCGATATATCGGTGGTTGCCCATGATTCGGTTATACCTATTATGTGAGGGTCAATATCTTCTACCATAATGTTTAGTTCATTTCTTTTGTTTACTATACTCCTTGCATTTAAACAAATACATTTATACCCAGCTTCAGAACAGTTTTCCAGACTGTTCTTTGCTGGATTATTTTTGCTGTCTTTATCTATGCCTCCAGTTTCAGGCTTCTCTGTGAGTCCCCCCTGCGAATTTAGTTTAAATAGATGCAACCTGTCCCACTGTCAACAGATCGCAGCAGATTCTCTGAGAATACTGCTGCCCCCTTTCCACTTAGATGGAGGCCATCTCTCATGTACATATCTTCTCTCCCAACAAAGTACCCCCATAAATCTATGAATCCCACGCCCTCTTCCTCACACATCTGCTCAACTAGTGCATTGATCGCCATCCTCTTACAGTTTCTATATCTTGCCCCCCTTCCTCCCATTACTGGCAAAATTCCTGAGAGAATAACCTGTTCCACTCTTGTCTTCTTTAGCTTCCTCACTAGATGTCTGTGCTTCTGAACTATCCCAGTTGTTCCCTCCTTGTCTGCATTGTTTGTTCCTACGTGTACTAGTATAGACCCTCCCTTGCCATACCCCAATACCTTCTCTACCCTTTCGGTCACATGCTCTATTCTAGCCCCCGGTAGACATACAACAACGTCCTTCCCCTCGCATATAGTCTAGTATAGAAAGAGAGGTGACTTTGCATTATGATTGAAAGAAAGTAATGAACCACTATCATATCCATCTAAATTCATTGATGTTTCACATATATATGTATGTATATATGTGATAGGGTAGAAGGGATGATTTTTAAAACTTATTTAATTGATAGCAAATACCATCGTACAATTGCAATAAGTTGTTTGTTGGAATGTTATTAAATTCAAGAAAGTGGTTATGGGCTTTGACTTTTTAAGTGTTACGCATGACCATATATAAAATACCTGTTTACTATTTTATTTTGCAACATGTAGCAATTTGTTTTGGCAATTCAATCGTTTATAACATCAGTAATAACTGGTTATTGCATCTATATTGGTTGTCAATTAACAGTAATTTATTTTGTAACAGCAGCGGTTGACACCAACAGTGACAAGGAAGCAGTGCCACAACCAAAGAAAAAAGGTACACATGATTTTGTAAGGAATTACAGAAGTCTTGCAAATTCACAAGTAACATCTATGCATAGAAACATTTTAAAAGTCATTTGATGAAGGATGAGTATATTAACTGTTTTGTATATCAAATAAAACAATTTGTTTCATATGATGCAATCTATAAACAATAATCACTGCTAGACCAGTCAATCAGAATTTTTGTCTACGTTATTATTTCCTCTTCAATGCTTAAAATAATAATGACAGCATGTATATTGATCCTGGATTATTTTACATTCATTATGAACAAAAAGAACACATACCTCAAAAAGTCCTGACAGCTCCGTTGAACAAGAATCAGGATTTTGAGAGGTCTCTGCTATTCTTTCATAATATTAATAATCTTTATTAAAATTCAGAAACTAAAATCTGTCCAGACTTTTAAGATACAACATTGATAATGTAAGTTCAGTTACATATTTACTCAGCAAGTCAGAAACAGGGTGAATAAATAATTTTCCTTTAGCTGTGCAAGTTGAAAAGCACAGGCCTATTAATTATGTAATATGTATACAATTTACGTAACATGTTTTCCTGGTTTTACTGCTACAATGGTGTCACTTTCAGCAAAGAACTTCCATTGGCAGGAGGTAGATAACGTTATGCTTGTGGAGCATTTCCAGTCTTTCTTCAATGGACAAAGAGCAGAACATGGCACAAAGGGCAATTTGCCAAGTAAGAACAACCATGCTGGCAAGATACATACGTACTTGGAGTAGATGATGAAACTTAACATACTTTTTATGGAATCCAACCATTAATATTCTGTAGCAAATCATTATTTCATTATCCTATTAGACTACCTTGCATTATGCCATAAGAATACCGACAATTTTGTTTAATACATTACAAATAAATGTATTAAAAATATGAGGATGTTAGTGCATGGAGAGAGTAATACAGAACACAACAATGTAAACATGAATGATATCACTTTAGTATTACCAGAGATGTGTAAATTACAAATACACTAAATTGAATATTCTCTAAATGGCCATTAATAATAGATAAGCAGGATATTACTTTATAAATGCACTTTTTGTGAACAAATGTGATTTAGAGATATGTGTTTGTTATAACTGTGAACTATATTGATAGTAAAAAAAAATCTGTCAGACTACAGCAAAGACACGTTTAAAGTATTTTTTCAAGACTATTTTCTTGGATAGCCTTAACAATAACGGTTACGTCGCAAATTTTTTTGCAGTAAAAAAATTGTGTAAAGTGTTTTGTAATATAACGTTTTAATGTTTCTTTTCAGACAAAGTGGAAACCATGGCTTTCATCAGCGCGTCGATGCCACCATGCTTAAAGCATCTGGATAATCATTCCGTCTATATGAAAACAAGAGCTCTGTTATTCAACAGGTGGAAAACAAAACAAAGGCGTCTCAACAAATGCATGGTGGCAATGTCACTCTGAAATGGCAAGCATCGATAAAGGGCTGTGTGGTTTTTGTTGTAAAATGTAGTTTCAACCTTTGGTCTATTTCTAGCTGTTTTTCCCAGCCAGTGGCAATAAACACTAACATGGTGGGGTTTGTACTCTATATTATTTTCCATGCATAAATAAGATTGTAAGACTCGGCATGTCCGGGTTTGTTTCTACTTTGATGGTATGCAAGAATTATTAAAAAAATGGGTTTACTTAGGCCACAATATTGTTCTAACACTAACCAGGCTATGGTTAAAGGCTTGTCATTGATGTATAATTATGGCATATACATTCATTATCTTCTTGTGTTGCATTTGTACTCAACCTAGGCATTGTAATGACAGTCATGTTCATGTCACAGGGATTACGTAGATTACCCAAATGCTGAGTACCGCTGTTTTTGTTTTATGACACCTATGACCTAGTCAAGCAAATACACATACATGACTATGACACAACTGGAAATACACATGCATGACTATGACACAACTGGAAATACACATACATGACTATGACACAACTGGAAATACACATACATGACTATGACACAACTGGAAATGTCGTATACCTTTACATATTATCTAGTCTATATCTGATACTAACTTGATATAAATTTATACTTAAGAATACTCTTATTGCACTAAACTGAGAGTAGTACTATATTTTGTTTTCATGTTATGTTGTGCTACTGTGTATGAACTGGGTACAGTGCAGTTAATTAACTCTTGTAAACTAGTATATGCATAGTATTAGTACGTTAGTTTTATTGTATTGATACATTGGACAAGATCACCATGTTTATTGCTGTACCGTTTTGTATGAAATAAATTTCTGATTGAATTGATAAAGAAAAATGTCATGCCATTGTAAATGAAGGTACTAGAAGCATGAATTTGCTGGTTCAAAGTATTGGAAATAGGTATGTGTACAACTCCTGTAAGCTTGTACATGCATAGTATTGTTATGTTAGTTTTATTTTATTGATACTTTAGAAATGATGATGTATATTACTGTACTATTTTGTATGAAATAAATGAAAAACTTAAACTGATATATGGCTGCTTGAATTGATTGAAAATAATTTGCTCTTAGTTTACTTAATTAATTCCCTTCCATTGAAAATTGTACTGGAAGCATGAATTAACAGGTGTTCAATTAGTTTTAATGTTTTTCTGTTGTAAAAAATGGTGAGAGGTTGGCCCCAAAATAGGTGGGAGATGGGATGTTGAGACCCCTGCCACATCCCCTCATGACCACCTAAAAACAATTTTTTTTATGGTACAGAATTGGGATTTGTGTAGTATTCGTGACGGGGTGTTCCATACATGATTACGTGCTTGGAATCAAACTGGTTTTTAATGAATGAACAAACAGTATTTTTTATTTCGGTGATTTATTAAAACAACTTTGTCATATCATCATTAATATCATCGTGGGTGTTCATTTTATACAATCATTAAAATGGCAATGCCATTATGGTACACAAGCTAAGTAACTTGGGCCTCTAAGCTAGGCATATTTGTGTTGTTTACACACATAACTGTGTGCAAGGTAACTTGCTTTCTAACTAGCTGTATTTATATTTATTACGAATAATAAAAAAATGTAATGTAAACAAATTTTTTTTAAATATCACCTACCAATTCTCTAGGACTTGTGAAACTCCCAGTATTCCGGAAAACAGAACAAAATCTCCCAGATTATAGGTTTTTATATATGCAGTTGTAAGTTTCTGGTGAGGCCTTAAGGCTTAATGGATGGGTGCAGTTGGTCGTCAGGTGGGTGCAGTTGAAGGTTATTTGTTGGCCTTTAAGGGGTGCAGTTGGAGGTCCCAATGGGGTATGCAATTGGAGGCTTTTGGTGAACCTGGACTCTCGAAACTTACACGTTAGCAGGTATAGGACGGATTATTGCTTTGCCTATGCCTATGGCCGCTAGGCATGCACGTAGACATCCATATGTAACCATCGCTCAGCTGACTTTTAATATAACACCAACTCTTACGAATTATGAAAACTATTAATTAATTATCAAGAAATGTTCATATACTGTCCGATGTGATTGTAGCCAGCCGAATTAATTCATTTCGAAGAATCAACACACTGACGCAGGCACGGTAAAAGGGTAGAGCAGGCAGCGAAATGTCTGAGGCGACCGCCCCGCGTATTCCCGTCATTCACTGCATACTAATAGCATGACAACATAATAGGTTTTTCGCTTACTATAATTATGTTCGTATAATGCAGACACTAAATATTGTCCACAATAATGTCCATAGTATAAACACTCCGGGTAATTCCTATCGGCTGGTGTATATGTATATATGTTGTCCGCTTCGAATAAATTATTAAATCGTCCTCGCATAAAATACTCCGCCGTCGCCGCGTCGGCAATACCGTCAGTCTCGTGTACGACGCTGTGTATTAAATGTCGTTCAATGTTGTTATCGCACTGAGACATCCCGTGTTCAAACAGAACTTTACTGGTATCGGCCTTCGACTTACGGTAGTTTACATTTTGCAACTGTGTTTCACTGTTTATTTGTCGCGAATATCTACCGCAAAAAAGGCTAACCAAATATATACAACTTCCGGTCTCGCTCCGGTCTGCGTAAGTCGGCATCTATGCATACAGTTTTTAGGCAGACCGAATTTGTTGTATATATTTTATTCATTGAAATATTTCAATGAACTTTCAGTATGTGTTATAAATTAGTGTTACAAACAATGTTCCACCTTTACATCGTTGGAAAATGTACTAAATAAAAATATATGCCTGGTCTGCATAAAGCGGTCCAGTATATACTGGTCGACGTATGCTGCAGTTAGACTTATATATATATATACATATATATATATATATATATATATATATATATATATATTATTAATATGTTATTAATAATTACTAATATTATTATGATTAATAATAATTAATAAGTTGGTGAAACATTTGTTTAAATAGTTTAAGTGATAAAAATAAACCGATGCACTCGATCACATTAACAATATGTGCAGTTTAATTTCCAGGTGTTTGCACCTATGATATGCATCAAACGGTTCGAAGTACTGACCATAATTCACGCATCAACGCGTGCTCCATGACCCCATCACACGCGTTCTCCTGATACGACGGGGTCATGAAGTCGATGGTCTGTAGAGGCGGGTAGATCAGTACCTGCAGCTTGATCCGAGGCCGCCAATTCATGTCCCGGAATTTCAAAGTCACTGCAGCCGCTAAATTTCATCCAACAGTGTCGCCTGAATGCCAAACAACACGTCTTGATTGGAATTAGCACTTAAAGTGATGTACGAGTGAATGAAAACAGATCCTGATTAATGATTAATTAAGTGAAATTCGGTGATTGTCACTCGACGTCATCACATGGCAACATGTCTTTGCGCATATTAACACTGATGAAGGAACTGTGGAGGTTCCAACTAACCAATTATTATATTATAGCTAATTTTACAATTATCCTCAACTATAAAAATTGTTCTCCTTAGACTGACATCTATAAATACATTTCAAATATGGTATGCTTAGTACAACAAATCCATTGTTCTATGCGGTTTGTACATACTGTGGTACTGCTCGTACTTTTAGATGAACATAAAACACCCCTGTCATCGGGATTCTTGGTTTTTTTAAACGACCTAACGCAATAGCACGCTGGGTCAATTATCTGAGTCATTACTCCAAAGTGTACACTTCAGGGTAACGCAGTGTTGTTATATCGCAAATATGTATATCATAAAAATGTCGATCATTTGCATCGCAAAGTTCGCATTATACAATGTCCCTCACAATGTCTTAAGCGGGATGGAGGTGCGCCAGGGAGGCTTCGACGTTCTAATGCTAATACTATTTATTATCCATTACAAGCATTAATACTGAGGAATAACTGCATATTTCAAGTTTCATATATAATATTTTCAAAAACAAGAGTAGGCGAAATGTCCCGAGAGTGATTCATCTGAAATGGACGTTTGGTAACCACATATACATTACGAGTTAGATTACATTAAGATGTATATGCTTTTAAATCAAATCGACGCTAATATGAATAATTGGTAACACTTTGTGTATGCAAATCATTGTTAAACTAGAAACATCAGTTTTTGTTGATCTTACATCTCATTTTAAAATGTGTGTATGACATATGGAATGGTACGAAAAAAGGTCAGAACGCTATTTCTTTTACTTAATACCCTCCTTACTTTAGCCGATCTCATTTTATATCCAGTAAAATTTCATTGAATACTTATGACGTACCATATGTATTAGTAAAATATTGGCATGATATGAGTTTACTGCATTTTATAAAGCATTACTGTAAATAATTGCGATGACTTTGTTTCTTTTTTCATTAATGTATTAACTATTACTAAATATTAATTTACTGTAATCAATGTGTGGTTCTGACGGACTATTTGGTGCACAATGTGTAATGTTTTATTCTTATTATTTTAGAAGTGACACATTTTACTTAAATTGTTGCTGTTGTTTGTTCCCAGCTTGATAATATTTGTAATATATATTTACGTGCTAATCAAATTAATCGAATTGTTTATTGTAAGGTTGCATGTGTAGCCTACATATTAACACATGTTAAGCTGTCAAACATATACGTGTAGTGGTATAACTAAATTATCGATGCATCAAAGTAGTTGATGCGATGATAGAGAACTATTGGTCGTAAATTGTTGTAAGTTTTAATGAGACTGAAACGTATTGTATTGGTGCCTGTACCCAATGCACATTATTATTGTCTATTTTTGTGTAATTATGTTAATTTCTACAATAAACATTTATCAAAAATATTATAATTTTAAAGTATATATTGACATATTATACCCCAATAGCCACAACACGATAACAGTGGTTTCACTTTTCTAACTTATAATCATAATAATAATTATGCAGTGCCTAATAAATAAACATTACCCACAAAAACAATTACAATGTTACGATTTGTTGTTGTAATTATGGAATATACTTAAGAGCATTTCTTCATAATAATTTTAGCACTTAAATGTGTAGGGACACATTATTTAACAAAACACAAGGCTTTATTGTTTACTTATTCTTACCTTGCAAGTAGGTTCGGAGGGAAGGAACATACAAAAGCTTTAAATGGCACGACATCATTTTAGACGTTTGTCTAAATAAGTGAACTCATTTAGTAGTAATGCGTGCACTCGAGATGCACCAACGGTAACTTACGACTCAATAACAATGTCATTGAGAACAATGAATACTGCAGTTGTCACGTTTCGTCGAGTACACGAGTCATGATTCTGATCACAAATATT
Organism: Escarpia spicata; assembly: GCA_963995525.1. NCBI lineage: Eukaryota > Metazoa > Annelida > Polychaeta > Sabellida > Siboglinidae > Escarpia > Escarpia spicata. The sequence continues at coordinate 27,689,991 of OZ023207.1, read as the reverse complement.
CTCCACTAGTGCTGCACATTTCGCACTACAACTGTTGAATTAAAACTTTAAAAATCTGCATGAAGCCAATATATGTCCGCGTAACACCCCATAAAAGCAACGTTACAATAATTACTGCTTCGCTCGATTATTGATAATCAACATATTTCGACGCATATGGTGAGCTCGATGCATCGTTGTTTACATTTTCTACCAAGCACTTGGATCACTACGTCAGGGGTCATGCCAACAGGCAATGGGCGCTGCGGAGATATTTGCCTATCTATCTTGTTTGGGAAAAATAAACTTGCTATTCGAGATCTTACGAATGGAAACGATCTATAGGAAGACAGGTGAGACGGTGAATAGACGTACTAGAAGTGTACTGGAAAGGCACCTTCTGGCAGAGAATAGCGCAAGACAGGCATTTATCGAAACGACATGCTGAGGTATTCGCCCAACCAGGATACACTACACAATGATGATGATTAAAACAATTATTAATAATGGAAGTAATAAACTGCCTTTACTTTTTGTATGATAATTACATATTAATGGCGGCTTTAAAATAACGAGTTTTATGGCTAGCTTTTATTGCAATGATACCAGGTTGAACTGTTTGCTAAAATGTTATTGCTATAATGTGTTTATGTTGCACACATAGACTGTGGTAATTAGTCATATTATGGCAGATGAATACGTAGACTGGGCGTAACTATACTTAAACATATCAACGAATAATTAACATGAACGTCTGCGTCATTAGTTATGTGATAAGTCAGCGTCTGGTTTCACCAAACGGAACCAGTCAGCAAAACACTCAGACATGTTCGTGAGACCATAATGTCAGATGCGTCGTCTACTGGACACGTGAACGCGAACATTATCAAATATAAAACAAAAACAGCTGTATTCTTCTCAAATTTGATTTTGGCCTCAAGCAGTTTACAAATACTAATGTTTTTAATTTGTATTTTTCCTGGAACTTATTTTATTCCCCTATCATCTCAAGTACACATTGTTTAGCTCTCTCCTTCTCTGGTTGAATTACCTTTTTTAGAACTTAGATAATATTTTTTTAGAAATTAAGTCATGTGTGTAGAGCATACGTATTAAATTTTCCATCGAATCAATAATAATCTACTCGAAAAGGCGGTGTTACAAAAACATAATGTCGACTTTCGTTGTAAAACATAATTACATTATCCTGACTATATACGTTAAATAACGCGATGGCATGTCTCACTTTACATAATGTTATCAGAATGGAAGATAGGAAAAACCCGAAAACAACACGAACACAATAGCATAATTGTTAACATAAATTCATTCAACACATTGTGCACTATTGCCTCTTGTGTCGGTGTATAGTTGCGGAAGGAAATACAATTTACAGATCGCCTTATTGTGACAACATATATAAAACATTTAGGTATTACATCAAACAGTAAATAAACGCAATATATGAATAATATGACGATCATTCAAATAACAAATGACTTCCATTATGAATTGTAAATGTAAATAACAAATGGCATATGTAAAACAAATAATTAATTTAATAAAACAATAAATATCCCCTCATAATGACTGCCCAAAACGTTTAACATTTCACTTCTTTGTTAATATGTTCATTTGTGATGGATTTGTAAACATGCATCCATAATTATAATGATGGCAGATTCTTTTGCTTACAAATACAAGTAGGAATTTATATGTCCCTGCTGACGGCTGTACGCCGTCTGGTGGCTGTATATGCATATCCTGAATTTGCAGGCTCTGGAGCAGGTTTTGTCAAATGTAGCCTTGGCCTGATAATTCTTCCCTCCGCCCTCCTCCGTTCAAAGTCATGGGCTTCTCTTCTGGTAGTCGCTCTTCAGTTGTATATGTTTGCTGCTAGCTGTTACCGGCCTTTATGGTCCACATTTGCTGTGTGAATTGTCGCTTCAGCTGGTCCTTGAAGCTCATGCGGCGGGCTCCTCTGTGTCGCTTGCTCTGGCGAAGTTTTTGGCATTCTCGTGTCATCCATGATGGTCTGGAGGTTTGCCTTTCCCATGACTTCAAAGTTGGAGACACAAATTTCCACGATAGAATGCAGACGTCGCTGATGGTACCGTTCAAGCAGTTGTGTTTGCTTTCTGCAGAGGACCCCCGCTTTTGCCCCATATATAAAAGTAGTGACGACTGCCTTTTATACATATATGTTTGTTGACAGACGCAGTGCTTTGTCGTGCCATACACATTTCTGCACGCGACCGAATGAGAAGTTGGCTTTACTTAGGCTGTTGCAACATCTTTGGTTGTTGTTGCATAATTTTAATATGGCATTTCCAAAGTATGATAACTCATCAGATATGTCGAAGAGGTGTCTGACAATGGTGTTCTGGTTTTCCGTTGAAATGGCTTTGACTAGTCTGTCCAAGACAACACGGGCTAATAGTTTCCCTGTCATTGCTTTCCGGGAGGTTTCCCGCTGTAATGGTTTGACGAGTTTGCCCAATACTTCACGGTCTTGTAGTTTGGCTGCTATGGACAATAGGGTGATACATATTTAGTTCAAACATTCAGACTTCCCACTTATTCTTTAACAGGGAGACAATTACAACATCCCGCATGTCCTTTGGCACACTCACTTCTCCCAACACAGCGAGAACAGGTCCGTGAGCGTCTCCGGAAGAATGTCTCCTACTAGCTTTTATACCTCTACCAGAATACAGTTGATGTCCGGAGCTATGGGGCACTTCAACAGTGCAATTGAACAACTGACTTTTTTATTGGGATGGCCAACATCACACCTTGCTATTAAATGTTTGCTATGGAGGTTTCTTGCGCCAGGCGCTTGTCTCGAAATATATATTTCCATAGTGCTCAGTCTTTCAATACATGATCTGTTCCTTGTCTGTCAGCACGTTTCAGCCATCAGATGATCATTGAGGGACCGGGATTTGGCGAAATAGGCTATACACTAAACATACTGACTCATAGAAAGGTCTATTGTTGCCTAGGTCGGCGCGCATCTGTGTTGTCTAATAGTATTGCGCATGTATGTACGTATTTACGTATGTACGTATGTATGTTTGAACGTATGTATGTATGTACGTACGTACGTACATATGTATGTATGCATGCATACGTATGCATGCATGCATCCATGCATGCATGCATGTATATGTATGTATGTATGTATGTGTCACGATGTTGTGTTAATAATGAAAGACTACAATTGCGGTCACCCTCTACGGCTATTGACGGCTGGCTAGTGCATACGCAATAGTGTGAATGCACTGGGGATGTAGCATAGGGTCAGATTTCAAAGAACCGGATAAACATGACATAATAGTTAAGTTTAGACAGGTAGGAAAGTTGAATCTAACATGTACTACATATGTAACTTGTAAGCAGGTTTACATGTATTGGAACTGTGACACGGGTGGAAATATACATGGGATAACTTTATAGCGTCGGTATAATGAAAATGTACGTACATGTTGACTTTCTTATTACCTAATGGACGGTGTAAGTATTGCAATGGTGTGCTGCAGCATTAGGAGTGATCACCTGACAGATGCAAAGTATATGGTTCATTAACTGAGGTTTTGGAGAGATAGAATACCCCAGTCCAGAGTGATCCACAGAAAGGTCGAAGTAACCTCGTCTTCTCTGTAACGAGATGTTATTATAGTGTGGATATCGAAGTCATACCGAGCGGTTTCGTAGATGATAAGATCTTATATTCGTTTATATTCTAGAAAAGAATATCGGAAGTATGTAAAAATACATGTTCTGTGTACACCTGAGTAAATTTTAGATTATACATTATTGTCTTAATTATCTAGTTTTGTATTGTTAAATTTATCAAAGGGTCTGGTCGAGAATAAACGAACCTGGGTCAGCGCGGCGATATTGATGTCGCGGAGTCTATACGGGATAGCAAATCATCGCTCAGCTATGCGGTTTTTATTTAGTAACGATGATCGAACGTAGGTTGCATTATGGTTGTCAAGGATGATATTCACGGGTGTATAGGTTGATAAGACTTAGAATACGTTTGGTGATGGGATTGTTTTATGAAGACATGTTAAATATTTTGCTATGATATGTATACGTTGAACATATTGGTATACAGGGTGTATATGTATATATATATATATATATAGGTATTGTGATTGTGTTTTGTGTTGTTGAAATATACTATTCTATGAAGGATGTATAGCACATACCAATCGAGTAGGAATATTTTATTATTGTAGTCAATATTTAATGTAGTGTCGGACCGGTGCGACGGCCATCTAAAACTTCGTGCTCGTTCGTGCGAACGATGGGCCTATCGCGAAGTACCAAACGCCTGGATGATAACTGAGGCATGACTGAATTCCCGCGAGAAGAAGGAAGCTCATTCGGTCGGAGCTGCTTTGAGTTCTAAATGTTACGGACCGTCGGAAGAGTGTAAAGTTGACGTCCGTGTTGGAGAGGGTGGTAGGACGTCACCGTGTGCGGTTGAGTGTTAGCAGGGATGTCATGTTTATTTGTTGTTCTATGATAAGAGTGAGTAGGAGGCTGACGAGCCTCTCTCTAGAAATGTAGGTATACTGACAGTTGTGTTATTCGGTGGGGTGAATAAGTGTTGAAAACCTTGTTTTATTAAGTTACACTATCACTGAAACCGAATTATATATCAAAGTTCGTTTCACCAGACGCATCTTGACAGTATGTATGTATGTATGTGTATGTGTGTGTGTGTGTGTGTTTATGTGTTTGTGTGTGTACATGTGTACGTGTGTACGTGTGTATGCATGTGTGTATATATATGTGTGTGTATATATACATATATATATATTTATGTTACTGAATTTTCATGTAAAATGTACATGATCAACTGAAACAACAACAAGATGATGGAAATACTAGCCTTGGCTGCTGTTTAATTACTGTCATCAAGAAATACAAACAAAACCTAGTGACTAGTCCCACAGTTGCATTTCAACGAAGGTTGAATTAAGTCCAACCATGCTAATCCTAAATATAAACCTAAAAAGCAAACAAATGTGGGTGCCATTGGCCAACAACTAGACAATATGCTACCGTAAATTGTAATAAAATTACCACCGGTGGTGCTGTAGTCTGCCGAGGTCAAACAACAGAAACATTGCAATAAAAAACAGACAAAACAGAAACATGAATATGTCACATACAAATACATAACAGCACTACTCAAATGTCACAAAACATGTGATAAGTAGTAAAATATATTTGTATTATGACTTTAAGCGCACGATGTGTAAAAAATGCATCAATGTGAACTCGTAATTAGTTCTACAGCCTCTTGGCACCTAAATGAACCAGTGCAATTAAAACACAATGAGCTAAACAGAATGGTATGGAGGGAGGGTTTTTTTCTTCGTAAAATAGAAACGTCAAATGACTCGCAGAACCGAAATATTAGCCTGGTAAACATCGCCGTCTATTGGATCATTTGTGTCGTGCGGGATTTCGGCATACCGACGTTACTTCTCAAGCATCCGCTGGGGCCACCTTAGTTGTCTACAAATACGCTAGGCGTCAGCATTACAACAAACATATGAGGGTAAATATATGGAGTAACAAGAAATATAAATACAACGCCACAAACCCGTCTATAAAGTCTCATAAACGGTGTTTTATGTCGCTGAATTTACATGTAAAATGTACATGATAAATTGAAACAACAAAAAGATGATGGCAATACTGGCCTTGGCTGCTATTTAATTAGAGTCATCAAGAAATACAAACAAAACCTAGTAACTAGACCCACAGTTGCATTTTAACGACTAAATTTTCCACTAAAGGTTGAATTAAGTCCAACCATGCTAATCCTGAATATAAAACTTAAAAAGCAACCAAATGTGGGTGCCACAGGCCACAAACCATCTACAACGCAGATGGTGGCAGCCACAGCATTACAGCAGCCGGATGTGTGAGAGGAAAGCATCAGATTTCCATCTACCCATATATCTAAGTTGGGCATCAGACATACCAATTCGTGCCGCATGAGATGCTGCACCGATTCTAAAACTATGTGTTTTGTACAGAGATGCATTTATGTCAATAAGTTGCAAACACTTGTTCATAGTATTCGCGAACATTGCACGTGACACTGGGCGACCAGAGGGTAGGATGAAAAGTGGTCCAGGTGATTTACCTCTGTGTGCTAGGTAATTTCTAAGGCAGACAACAGGACAGTGGTTACCTAGACGTTCATGTACTACAATGTTGTGCGGCCGACCCGTGGAATGTTTATAACACTGAAATGTTATAAACATGGTCTTAACAGTCGGTTAAAAAAGGACATAATTGAGCTGTAAGATATTCTGTGCTCTTCCATGAGACAGTGTCATTTCCCCTACCCTAAGAAAAGCAAAAAATGCCAGAAGATACACAGCTTGGAAAAGCGTTTGTAACCAAGGTGAAGTACAAATGTGCTGATGCACAGAGTTTATGTAACAATTGCAAAGAAATTGGCATCCTGGCATTTGGGACTGCTCTTAAATTATTAATTCCTCGCAACAAATACTTAACCAGAAAGCTTCCATTAGGCTCAGGAAGGTTGTAACATCGATGTAGATACGATATTGCTGATAACGTGGACACAATTGTTCTGTATGCATATTTTTGTTGGTGAAGATAAGCAACAAAAAGTGCCACGAATATAGATGGCACGGGTAAGTGAATCGGCAACTGATACCGTGTTAGAAAACACTGGAACAAGAGAGCGAATGTTCATATCCTCGTATTGTTGATGGTGCCAGAGAATGCTGTACTATATGAATTAAGTGAGGGACCAATTCGATGGCAGCATATGTTCTGGAATGGGAGTTGGGAGGCGATCGGACCCAGGTGCCTGTTCTCGGAACTTGATAATCTGTAAGCGAGACAGAAGATCTGCTAGCGTGTTCGAATTTCCTGGTAGATGTTTAGCATATATCTGCACATTTAATTGCATACTCGTGGTTACCAATATCCTGACAAGAGCCATCATATTAGCATTTTTGGACGTGGAGTTATTAATCACATGTTCCAAAGCCTGGTTGTCTGTGTGAATTATAATACGTTTATTACGCAGTTGTGGGGTCCAGAGATGTATGCTGATCATGATGGGGAAAAGCTCAAGGAAGGAGATAGGCTGAATTTTCCAAGTCGCAGGCCAATCACCGAATAACCAATGTGAGCCAAAGACAGCGCCATAACCCAAACCAATTGCATCTGTGAATAAATGCAGACATTCTGCTGCAACTCATGGATCATACTTGAAAATAGCTGTCCCATTGAAAGCCTCTGCTGAAATGCTCACATGTTGGTAGGGTTTCGTAAGCCCAATGCAAAGACTGGATAAACGCCGTAAAAAAATTGTAGAAATTACGACAAAACATGCAAACTGTAGCAAACCGGTAATTTGTTGTAATTGTTTTTAAGTAATTTTTTCTTTGTAAACGCATCATCAATGAAAGCCTTACATTTATTTAGCTTATCCAGGGGCAGACGAGCTTGGAACGCAAGAGTATCAAGTTCAATGCCTAGAAATGTTAGAGTAGTATAAGGCTGGAAAGTCTTTTCTTTGTTCAAAGGTACTCCTATATGTTTACATAAATCCAAAAAAGAAAGTAATTGTGACCGACACATTTCTTCCGAGCGCGATAATATCATGAAGTCATCCAACATGTATAAAATGTAAGGAATACTGCCGAGCAACCATTTCAAGTGCTGAACTGAACATTTCAAAAAATGTACAGTTAGATTTAAGCCCCATCGGCAAACAAGAGTCAACATAATAAAGTCCATTAAAAAGAAAACCAAGTGTTCTTGTGGTGCAATTGGCATAATCCTGAATGTATTTTCAAAGTCAGTTTTGTACACAAAACAACCTCGCCCTAGTAAACGGATCATTGCAAATGCTTCACCAATAGTGTACTCGAGCTGATTCATTAGGAATGCCATCATTGACTGATGCCGCGGGGGGGAATGATAAGTGATGAATAAGCCTGATCTGACCAGGTCGTTTCTTGGGGACCAAACCAATTGGTGATAATACAAGTTGAGGCATGGGTGCGGATGGGAAAGGACCTTGCACTCGGCCAGCTGCATCCTCTGAATCAATTTTGGCTTGAACAACTGAAGGCTGAGCGATTGCGGAAGATAGATTATAAATTCGCCTATTACATATGACCCATTGAAAACCTGTCGAAAAACCATACGTGAAACCATGCACCAAATAAAGGCGTGTTGTCATGTCAATACAACAAAGTGCAACTTGAAGTTCCTTAATATTGATTGGTGTTGGGGAAACCCATCCTGGTGGAAGATGATTGTGTGAAAGACGGCGCACGGTGAACAAGGAAGTATCGCGAGATGTGCTGTGGACGTTTGAAAGAGAAGGAATTCCCAGGAGAGAGCTAAAAACGGGGCCTGTACGACTGGGTGTGGAACTGGAGATCGCTCCGAAACGATTGGTAACGAAAGGCATCATAGTTACCACGCATCTGTTGTTGGGAAGACAGTGGTGCGTATGTGCGCACTTGTGCTGCATGACACTTGTAACTGGTGTGAAGACCCCCACACCCCGGGCACATGTGGCTGTGCTGGCAACCTGAACAAAAACGACCAGCGTGGAATTTGAAACAGAAACACCGTGGAACCCGTTGACTAGGAGTGAAAGTGGATGACTGCTTTGATGGTTTGGACATAGCTACTATACAGATATAATCAAAAGAAACAAAATCTCCTCCTGCTTTCTCGATGCGACGAACTGTTTCGCAATACTTAAGGATCGCTTGCGCTTGTGTGGGGAATTTTTTCAACAAAAATTGCCATAAAAATATGAAAAGCAGAACACAACTGGTCTACGCTGGTTATCTTTGTTCTTTGTTTTGGTTGGAGACATGAGGCTGGGGCTCCAGTCCCAGTGGACATGGCTAGGTTATACTGACCCCAGTCAGATGGCTTCAGTAGCTGAACCAGGTCAACATACTCATCTGGCCAGATTTTGTCTTTTGTTGATTCGCGGATGAGCGCATCCAGAGGGATGGAGGAAGAGAGGGGGGTGTTTTGATTTTGTGCAAACGAAGTGACAACATTTAACATAAGATTATATGTGACAGAAAGAATACATGCAGACTGGAGCTCCCGACCCTCAGACTCTACAAGTCCCAATCCGACATTAACGACACAGGGGTGAGGCTCCTGACATTCAACCCCTGATGTGCTGGCCACTGCTGGTAGAGGTTGAGGCTGGTGATTGCGAAGAGCCTGCTGCACCGACAGCTTGACAATGTCGGCTAGAGAGTTGGCAACAATAGCCGTGATGATGCGCTCGAGTTCAGTCGCGTCTTCCGGCACTGCGTTGTCAGCAATCCGCTGAGGCCGAGTGATCACCCGAGTGTTTCGCGGTGGCGCCTTACGTTTGGGCAAGCTAAAAAAATATAACAGAGAGCAAGCACAAGTAGCCAAATAGTTTACTACAAGCCAAGGCCATGGCCAGTGATAAGCAGTGACAAAGTTTAAGTGCTTTCTTCCCTCTGTTCAATGTCCAAGTGAAAGTTAATATGTGGGAAAAAAACTGTCAATATATATTAATGTGGTTTATGAAGTCTGTGCAACAATTTATGAACGTGAACATTCATATTGATAATTATGAAAGAAAAGAAAGAAAAATCTGCAATTAAAAAAATGTTACCAATTGTAATGATACAACAAAATAGACATATGGCAAATTGATTGTATTTAAATTAGTTCATTACCGGTAATGTTACCGTTCGTGATAGGATAGATAATCAGCTGTTTAATTAAAATCTGTAACATATAGTGTGTTGTAGTACACAGAAAACAGTCTTATATCATGGGCAGAAACCTTCGAGGAGGGATTCACCTTTTAGTGCATGGGATGTCGGAAGGTGGAGTGTTTGCAGAAGGAGATAGTTAGGTTGACAGATATTGTGAAGGGGATGGAGATTGGAATTAGTATGGAGAGAGACGACAGGTGGGAATATTGCAAGACAGAAGGAGACTAGCAGTGGCAAGAACTCTGAGGAAAGAAGATTGAGAGGAGGGAAGGTGATTGGAGGGGAAGAAATTGAAAAATCGACGACAGAAAACGTGACAAGCGTGAAGGTGACAGGGGAGAAAGTGTCCGTAGAGAAGGAGGGAGGGAAGATAGGACGGGAGAGGAGAGAAGAAAATCAGATGGGAGGAAAGATGAAGGGACGAAAGGAAGTGAGACCAAATGTGATAGAAGAGAAGTCGGCAAAAGGGACGATGACAGGAGGAATTGTGACAAGAGAAAAAGTGACAGGAAAGAATGGATTGGAAGAGAATTTGACAGGAGAGAAGACGGCAGGGGAAAAGACAACAACCAGACAGATGCAAACCGGAGAAGGAGCTATCCTGAGGAATTGATTGAGCGGCAATGAGGAAAGAGAGGGTATTTGTGGGCGATTCCATTATGAGAAAGACACTGAGCGAGGGGAAGGACGTCGTTGTTTGTCTACCGGGGGCTAAGATAGAACATGTGATTGAAAGGGTAGAGAAGGTATTGGGGCATGGCAAGGGAGGGTCTATACTAATACACGTTGGAACAAATAATGTAGACAGGGAGGGAACAACCGGGATAGTACAGAAGTATAGACAGTTAGTGAGGAAGCTAAAGATGACAAAAGTTGAACAGATTATTATCTCAGGAATGTTGCCGGTAATGGGGGAAAGAGGGGGGGGGCAACGTATAGAAACTGCAAGAGGATGGTGATCAACGCACTAATTGAGCAGATGTGTGAAGAAGAGGGGGTGGGATTCACAGATTTATGGGGATATTTTTTGGGAGGAAAGATTTGTACATGAGAGATGACCTCCATCTTAGTGGAAAGGGGCAGCAGTTTTCTCAGAGAATCTGCTGCGATCTGTTGACAGTGGGACAGGTTGCATCGATTTAAACTAGATTCGCAGAGAGGCCTGAAACTGGATGCATAGATAAAGACAGCACACATATATCAGCAAAGAACAGTCTGGAAAACTCTTATGAAGCTGGATATAAATGTGTTTTTTTAAAGCAAGAAGTATAGTAAACAAAACAAATGAACTAAACATTATGGTAGAAGATATTGACCCTCACATAATAGGTATTACCGAATCCTGGACCACCATCGATATATCAGATGCCGAAATGGGACTGACAGGATATGAAATGTTTAGGAAAGATAGAATAGGAAGAAAGGGGGGTGGAGTTATTTTATATATTAAGGAATCTATCCAGACTCATGAAATAAAATTAGAAGGAGAAGCAAATTGCGAAGAAGCTGTTTGGTGTAACATAGTTACAGGAAACTCAACGTTAACAGTTGAGTACGTTTATCGAAGTCCAAACAAAGGCATAGAAAAGAATGAAAAAATACAAAACGCAGAAAGGGAAGTAAGCAAACGGGACTGTATTATTATGGGGGATTTCAACCACGGGCATATACAATGGAAATTTCTACAGATTATGGGGAGTGAGGAAAACAAGTTTTTAGTTTTAGTTCAAGATGCTTTCCTTTCTCAACATGTGCTAGAACCAACCAGGGGTGAGAATGTGTTAGACCTAGTTTTGTCCTCACATAATGAATTATTTGACAATGTCAAGATATGTGAGCCACTGGGGAATAGTGATCACAACAAGATACATTTTACCATCAAAGTAAAATCAGAAAGGAATAGTAAAAAGCAGTATAGGCGAAATTTTCACAAAGGAAGGTATAAGGACATGACGAAATATTTATCAAAGATATACTGGAATAACACACTGAAGAATAGGACAGCAACAGCATGCTGGAATATATTAAAGAGTGAAATTAAGTGCATAGTCGATAAATTTGTACCCTTCAAAAAACATGGGAAACGGTCCAAAAAGAAACACTTATCGAAAGAAGCCATTCGAAAAATTAAGTATAAACAAATGATGTGGAAGTCATATAGATGTACTGGAAATGTGAAGACTACAACAGTTATAAAGAAGCACTTAACCAAGCTACAGCTGAAATTAGAAATTCAAAGATAATCTATCAACAACAATTAGCTAATAATATACAACATGAGAGCAAATGTTTTTATGCATATGTTTGAATCAAACAGAAATTTTAAAATAAGGTCGGTCCTCTAGAAGATAGTGCTGGAAATATAATATCAGAAGGATACTTAATGGCAGAAGACCTGAATAAGTATTTTAGTTTAGTGTTTACCAGGGAAGATATTAGTTCACTCTCAGTACCAGAGTCTAAGTTCAAGGGGAAAGATTCAGACTATTTAGGACAGTTAATTGTAACCCCGGAAATGGTAGCTAATAAAATATGGGCTTTGAAGGATAATAAATCACGTGGGGTGGATTGGATTCCGTCCAAACTACTATTGGAAATTGTAGAACAAATTAGCGTACCGCTTGCAACAGTTTGCAATTTGTCATTAGAACAGGGAGTGGTTCCTTTAGAATGGAAAGAGGCAAACAGGATACCGTTATTTAAAAAAGTTCCAGAAATAAGTCAAAGAACTATAGACCAGTGAGTTTAACATCACTGATTTGCAAATTATTATAAATACTAATTAAAGAATACATGATAACTGCTTAAACTAAAGGCCCATTGTATAGGAAATGGTATAATAAACTGAATAGAAAAATGGGTGATTGACAGAAGACAACGTGTAGTAGTTGATGTGGAGGCTTCAAACTGGAAATCGGTATTGAGTGGGGTACCACAGGGATCAGTACTAGGACCTATATTATTCTTAATATATATCAACGATTTGGATGATGAAATATCAAGCAAGATGTTGACATTTGCGGATGATACAAAAGTGTTTAGAAGGATTAAAAGTGATGGAGGTAAACAACACTTACAAGATGATCTTGAAAAGTGGCAAATGCAGTTCAATTTTGGGAAATGTAAATGCCTCCACACAGGACATGGGAACGAAGAGGTAGAATATACAATGGGGGTTATGTACTAAATACTACTGTAAAAGAAAAGGACTTAGGGTTAACCATTAGTGCTGATATGAAGATTTCAGAGCAGTGCGGAATTGCAGCTTCAAAGGGAAATCAAATCCTTGGATTAATTAGGCGAAACATAACGTATAAGGAAAAAGAGCTAATAATACCGCTGTACAAAACAATAGTTAGGCCTCATTTAGAATATTGTATTCAAGCGTGGAGGCCATATCGCAGGAAGGACATAGATATGCTAGAAAGAGTGCAGAGGAGAGCAACTAAAATGATACCAAATCTGAGGGATCTTAGTTATGAAATACGCCTAAAAAAATGCGGTTTAACAACACTAGAGACCAGGAGATTGAGAGGAGATCAGATAGAAGTGTTTAAAATATTGAAGGGTTATGAAAATATTGATAGAAATATGTTTTTCTCAGTTAAGAAAGATAGAAGGACTAGAGGACATGATCTTGCATTAGCAAAGGAGCAGAGTATATTGGATATAAGAAAGTTTTCATTTTCACAAAGGACTGTAAATGAATGGAACAGATTACCTGCTGATTGTGTGGGTGCTAGTAGCGTGAATATGTTTAAAAATAAAATCGACACATACCTCAGACGGGCGGGATACACATAGATAAAAAGGTCGGACTCTCGATAAGCCAAGGGCTTCCTTGTCCACCTGCTACCTAGAGTTAATTCTCTGGGTGGCAATCTTGTTAAATCTTGTTAAATATTCTTGTAGTGCTGACGCCTAGCGTATATGTAGACAACTAAGGTGACCCCAGCGGATGATTGAGAACTAACGTCGGTATGCCGAAATCCCGCATGACACAAATGATCCAATAGACGGCGATGTTTACCAGGCTAAGATTTCGGTTCTGCGAGTCACTTGACGTTTCTATTTTGCGAAGAAATAAAGTCGATTTTGCTTAAGTTTTGTGTGTTTTTACACCAGTAATTTTTGCGGTGAATGTAGGTTTGTCTATAGAGTGTATGTTGTTGATTTTTTTTCGTGTTCCGTTTGTTTTTTCACGGCTGTGATTTAACAAGATTTTACAAGATTGCCACACAGAGAATTACCTCTAGGTAGCAGGTGGACAAGGAAGCCTTTAGGCTTATCGAGAGTCCAACCCTTTTATGTATGTGTATCCCGCCCTTCTGAGGTATGTGTCGATTTTATTTTTAAACATATTCACGTTACTAGCACTCACATAATAAGCAGGTAACCTGTTCCATTCATTTAAAGACCTTTGTGAAAATTAGAACTTTCTTATATATAATCTACAATGCTTCTTTGCTAATGTAACTTCATGTCCTCTAGTCCTTCTATCTTTCTTAACTGAAAAAAACACATTTCTATCAATATTTGTATTACCATTTATTATTTTAGACACTTCTATCTGATCTCCTCTCAATCTCCTGGTTTATAGTGTTGTTAAACCACATTCTATTAGGCGAATTTCATAACTAAGATCCCTCAGTTTTTGTATCATTTTAGTCGCTCTCCTCTGTACTCTTTCTAGCATATATATTTCCTTCTTGCGATATACGAGGGTATATATATATATGGAGTAACAACAAATATAAAAACAACGCCATAAACCCGATTATAAAGTCTCATAAACGGTGTTATATATATACATATATGTATATATATATATATATATACATACTTAAAAATCAGTAACAATTAACCATATGCTAGCCCCAGTCATATATATATATATATATATATATATATATATATATATGGAAATAGAACATTGGACAGCGTATGTACATGTACTAACATGCTAAGGTGTGAAACTTTGCTCGGGCAAAGAAATTAAACGTAAACAAAAAAGACATTAAAAGAAATCGTCTTTTAGACATCCTAGTAGGACTATTAATATAAGTCATGTATTTAGAACGTGTGCCTTAAACGTGCCATCGAGTCTATAATAATCTGCTCAAAAGGATATGTTACAAAACATATAATATTGACTTCCGTTATCAAACGTAATGGCATTATCCTGACGATATATCAAGTAACTCGACGGCTCATCTCACTTTACATAATGTTATAAGAATGGAAGTTAGGAGAAAACCGAAAACAATAGGAACTCAATAGCACAATTGTTAACATAAAAATACGCAACACCTACCCATTGTGCACACTTGCCTCTTGTGATTGCGGCTGTGTGCATTTGCGGAAGGATGGAAATAAAATAGAAAGATCGCATTGTGACAAAACACATAAAACACTCAAGGTATCGTATGAAACAGTAGAGAAAGCGATATACAAATAAGAAGACGACAAATAACAAATAAACTGACTTCCATTATCAATTATAAATGTGAATAACAAATTACATACGTAAAAAAGAAAGTAATTCATTGAACACACCTATATGCCCTCATACTGACTGCCTAACACACTTTACACTGACACTTCTGTTCACTTGTGTTGGAGTTGTCCTATTACACTGTGGTTACTGCTCCAAGTGTACTAGTTTACGTGCATCCGTAATAGTAATAACGGCAGATGTTTTGCTTGCGAATATCAGTAGGACTCTGGAGAAAGCAAGTTGGTCATACGTAGCCTTGGCCTGAAGACTCTTCCCTCCGCCTAGGCTCAAAGTCCTGGGCTTTTCTTCTGGTAGTCACTCTTCAGTTGTTTCTGTCTGCTGCTAGCTGTTCCAGCATATATGTTCAATATTTGCAGTGTGAACTACAGCTTCAGCTTGTCCTTGTAGCGCATGCGGAGGGCTCCTCTGTGTCGCTTGCTCTGACGAAGTTCATTGTAAAATACAGCTTTTGTCATTCTTGTGTCGTCCATGCGGGAGACGTGATCTGCTCAATCGAGCTGCCTGATAATTAACATTGCTTCGATCCTCTGGAGGTTTGCCTTTTCCTGGACCTCATTGTTGGTGACATGTAGTCGAGTCAGTATTATGGAATGCAGACATCGCTGATAGAACCGTGCATGTAGTTGTATTTGCTTTCTGCAGAGAACCCACGCCTCTGCCCCACACATAAAGTTAGTGACGACTGCCTTTTTATACATATATGTTGGTTGACAGAGGCAGTGCTTGGTTGTGCCTTACACATTTCTGCACGCGACATAATGAGCTGTTGGCTTTACCTAGGCTGTTGTCCACATCTTTGGCTGCTTATGCATAATTTAAGATGGCACTTCCAATGTATGTCAACTGATCAAATATGTTTAGGTGATGACCGTCAGTCTTGATCTGAAGTTGGTTGTAGGCTACATGGGGTCCTTTCTTGAGCAAGACATCTGATGTATTTTGGTTGGCAGTTAAGCTAATAACTGTAAATGCTTCATCGAAGCGGTTGATCATTTCGGTGTGTACCAGGAGTTCACAGTCAACTGAAAATAGCAGCTCCAATACATTATATACAGTGGTCTTGATTAACGCAAGGGGATTGCATTTACTCGGATAGCTTTGAACCCACACTGGCTTTCCGGGAGGTTTCCCGCTGTAATGGTTTCGTCTAGTTTGTTGAAGATCTCACGGACTTGTAGTTTGACTGCGATGAACAATAGGGTGATATATGTAATTCAAATTATCAGACTTATCGTTGTTCTTGAACAGGGAGACAATACAAAAATCCCGCATGTCCTTCGGCACACTCATTTCTCCCAACACAGCGAGAACAGGTCCGTGAGCTTCTCCGGAAGAATGTCTCCTCCTAGCTTGTATACCTCTGCCAGAATACAGGTGATGCCCGGAGCTATGGGGCATTTCAGCATTGCCATTTCAGATCTGATTTGTCTTGTGTTGGTTGGTTGTCAAGGTCCATATTAATAATAATAATAATAATAAGATAACTTCTATTGCGCCTAAATCCTTGGAAACCAAGCTCAGAGGCGCATCAAAACAAAAGGGTTGGTCAATCTCAAAGTCCATAAGTAGTTTTCCAGTTGTCAACAGATGGGTCAAGGCGCTAGGGAGCTAAGGTGGATAAGCAAGGTTGTAAAGATACGTTTTTAAATACGGCGAAGATCACGAATATGATAAAAACAGCAGCGACATGTTTGAGATATATGTTGTCGGAAATTGAAGTTTCTATCAAAGATTACTCCTAGATTACGCACCGAGGTTGCTGGCGTGATGTACTGATTCAAAATACGCGTAGGGAAAAAACCATCCAGTTTACAACGCTGCATTCGAGTACCAATAATGATCAATTCACAAATTGCTTCGGAATGTTTGCGATGGAGGCTACTGGCGCCAGGCGTTTGTCCCCAAAGACATACCCATAGTGCTCAGTCCATCGGTGCAGAATCGATGCCTTATCTATCATCAAGTGTTAGCCGTCGGATGAGAGTTAAGGGATAATAATTCGGTGAAATGGGCAATAAACTAAACGTCGTGCGTCATAGAAAGGTCTATTGTTGCCAAGGTCGGCGCGCATCTGTGTTCTCTAATTGTAGTGCTAATCTGATATAATGGACTTACCTATAAAGCGCCTGGATTAGCTTTCAACATGATACTCGTAGCATGTATTCGAACATTAAAGATAATCTTATGGCAAGCTCTCATATGTGTTTCCGTAGATCGACATTATAGTTTAGTTTTGACTCGTTTTATTTATTTCAAGCCATCTTAAATTCAGATAATAGTAGTAACAATAATAACTAAACTTCATTAAAATCCAAACCACAACATTTAATAACACACCAACATTGCAGCGTGGCTACGATTTTGGTATACAACATTGAAACTGATTAAGTACATCACACACATTAAAACGTATAAAATATATAACGTAGCATAGGTAGTCAAATAAATAAATGAACATAAGTATTGAGAGTTTCATTCAACTAAGGATTAGTATAACAATTTCAAAAACCTTTTTGGAGAAAAGTTATTTCTTCTGCTCCATATATCATTACTCCGACTATATATATAATGTGGTTTGTAGAGTGAATATTTTATAAGCATTGTCTGTAAAAATGACACGGTTTCTGTAAAACTTATTGAAATATGCAACATTGTTTGTGACGAGTTTTACAGTTTGTACGTGTGAGTCTGCATAGAAACCGGTCCTGTTACGTCGCATATAAACTGGTGGGCTAAAATTACGTGTATTGCTGGATGTGGGAGCATATAACACTGCTGCAGTGGCCGGAGTGTATTGCTGGATATGAGAGCATATAACACTGCTGCAGTGGCCGGAGTGTATTGCTGGATGTGGGAGCATATAACACTGCTGCAGTGGCCGGAGTTTATTGCTGGATGTGGGAGCATATAACGCTGCTGCAGTGGCCGGAGTGTATTGCTGGATGTGGGAGCATATAACATTGCTGCAGTGGCCGGAGTGTATTGCTGGATGTGGGAGCATATAACAATGCTGCAGTGGCCGGAGTGTATTGCTGGATGTTAGAGCATAAAACACTGCTGCAGTGGCCGGGGTGTTTTGCTGGATGTGGGAGCATATAACACTGCTGCAGTGGCCGGAGTGTATTGCTGGATGTGGGAGCATATAACACTGCTGTAGTGGCCGGAGAGTATTGCTGGATTTGAGAGCATATAACACTGCTGCAGTGGCCGGAGTGTATTGCTGGATGTGGGAGAATATAACACTGCTGCAGTGGCCGGAGTGTATTGCTGGATGTGGGAGCATATAACACTGCTGCAGTGGCCGGAGTGTATTGCTGGATGTGGGAGCATATAACACTGCTGCAGTGGCCGGAGTGTATTGCTGGATGTGGGAGCATATAACACTGCTGCAGTGGCCGGAGTGTATTGCTGGATGTGAGAACATATAACACTGCTGCAGAGGCCGGAGTGTATTGCTGGATGTGGGAGCATATAACACTGCTGCAGTGGCCGGAGTGTATTGCTGGATGTGGGAGCATATAACACTGCTGCAGTGGCCGGAGTGTATTGCTGGATGTGGGAGCATATAACACTGTTGCAGTGGCCGGAGTGTATTGCTGGATGTGGGAGCATATAACACTGCTTCAGTGGCCGGAGTGTATTGCAGGATGTGGGAGCATATAACACTGCTGCAGTGGCCGGAGTGTTTTGCTGGATGTGGGAGCATATAACACTGCTGCAGTGGCCGGAGTGTATAGCTGGATGTGGGAGCATATAACACTGCTGCAGTGGCCGGAGTGTATTGCTGGATGTGGGAGCATATAACACTGCTGTAGTGGCCGGAGAGTATTGCTGGATTTGAGAGCATATAACACTGCTGCAGTGGCCGGAGTGTATTGCTGGATGTGAGAGCATATAACACTGCTGCAGTGGCCGGAGTGTATTGCTGGATGTGGGAGCATATAGCACTGCTGCAGTGGCCGGAGTGTATTGCTGGATGTGGGAGCATATAACACTGCTGCAGTGGCCGGAGTGTATTGCTGGATGTGGGAGCATCTAACACTGCTGCAGTGGCCGGAGTGTATTGCTGGATGTGGGAGCATATAACACTGCTGCAGTGGCCGGAGTGTATTGCTGGATGTGGGAGCATATAACACTGCTGCAGTGGCCGGAGTGTATTGCTGGATGTGGGAGCATATAACACTGCTGCAGTGGCCGGGGTGTATTGCTGGATGTGGGAGCATATAACACTGCTGCAGTGGCCGGAGTGTATTGCTGGATGTGGGAGCATATAACACTGCTGCAGTGGCCGGAGTGTATTGCTGGATGTGAGAGCATATAACACTGCTGCAGTGGCCGGAGTGTATTGCTGGATGTGGGAGCATATAACACTGCTGCAGTGGCCGGAGTGCACTGGTTTATGACGCATTTAATTTGTTACCACAACAATGTCATTGACAAAACGATCTTTTGTTGCCACAACGCTTATGGGACAATATATGTTGTAATGGAAACAAAACGAACAACGACGTGAAGAACAGCTTTATGAAGGCGTGCTGCTTAAAAGGAAAACGATAAGACGCCTAATTTATACCTACGATTGGTGACCAGCCTAGTTATCGGACATATCATTATTAATATAATTTCACTACTGTTTCTGAAGAATCTCTGCGACTGGAATAAGAAAGTTGATTAGATTTTAAGTAATTAACTGTTCTTATTGATTGTGTGTGTGTGTGTGTTTGTGTGTGTAAGTGTGTGTGTGTGTGTGTGTGTGTGTGTGTGTGTGTGTGTGTGTGTGTGTGTGTACGTATGTATGTTTATGCAAGCAACAACACGGAGACAATATAGATATGAAAAAGGCCAAATGGATGACGTTTGTTTATTATGGGTAACCAGTGTATAGGCCTTTTTGGCACACTGTAATATTTAAATAAAAGAAATGTGGACTCTACAACCCAATGCCAGGCCTGTGACTGAGCCCATACTAGTCTCCTGAGCATCAGGCTGTTAGAGCCCACATTTCAACATATAAAGCAGCAGTGGTATTCCTAGAACAATTGAAAGGAATGACATGTAATCACAGCAGAGCTTGTTATGTGTAGTTAATTTTAAAGCCAACATGATTAACTAAGCCAACATGATTAACTAAAAAGTGCCTTTCTGAATACCACGCTATCTGCTGCCAAAAACACTAAATCTAAAATTATAATAATCCCAAATGTGGGGGTATTTCGCCCCGATATATACAATTCCTAAATCGAAAGTGGAAAAGGCATGCGACATCTCTTGCAATAAAACCCCGTGAACACATCCGGTGCAAACCCTATGCTCACAATCAACTATAAATGTGGGGAAAGCATTGAGACCAGCAACCCTTTCCAATAACGATGCACAAATCATGACTATACATCAAACATACCTGGACGAAAAGTAGGGAGGCGGGCGGGTCAAATTAGACAAACGTCTGCTCCTTTATGCTTTCGCAAATGGAGTGCGGGATCAGCTTAGGATTCTCCTGAGGGACGCGCTCCAGTGCGCGCTGATTGGTTGATTTGATTCTCCCCACGGGAGTAATTAACATGTCCTTGCATAAATTAGCCTCCTCTGATGGGAGGCCTCCGTGTGCTGTTGTCTTGCACAAAGTCCAGTATGCAAATCGGCTGTGCCAGATGTGCATACCATCATTTATGCAAGCAACAACACGGAGACAATATAGATATGAAAAAGGCCAAATGGATGACGTTTGTTTATTATGGGTAACCAGTGTATAGGCCTTTTTGGCACACTGTAATATTTAAATAAAAGAAATGTGGACTCTACAACCCAATGCCAGGCCTGTGACTGAGCCCATACTAGTCTCCTGAGCATCAGGCTGTTAGAGCCCACATTTCAACATATAAAGCAGCAGTGGTATTCCTAGAACAATTGAAAGGAATGACATGTAATCACAGCAGAGCTTGTTATGTGTAGTTAATTGTAAAGCCAACATGATTAACTAAGCCAACATGATTAACAAAAAAGTGCCTTTCTGAATACCACGCTATCTGCTGCCAAAAACACTAAATCTAAAATTATAATAATCCCAAATGTGGGGGTATTTCGCCACAGGTCACCGAACATGTGACCCCCCCACATAAACAAACTAGGCCTAACTGAAACCATATTATCCTTTTAAGCTATTCTGATGTACTTCTTAAAAGCGTCTGATGTCCATCTGCCTGCCGCTCTTATCTGCGCGTCAGATTCACCTCGCAATGCTGCCGCGGTAGCTGCCCCAATGCGGAAGCTGTGACCCTTAAAGGAACTAGTTTCATAACCACAGAAACCCAGCAATCGCTTTAAAGACACATCAAATTCACTGCGTAGCATCGGGGAGCCATCCGCATAGGCAAATAAAGATGATTGTATCTGACCTCTACCTGACTGAAACTCTCTCATAAAGGAAGCAAGGTATATGGGTGAATCAGGGATGCACTCACCTCGCACCTGGAGGGACTGCGGACCCTGCCGCGTGCTATGTTTGAAACGACGGAAGGAAATTGATATTAGATCTCCTGACAACAACACGTCACCCAACTGCAAACACCCCCCTACCTGGCTCCTTGATCGCGGTACCATTTCTCCCACCCGCAAATAAGCCTTGAAAGCTAGCACCATCATGGCACGGAGCATTATACATTTATAACGTGATGTAAACACGGTGGGCAATGCAAGCACAAGACGAGTGAGAATAGGCAGAGTGACAGGCAGGCGGACATCAGGGACAGATCCAAGATTACGAGCACCCGCCAAGGCCTTGGCTACAATAAAACAATTAGATGGGTCATCAAAACCATGAATCTTGTAAAAATAAGCAATGGCTGACACAATTGACACAATAGATGCTGGGGCAGCTCCACTAGCATGCAGATGTGCTATAAAGAGTAACATCGTCGACACTGAAGCTGGCAGCTGCGAAGATAAACCAAGCGAAGCATTAAACAAAACAAACTTGTTCCAAGACCGTTCATAGTGAGCACGTGATGACGGCGCTATAGAAGCCCGCAGTAGCTGGTTCAAAGAGTTCCTAAGCCGGCCGGGGACACCCGGTAAGGCACCCTCACTGGGTTGACATCTGCCCATGGCGCCAATTCCCGGAACCTGTCCACCTGTGAACGGGATAACTTATCAGTGAGAGTGTTAAATCGCCCTGGAATGTGGCGCGCTGCAAAATTGATATTATAATGCAGGCAAGCCAATACCAGTGGGCGAAGTAAAGCCATGATGTGTGGTTCACGTGACGTCTGGTTATTAATTACCGGAACAAGTGCTTCATTATCCGTAAAAAACACACACTCTTGTTCGCCCAAGCATTACCCCAAACGTGTACAGCTGCCATGATTGGGTATAATTCTAAAACAGTGACATTGAATGAATGCCACGCCTCTGGCCACAGGCCCCAAAACCATTCTACTCCACAAAAAGCCCCATAACCTACTCCCCCTGCTGCATCAGTGTACAACTGAAGATAGTCACCTGTTATGAAGTTATCATCCAAGAAGAAAGATTTACCATTGAAATGTTGCAAAAATTCTAGCCAGACTTCCAGATCAAGTTTTGCCTGCCTCGTCAAGCGGATATGATAATGTGGCTTACGTACGCCGATCGTCAAATCGATTAAACGGCGTAAAAATGGGCTGCCGGGTTTGATTACCGCAAATGTGAATCCCAAAAACCCGAGTAGCTGTTGTAACTCCTTCAGTGTCACCTTCTGTCTGTCAAGAAAAGTCATTAGTAATGCCCTGGCCTTATCCAACTTATCCTGTGGAAGCCTAGCCTCTTGGTTGACCGTATCTAGAATAATTCCGAGAAAAGGGATTGAGGTGGACGGGCCAACTGTTTTATCAGGTGCTAGTGGTACCCCAATTTCCTTGCAAAGGTCAACAAATGCCATCAGATCCTGATTACACTTATCTGCTGAATCAGACACAATTAGGAAATCATCGATCACGTGAATCATTGCTGTCACACCCAGTTTGACCTTTGCCACCCACTCTAGAGCCGTACTGAAACACTCAAAAATGGCACATGAACTAGAGCAGCCCATAGGCAAAACAGCATCCATAAAATACTGCCCCCTCCACCTAAATCCCAACATTGGTCTGTCTGCTGGCGAGACTGGTATGATACGGAAAGCTGATTCGACATCAACTTTAGCCATGTACACAGGTTTTGGCGAATTCTTAATAACATCAATGGCATCCTGAATTGTGGCATAAGTAACAGATGATATATCCTTCGGAATGTAATCATTAACCGATGAACCTTCTGGGTGTGACAAGTGGTGAATCATTCTAAATTCACCTGGGTTCTTCTTAGGGACAACACCAAGTGGGGAGATTCTGTAGTTATGACAGGATGGAGGAACGTCATAAGGCCCAAGCACCCGGCCTAATGACAGCTCTTTCGCTATCTTCTTATCTATGACTTGTGGATATTCATCAGCAGATTTTAAATTGCATACATTGACATCAAACTGGGTTGGCAAGTCAAAACAACCTATTTTAAAACCATATGAAAACCCATGTACAAGATACTTACGTAAGTCGCTGTCATAACCAGTCAACCTTTCATGCAGAACAGCAGGAGAAACCGGGGAGGGCAACTTACTTCCTGACCCAGGGGGGTGAACCACTGGAAGCTGGCTGTCTACCTGGGAAAAGTGTGTTACTTGAGGGCCCTGGTCTACCTGGGGGGCCTGGCCTAACTGAAGGGTTTGGTCTAACCGAGGGTTTTGGTCGAGCTGGTGGGCTTGTAACTGGAGGGCTACTGGACTGTGGACGTTTCCCCCTGGTTTGAAAGCAGCGCACAGCGGGATGGCCAATGCCGCCACACGACTGGCACTTGTGTGCAAAGTAGCAAGAGGCTTTGTCACACCACTCACCCCGATTGTAGACAAAGCAGGGACCGACATACGTGGACCGGGCCCTACCCTTGCTTGGAAAGGGAGAACTTGCCGGGCGTCTAACTGTCTGGGATGCTTTCAACCATAACTCCCAGTTGATGGAGTCCCAGGACCACCCCCTGAGATAACGCAGGGACCTAAATGCTTCATCGTAGGTCTGCCAGTCACCCCCCTCCTCGGCCAGTCCCCGGATTATCTCTGCGTATTTAAGCATTTTAACTGCGAGCGACATGTTGGTTGGGAACAAGAGGTATACAGACATATACAAAGTAAATGCCTGCAGCCACCGCTCGTAGGTAATGATGTCATGGCTAGCCCTGTTGGGGGTTGTGCTTGTAGACACACCAGAAGTTGGGTGTGCAGTACCCCCATACATGGCTTGGCTATACTCCTGGTGCTGGAGGAGTGTTGGCTTCAACATTATTGACAGGTCAATGTATTCGTCTGCCCAAATCTTTGCCCGGAGCCCGTCGGGAATACGAGCATCAAGAGGAAGGGAGGCGGAAGCACATGACTCTATCATTGCCCGAGCGGGGCCAGGCAACAACTCGAATAATTCTGTACCTGGTACGGTGTCAGTGTTTGGCCATGCGGTCACCCTTGCGTTGCCCTGGCAAGACGGCAAGGATGGCACAGTTTCGTTCGCAGCCAAGGGACGTGTCACTGCTGGGATATGACCGCGGCCGGAAGCGGCTGCCATTTGGGCGGCGCTGCCAAAGGCGGCTGACACAGACGCCAAAGCCGGATCTGGGTGCAGCACTGTTGGGGCCGGACGCAAAGCCTGCACCATCGAGTGGATCTCATGAAGCATTTTTTCTGATGCTGTCACCCGCCGTTCCATGTCCCGCTCCCACGCAGATTGTGGTCCGACTGGCCCGAGTGTGCTATTGACCACTGCCTGCAGATCGGCAGCGTCCTCAAAGTTCTCATGGACCGAACACTGCGACGGAGGCGTGCCCAACGCGACGGGTGGTGGCGGGTAGGCGAGCAAGACGGGTGGTGGCGGCGTGCCCCTTGAAACAGGCGGTGGCGGGGCGGCCAACGAGACAGCTGCGGCAGCCGTCCGCGAACGTGTCTGCCGAGTCAGAGAAGCCCGACGCGCCGGTCGACCACGTCCACGTGGAGCTCGAGGCATTCTACAAATCAAATAACACAGCAGACACAATCTCTCAGTAGATAGAACCAGAACATTATATAGAGTGAATCTGATTAATGTAGACAAACACTGTCCGCAACAGTTCTATCCACCCCAAACCGGAGCATTTTCAATATACCACAAACTTACTCATGACACCAACCAACGTAAATTGTCAGACCAACTGCCAGTATATATACACTGCAATAAGTAGATGGGCATACTTGTTGAAAGTATTATGCCACAATGGTTCATACACAATATAATAATTGCCTGTGGCCCCCCCACAAAACATGTATAAACATGACAACTGTCTAGCATTAAGTTTTACCGGCATAACTGACAAAACTTGTCTTGTCTGTAAGAGTCTACATAGAATTTAGAATAGTTGCCTGTGGCCCTCCCACATAAACGTGCATAAGCACGACAACTGTATAGCATAAAGTCTACTGGCATAACCAACAAAACTGTCATGTCTCATCCGTAAAAGTCTAAACACATGTAGAATAGTTGCTTATGGCCTTCATAACTAACAAAAATCCGTTAACTCATTGTATGTAATAGTCTACACACATACACACACTTTAGAACAGTTGCCTGTGGCCCTTCCACAAAACGTATATAAATACGACAACTGTATAGCATAAAGTTTCACACATAACTAGATTAACCACAAAGGGGAATGCATGTTACCGTTTCATCTCCGTCACGTAAGTTACAAGAAAATATTACGTAAGTTATGTGTGTGAAAATTCATTCCCATTTGATGTTTTTTTTTGTCTAATACAGTAGTACATTCAGTATTCACGAGAAAAACATGTCACGTGTGAAAGTGATCCAAAAAAATTCACGCATATCACCACAAAACGGTACTTGAAATGCACTCTTTCGGCAAAAGGATCCTTATTGGGGTCTTACCCCAAATAGGTGTCCTGCATGTTACAAATCTTCACGATGGATAGACTGATATCAAGCTACACACATAACTAGATTAACCACAAAGGGGAATGCATGTTACCGTTTCATCTCCGTCACGTAAGTTACAAGAAAATAGTACGTAAGTTATGTGTGTGAAAATTCATTCCCATTTGATGTTTTTTTTTTGTAATACAGGAGTACATTCAGTATTCATGAGACAAACATGTCTCATATCAAAGTGGTCACAAAATAATTACGCATATCACCACAAAAAGGTACTTGAAGTGCACTCTTTCGGCGGACGAATCCTTATTGTGGTCTTACCCCAAATAGATATCCTGCACGTTACAAATCTTCACGAAGGCTAGACTGATCTTAAGCTACACACATAACTAAATTAACCACAAAGGGGAATTCATGTTACCGTTTCATCTCCGTCACGTAAGTTACAAGAAAATAGTACGTAAGTTATGGGTATGAAAATTCATTCCCTTTTGATGTTTTTTGTTGTCTAATACACTAGTACATTCAGTATTCACGAGACAAACATGTCCCGTGTCAAAGTGATCCAAAAACTCACACATATCACCACAAAACGGTACTTGAAATGCACTCTTTCGGCAAAAGGATCCGTATTGTGGTCTTACCCCAAATAGGTGTCCTGCATGTTACAAATCTTCACGAAGGCTAGACTGATATTAAGCTACACACATAACTAGATTAACCATAAAGGGGAATGCATGTTACCGTTTCATCTCCGTGACGTAAGTTACAAGAAAATAGTACTTAAGTTATGTGTGTGAAAATTCATTCCCATTTGATGTTTTTTGTTGTGTAATACAGTAGTACATTCAGTATTCACGAGACAAACATGTCCCATATCAAAGTGATCACAAAATAATTACGCATATCACCACAAAACGGTACTTGAACTGCACTCTTTCGGCGGACGGATCCTTATTGTGGTCTTACCCCAAATAGATATCCTGCACGTTACAAATCTTCACGAAGGCTAGACTGATCTTAAGCTACACACATAACTAGATTAACCACAAAGGGGAATACATGTTACCGTTTCATCTCCGTCACGTAAGTTACAAGAAAATAGTACGTAAGTTATGGGTGTGAAAAATCATTCCCGTTTGATGTTTTTTGTTGTCTAATGCAGTAATACATTCAGTATTCACGAGACAAACATGTCAAGTGTAAAAATTATCAAAAACATTCACGCATATCACCACAAAACAGTACTTGAAATGCGCTCTTTCGGCGGACGGATCCTTATTGTGGTCTTACCCCAAGTAGGTGTCCTGCATATTACAAATCTTCACGAAGGCTAGACTGATCTTAAGCTACACACATAACTAGATTAACCACAAAGGGGAATGCATGTTACCGTTTCATCTCCGTCACCTAAGTTACAAGAAAATAGTACGTAAGTTATGGGTGTGAAACTTCTTTCCCATTTAATGTTTTTTTTTGTCTAATACAGTAGTACATTCAGTATTCACGAGACAAACATGTCACCACAAAACGGTACTTGAAGTGCACTCTTTCGGCGCACGGATCCTTTTTACTCCAAATAGATGTCCTACATGTTACAAATCTTCACGAAGGCTAGACTGATATCAAGCTACAAACATAACTAGATTAACCGCAAAGGGGAATTCATGTTACCGTTTCATCTCCGTCACGTAAGTTACAAGAACATAGCACGTAAGTTATGTGTGCGAAAATTCATTTCCATTTGATGTTTTTTGTTGTCTAATGAAGTAGTACATTTAGTATTTACGAGACAAACATGTCACATATCAAAGTGATCGAAAAAATTCACGCATATCACAACAAAACAGTATTTTAAGTGCACTCTTTCGGCTGACGGATCCTTAGTGTTGTCATACCCCCAAAATATGTTCTGCATGTTACAAATCTTCACGACGGCTAGACTGATCTTAAGCTACACACATAAGTAAATTAACCACAAATGGGAATGCATGTTACTCTTTCATCTATGTCACGTAAGTTTCAAGAAAATAGTACGTAAATTACGGGTGTGATAACTGATTCCCATTTGATATTTTAGAGCAGTAGAGCATTCAGTATTCACGAAACCAATATGTCCTATGTCAAAGTGATCGAAAAGCAAATCAGGTATATCACACCTAATTGTATTTTCAAGTACATTCTTTCGGCGAACGGATCCTTAATGTGGTTTTACCCCAAATACATGTCCTGCATATTACCAATCTTCACAAATGTTAGACTTATATCAAGCTACACACGTAGTGCACACTTTCGGCGGACGTATCCTTAAAGTGGTCTTACACCAGATAGATGGCCTGCATGTTTAAAATCTTCACAAAGGCTAGACTGATATCAAGCTATACACATAACTAGACAAACCACAAAGGGGAATGTCTGTTATTCTTTTATCTCCGTCACGTAAGTTACAAGAAAATATTACGTAAGTTACGGGAGAGAAAACTGATTCCCGTTTTATGTTTTATCTTGTCTATCGGAGTAGTGCATTCAGTATTCACGAAACCAACATGTCCTATGTCAAAGTGATCGAAAAAAATCACGCATATTACACCAAAACGGTATTTTTAAGTGCACTCTTTCGGCGGAATGATCCTTAATGTGGCCTTATCCCAAATATTGTCATGCATGTTACCAAATGTTACGAAGGACAGAGTGATATCAAGCTACACACATAACTAGATTAACTACAAAGAGGAGTGAATGTTACTCTTTCATCTCTGTCACGTAAGTTAAAAGAAAATAGTACGCAAATTACGGGTGTGAAAACTGATTCCCATTTGATATTTAATTGTTTTCTAATGCAGGTGTATTCAGTATTCACGAAACAAACAAGTCCCTTGTCAAAGTGATCGGAAAAAATCACGGATATCACACCAAAACGATTTTGAAGTGCACTCTTTCGGCGGACATATCCTTAATGTGGTCTTACTCCAAATAGATAGCCTGCATGTTACAAATCTTCACAAAGGCTAGACTGATATGAAACTATAAACATAACTAGACTAACCACAAAGGGGAATGTCTATTACCCTTTCATCTCCGTCATGTAAGTTACAAGAAAATAGTACCTAAGTAACGGGAGTGAAAACTCATGCCCATTTGATGTTTTATCTCGTCTAATGCAGTAGTGCATTCAGTATAAACCAATAAAACCCATGTCAAAGTGATCGAAAACAAATCACGCATATCACACCAAAATTGAATTTTCAATAACATTCTTTCGGCGAACGAATCCTTAATGTGGTCTTACCCTAAATATATGTCCTGCATGTTACAAATCTTCCCGCATAGCTAGACAAATCATAAATATAAATGTATGTTACCCTTCCATCTCCGTCACGTAAGTTACAAGAAAATAGTACGTAAGTAACGGGTATGAAAACTCATTGCCATTTGATGTTTTTTTGTGTCTAATGCAGTAGTGAATTCAGTTTTCACCAAACCAACATGTCCCGTGTTAAAGTTATCAAAAAGTCACGCTTTTCACCACAAAACGGTACTTGAAATGCACTCTTTCGGCAAAAGGATCCTTATTGTGGTCTTACCCCAAATAGGTGTCCTGCATTTTATCAATTTTCAAGAAGGCTAGACTGATCTTAAGCTACACACATAACTAGATTAACCACAAAGGGGAATGCATGTTACCGTTTCATCTCCCTCACGTAAGTTACAAGAAAATAGTACGTAAGTTATGTGTGTGAAAATTCATTCCCATTTGATGTTTTTTGTTGTCTAATGCAGAAGTACATTCAGTATTCACGAGACAAATATGTCCCATATCAAAGTGATCAAAAACAAATCACGCATATCACCACAAAACGGAACTTGAAATGCACTCATTCGGCGGACGGATCCTAATTGTGGTCTTACCCCAAATATATATCCTGCACGTTACAAATCTTCACGAAGGCTAGACTGATCTTAAGCTACACACGTAACTAGATTAACCACAAAGGGGAATGCATGTTACCGTTTCATCTCCGTCACTTAAGTTACAAGAAAATAGTACGTAAGTTACGTGTGTGTAAATTCATTCCCATTTGATGTTTTTTTTGTCTAATACAGTAGTACATTCAGTATTCACGAGACAAACATGTCCCGTGTCAAAGTTATCAAAACAAATTCACGCATATAACCACAAAACGGTAGTTGAAGTGCACTCTTTCGGCGCACGGATCCTTATTGTGGTCTTAATCCAAATAGATGTCCTGAATGTTACAAATCTTCACGAAGGCTAGACTGATATCAAGCTACAAACATAACTAGATTAACCGCAAAGGGGAATTCATGTTACCGTTTCATCTCCGTCACGTAAGTTACAAGAAAATAGCACGTAAGTTATGAGTGCGAAAATTCATTTCCATTTGATGTTTTTTGTTGTCTAATGCAGTAGTACATTCGGTATTCACGAGCAAATATGTCCCGTGTCAAAATTATCCAAAAAAATTCACGCATATCACCACAAAACGGTACTTGAAATGCATTCTTTCGGCAAAAGGATCCTTATTGTGGTCTTACCCCAAATAGGTGTCCTGCATTTTACCAATTTTCAAGAAGGTTAGACTGATCTGAAGCTACACACATAACTAGATGAACCACAAAGGGGAATGCATGTTACCGTTTCATCTCCGTCACGTAAGTTACAAGAAAATAGTACGTAAGTTACGGGTGTGAAAATTCATTCCCATTTGATGTTTTTTGTTGTCTAATGCAGTAGTACATTCAGTATTCACGAGACAAATATGTCCCGTGTCAAAATGATCAAAAAAAATTCACGCATATCACCACAAAACGGTACTTGAAATGCACTCTTACGGCCAAAGGATCCTTATTGTGGTCTTACCCCAAATAGGTGTCCTGCATTTTACCAATCTTCAAGAAGGCTAGACTGATATCAAGCTACAAACACAACTAGATTAACCGCAAAGGGGAATTCATGTTACCGTTTCATCTCCGTCACGTAAGTTACAAGAAAATAGTACGTAAGTTATGTGTGTGAAAATTAATTCCCATTTGATGTTTTTTTTTGTCTAATACAGTAGTACATTCAGTAGTCACGAGACAAACATGTCCCGTGTCAAAGTGATCAAAACAAATTCACGCATATCACCACAAAACGGTACTTGAAGTGCACTCTTTCGGCGCATGGATCCTTATTGTGGTCTTAATCCAAACAGGTGTCCTGCATGTTACAAATCTTCACGAAGGCTAGACTGATATCAAGCTACAAACATAACTAGATGAACCGCAAAGGGGAATTCATGTTACCGTTTCATCTAAGTCACGTAAGTTACAAGAAAATAGCACGTAAGTTATGAGTGCGAAAATTCATTTCCATTTGATGTTTTTTGTTGTCTAATGCAGTAGTACATTCAGTATTCACGAAACCAACATGTCCCATGTAAAAGTGATCGAAAAATCACGCTAATCACACAAAAACGGTATTTTCAAGTGCACTCTTTTGGCGAAAGGATCCTTAACGTTGTCTTTCCCTAAATCGATGTCCTGCATATTACAAATGTTCACGAAGGATAGACTGATTTGAAGCTACACACATAACTAGATTAACTAAAAAGGGGAATGTCTGTTACCCTTTCATCTCCGTCAGGTAAGTTACAATAAAATAGTACCCAAGTTACGGGTGTGAAAACTCATTTGAGTTTTATGTTTTATGTTGTCTAATGCGGTAGTACATTCAGTATTCACGAAATCAACATGTCCCATGTCAAAATTATCGAAAAAAATCATGCATATCACACCAAAACGGTATTTTCAATTGAATTCTTTCGGCGGATGGATCCTTAATGTGTTCTTACCCCAAATAGATGTATTGCATGTTACATATCTTCACGAAGGATAGACTGATATCAGGCTACAAACATAATTAGATTAACTACAAAGGGGATTGTATGTTACCCTTTCATCTCTGTCACTTAAGTTACAAGAAAATAATACCCAAGTTACGGGTGTGAAAACTCATTCCCGTTTTATGTTTTATCTTGACTAATGTAGTAGTACATTCAGTATTCACGAGACAAATAAGTCCCGTGTCAAAATGATCAAACAAATTCACGCATATCACCACAAAACGGTATTTGAAATGCACTCTTTCGGCAAAAGGATCCTTATTGTGGTCTTACCCCAAATAGGTGTCCTGCATTTTACCAATCTTCAAGAAGGCTAGACTGATCTTAAGCTACACACATAACTAGATTAACCACAAAGGGGAATGCATGTTACCGTTTCATCTCCGTCACGTAAGTTACAAGAAAATAGTACGTAAGTTATGTGTGTGAAAATTCATTCCCATTTGATGTTTTTTGTTGTCTAATGCAGTAGTACATTCAGTATTCACGAGACAAATATGTCCCGTGTCAAAATGATCAAAAAAAAGTCAGGCATATCACCACAAAACGGTACTTGAAATGCACTTTTACGGCCAAAGGATCCTTATTGTGGTCTTACCCCAAATAGGTGTCCTGCATTTTACCAATCTTCAAAAAGGCTAGACTGATATCAAGCTACAAACACAACTAGATTAACCGCAAAGGGGAATTCATGTTACCGTTTCATCTCCGTCACGTAAGTTACAAGAAAATAGTACGTAAGTTATGTGTGTGAAAATTAATTCCCATTTGATGTTTTTTTTGGTCTAATACAATAGTACATTCAGTAGTCACGAGACAAACATGTCCCGTGTCAAAGTGATCAAAACAAATTCACGCATATCACCACAAAACGGTACTTGAAGTGCACTCTTTCGGCGCATGGATCCTTATTGTGTTCTTAATCCAAATAGATGTCCTGCATGTTACAAATCTTCACGAAGGCTAGACTGATATCAAGCTACAAACATAACTAGATTAACCGCAAAGGGGAATTCATGTTACCGTTTCATCTCCGTCACGTAAGTTACAAGAAAATAGCACGTAAGTTATGAGTGCGAAAATTCATTTCCATTTGATGTTTTTTGTTGTCTAATGCAGTAGTACATTCGGTATTCACGAGCAAATATGTCCCGTGTCAAAATGATCAAAAAAAATTCACGCATATCACCACAAAACGGTACTTGAAATGCATTCTTTCGGCAAAAGGATCCTTATTGTGGTCTTACCCCAAATAGGTGTCCTGCATTTTACAAATTTTCAAGAAGGCTAGACTGATCTGAAGCTACAAACATAACTAGATTAACCACAAAGGGGAATGCATGTTACCGTTTCATCTCCGTCACGTAAGTTACAAGAAAATAGTACGTAAGTTACGGGTGTGAAAATTCATTCCCATTTGATGTTTTTTGTTGTGTAATGCAGTAGTACATTCAGTATTCACGAGACAAATATGTCCCATATCAAAGTGATCACAAAATAATTACGCATATCACCACAAAACGGTACTTGAACTGCACTCTTTCGGCGGACGGATCCTTATTGTGGTCTTACCCCAAATAGATATCATGCACGTTACAAATCTTCACGAAGGCTAGACTGATCTTAAGCTACACACATAACTAGATTAACCACAAAGGGGAATACATGTTACCATTTCATCTCCGTCACGTAAGTTACAAGAAAATAGTACGTAAGTTATGGGTGTGAAAAATCATTCCCGTTTGATGTTTTTTGTTGTCTAATGCAGTAGTACATTCAGTATTCACGAGACAAACATGTCCCGTGTAAAAATTATCAAAAACATTCACGCATATCACCACAAAACAGTACTTGAAATGCACTCTTTCGGCAAAAGGATCCTTATTGTGGTCTTACCCCAAGTAGGTGTCCTGCATATTACAAATCTTCACGAAGGCTAGACTGATATCAAGCTACAAACATAACTAGATTAACCGCAAAGGGGAATTCATGTTACCGTTTCATCTCCGTCACGTAAGTTACAAGAAAATAGCACGTAAGTTATGAGTGCGAAAATTCATTTCCATTTGATGTTTTTTGTTGTCTAATGAAGTAGTACATTCAGTATTTACGAGACAAACATGTCACATATCAAAGTGATCGAAAAAATTCACGCATATCACAACAAAACAGTATTTGAAGTGCACTGTTTCGGCGGACGGATCCTTAGTGTTGTATTACACCAA
This sequence comes from Escarpia spicata, assembly GCA_963995525.1. NCBI lineage: Eukaryota > Metazoa > Annelida > Polychaeta > Sabellida > Siboglinidae > Escarpia > Escarpia spicata. Next base: position 27,655,569 of record OZ023207.1, on the reverse strand, counting down.
ACAGGTATCCAGCATGTTACAAATCTTCACAAAGGCTAGGCTGATCTTAAGCTACACACATAACTAGATTAACCACAAAGGGGAATGCATGTTACCGTTTCATCTCCGTCACCTAAGTTACAAGAAAATAGCACGTAAGTTATGAGTGCGAAAATTCATTTCCATTTGATGTTTTTTGTTGTCTAATACAGTAGTACATTCGGTATTCACCAGCAAATATGTCCCGTGTCAAAATGATCAAAACAAATTCACGCATATCACCACAAAACGGTACTTGAAATGCATTCTTACGGCCAAAGGATCCTTATTGTGGTCTTACCCCAAATAGGTGTCCTGCATTTTACCAATCTTCAAGAAGGCTAGACTGATATCAAGCTACAAACACAACTAGATTAACCGCAAAGGGGAATTCATGTTACCGTTTCATCTCCGTCACGTAAGTTACAAGAAAATAGTACGTAAGTTATGTGTGTGAAAATTAATTCCCATTTGATGTTTTTTTTTGTCTAATACAGTAGTACATTCAGTAGTCACGAGACAAAACATGTCCCGTGTCAAAGTGATCAAAACAAATTCACGCATATCACCACAAAACGGTACTTGAAGTGCACTCTTTCGGCGCATGGATCCTTATTGTGTTCTTAATCCAAATAGATGTCCTGCATGTTACAAATCTTCACGAAGGCTAGACTGATATCAAGCTACAAACATAACTAGATTAACCGCAAAGGGGAATTCATGTTACCGTTTCATCTCCGTCACGTAAGTTACAAGAAAATAGCACGTAAGTTATGAGTGCGAAAATTCATTTCCATTTGATGTTTTTTGTTGTCTAATGCAGTAGTACATTCGGTATTCACGAGCAAATATGTCCCGTGTCAAAATGATCAAAAAAAATTCACGCATATCACCACAAAACGGTACTTGAAATGCATTCTTTCGGCAAAAGGATCCTTATTGTGGTCTTATCCCAAATAGGTGTCCTGCATTTTACCAATTTTCAAGAAGGCTAGACTGATCTGAAGCTACACACATAACTAGATTAACCACAAAGGGGAATGCATGTTACCGTTTCATCTCCGTCACTTAAGTTACAAGAAAATAGTACGTAAGTTACGGGTGTGAAAATTCATTCCCATTTGATGTTTTTTGTTGTCTAATACAGTAGTACATTCAGTATTCACGAGACAAACATGTCCCGTGTCAAAGTGATCAAAACAAATTCACGCATATCACCACAAAACGGTAGTTGAAGTGCACTCTTTCGGCGCACGGATCCTTATTGTGGTCTTAATCCAAATAGATGTCCTGCATGTTACAAATCTTCACGAAGGCTAGACTGATATCAAGCTACAAACATAACTAGATTAACCGCAAAGGGGAATTCATGTTACCGTTTCATCTCCGTCACGTAAGTTACAAGAAAATAGCACGTAAGTTATGTGTGTGAAAATTCATTCCCATTTGATGTTTTTTGTTGTGTAATGCAGTAGTATATTAAGTATTCACGAGACAAACATGTCCCATATCAAAGTGATCAAAACATAATTACGCATATCACCACAAAACGGTACTTGAAGTGCACTCTTTCGGCGGACGGATCCTTATTGTGGTCTTACCCCAAATAGATATCATGCACGTTACAAATCTTCACGAAGGCTAGACTGATCTTAAGCTACACACATAACTAGATTAACCACAAAGGGGAATACATGTTACCGTTTCATCTCCGTCACGTAAGTTACAAGAAAATAGTACGTAAGTTATGGGTGTGAAAAATCATTCCCGTTTGATGTTTTTTGTTGTCTAATGCAGTAGTACATTCAGTATTCACGAGACAAACATGTCCCGTGTAAAAATTATCAAAAACATTCACGCATATCACCACAAAACAGTACTTGAAATGCACTCTTTCGGCAAAAGGATCCTTATTGTGGTCTTACACCAAGTAGGTGTCCTGCATATTACAAATCTTCACGAAGGCTAGACTGATATCAAGCTACAAACATAACTAGATTAACCGCAAAGGGGAATTCATGTTACCGTTTCATCTCCGTCATGTAAGTTACAAGAAAATAGCACGTAAGTTATGAGTGCGAAAATTCATTTCCATTTGATGTTTTTTGTTGTCTAATGAAGTAGTACATTCAGTATTTATGAGACAAACATGTCACATATCAAAGTGATCGAAAAAATTCACGCATATCACAACAAAACAGTATTTGAAGTGCACTCTTTCGGCGGACGGATCCTTAGTGTTGTATTACACCAAATAGGTATCCAGCATGTTACAAATCTTCACAAAGGCTAGGCTGATCTTAAGCTACACACATAACTAGATTAACCACAAAGGGGAATGCATGTTACCGTTTCATCTCCGTCACGTAAGTTACAAGAAAATAGCACGTAAGTTATGAGTGCGAAAATTCATTTCCATTTGATGTTTTTTGTTGTCTAATGCAGTAGTACATTCGGTATTCACGAAGCAAATATGTCCCGTGTCAAAATGATCCAAAAAAATTCACGCATATCACCACAAAACGGTACTTGAAATGCACTCTTTCGGCAAAAGGATCCTTATTGTGGTCTTACCCCAAATAGGTGTCCTGCATTTTACCAATCTTCAAGAAGGCTAGACTGATCTTAAGCTACACACATAACTAGATTAACCACAAAGGGGAATGCATGTTACCGTTTCATCTCCGTCACGTAAGTTACAAGAAAATAATACCCAAGTTACGGGTGTGAAAACTCATTCCCGTTTTATGTTTTATCTTGACTAATGTAGTAGTACATTCAGTATTCACGAGACAAATAAGTCCCGTGTCAAAATGATCAAACAAATTCACGCATATCACCACAAAACGGTATTTGAAATGCACTCTTACGGCAAAAGGATCCTTATTGTGGTCTTAATCCAAACAGGTGTCCTGCATGTTACAAATCTTCACGAAGGCTAGACTGATATCAAGCTACAAACATAACTAGATGAACCGCAAAGGGGAATTCATGTTACCGTTTCATCTAAGTCACGTAAGTTACAAGAAAATAGCACGTAAGTTATGAGTGCGAAAATTCATTTCCATTTGATGTTTTTTGTTGTCTAATGCAGTAGTACATTCAGTATTCACGAAACCAACATGTCCCATGTAAAAGTGATCGAAAAATCACGCTAATCACACAAAAACGGTATTTTCAAGTGCACTCTTTTGGCGAAAGGATCCTTAACGTTGTCTTTCCCTAAATCGATGTCCTGCATATTACAAATGTTCACGAAGGATAGACTGATTTGAAGCTACACACATAACTAGATTAACTAAAAAGGGGAATGTCTGTTACCCTTTCATCTCCGTCAGGTAAGTTACAATAAAATAGTACCCAAGTTACGGGTGTGAAAACTCATTTGAGTTTTATGTTTTATGTTGTCTAATGCGGTAGTACATTCAGTATTCACGAAATCAACATGTCCCATGTCAAAATTATCGAAAAAAATCATGCATATCACACCAAAACGGTATTTTCAATTGAATTCTTTCGGCGGATGGATCCTTAATGTGTTCTTACCCCAAATAGATGTATTGCATGTTACATATCTTCACGAAGGATAAACTGATATCAGGCTACAAACATAATTAGATTAACTACAAAGGGGATTGTATGTTACCCTTTCATCTCTGTCACTTAAGTTACAAGAAAATAATACCCAAGTTACGGGTGTGAAAACTCATTCCCGTTTTATGTTTTATCTTGACTAATGTAGTAGTACATTCAGTATTCACGAGACAAATAAGTCCCGTGTCAAAATGATCAAACAAATTCACGCATATCACCACAAAACGGTATTTGAAATGCACTCTTTCGGCAAAAGGATCCTTATTGTGGTCTTACCCCAAATAGGTGTCCTGCATTTTACCAATCTTCAAGAAGGCTAGACTGATCTTAAGCTACACACATAACTAGATTAACCACAAAGGGGAATGCATGTTACCGTTTCATCTCCGTCACGTAAGTTACAAGAAAATAGTACGTAAGTTATGTGTGTGAAAATTCATTCCCATTTGATGTTTTTTGTTGTCTAATGCAGTAGTACATTCAGTATTCACGAGACAAATATGTCCCGTGTCAAAATGATCAAAAAAAAGTCAGGCATATCACCACAAAACGGTACTTGAAGTGCACTCTTTCGGCGCATGGATCCTTATTGTGTTCTTAATCCAAATAGATGTCCTGCATGTTACAAATCTTCACGAAGGCTAGACTGATATCAAGCTACAAACATAACTAGATTAACCGCAAAGGGGAATTCATGTTACCGTTTCATCTCCGTCACGTAAGTTACAAGAAAATAGCACGTAAGTTATGAGTGCGAAAATTCATTTCCATTTGATGTTTTTTGTTGTCTAATGCAGTAGTACATTCGGTATTCACGAGCAAATATGTCCCGTGTCAAAATGATCAAAAAAAATTCACGCATATCACCACAAAACGGTACTTGAAATGCATTCTTTCGGCAAAAGGATCCTTATTGTGGTCTTACCCCAAATAGGTGTCCTGCATTTTACAAATTTTCAAGAAGGCTAGACTGATCTGAAGCTACAAACATAACTAGATTAACCACAAAGGGGAATGCATGTTACCGTTTCATCTCCGTCACGTAAGTTACAAGAAAATAGTACGTAAGTTACGGGTGTGAAAATTCATTCCCATTTGATGTTTTTTGTTGTCTAATACAGTAGTACATTCAGTATTCACGAGACAAACATGTCCCGTGTCAAAGTGATCAAAACAAATTCACGCATATCACCACAAAACGGTAGTTGAAGTGCACTCTTTCGGCGCACGGATCCTTATTGTGGTCTTACCCCAAATAGGTGTCCTGCATGTTACAAATCTTCACGAAGGCTAGACTGATCTTAAGCTACACACATAACTAGATTAACCACAAAGGGGAATGCATGTTACCATTTCATCTCCGTGACGTAAGTTACAAAAAATAGTACTTAAGTTATGTGTGTGAAAATTCATTCCCATTTGATGTTTTTTGTTGTGTAATGCAGTAGTACATTCAGTATTCACGAGACAAATATGTCCCATATCAAAGTGATCACAAAATAATTACGCATATCACCACAAAACGGTACTTGAACTGCACTCTTTCGGCGGACGGATCCTTATTGTGGTCTTACCCCAAATAGATATCATGCACGTTACAAATCTTCACGAAGGCTAGACTGATCTTAAGCTACACACATAACTAGATTAACCACAAAGGGGAATACATGTTACCGTTTCATCTCCGTCACGTAAGTTACAAGAAAATAGTACGTAAGTTATGGGTGTGAAAAATCATTCCCGTTTGATGTTTTTTGTTGTCTAATGCAGTAGTACATTCAGTATTCACGAGACAAACATGTCCCGTGTAAAAATTATCAAAAACATTCACGCATATCACCACAAAACAGTACTTGAAATGCACTCTTTCGGCAAAAGGATCCTTATTGTGGTCTTACCCCAAGTAGGTGTCCTGCATATTACAAATCTTCACGAAGGCTAGACTGATATCAAGCTACAAACATAACTAGATTAACCGCAAAGGGGAATTCATGTTACCGTTTCATCTCCGTCACGTAAGTTACAAGAAAATAGTACGTAAGTTATGTGTGTGAAAATTAATTCCCATTTGATGTTTTTTTTGGTCTAATACAATAGTACATTCAGTAGTCACGAGACAAACATGTCCCGTGTCAAAGTGATCAAAACAAATTCACGCATATCACCACAAAACGGTACTTGAAGTGCACTCTTTCGGCGCATGGATCCTTATTGTGTTCTTAATCCAAATAGATGTCCTGCATGTTACAAATCTTCACGAAGGCTAGACTGATATCAAGCTACAAACATAACTAGATTAACCGCAAAGGGGAATTCATGTTACCGTTTCATCTCCGTCACGTAAGTTACAAGAAAATAGCACGTAAGTTATGAGTGCGAAAATTCATTTCCATTTGATGTTTTTTGTTGTCTAATGCAGTAGTACATTCGGTATTCACGAGCAAATATGTCCCGTGTCAAAATGATCAAAAAAAATTCACGCATATCACCACAAAACGGTACTTGAAATGCATTCTTTCGGCAAAAGGATCCTTATTGTGGTCTTACCCCAAATAGGTGTCCTGCATTTTACAAATTTTCAAGAAGGCTAGACTGATCTGAAGCTACAAACATAACTAGATTAACCACAAAGGGGAATGCATGTTACCGTTTCATCTCCGTCACGTAAGTTACAAGAAAATAGTACGTAAGTTACGGGTGTGAAAATTCATTCCCATTTGATGTTTTTTGTTGTCTAATACAGTAGTACATTCAGTATTCACGAGACAAACATGTCCCGTGTCAAAGTGATCAAAACAAATTCACGCATATCACCACAAAACGGTAGTTGAAGTGCACTCTTTCGGCGCACGGATCCTTATTGTGGTCTTACCCCAAATAGGTGTCCTGCATGTTACAAATCTTCACGAAGGCTAGACTGATCTTAAGCTACACACATAACTAGATTAACCACAAAGGGGAATGCATGTTACCATTTCATCTCCGTGACGTAAGTTACAAAAAATAGTACTTAAGTTATGTGTGTGAAAATTCATTCCCATTTGATGTTTTTTGTTGTGTAATGCAGTAGTACATTCAGTATTCACGAGACAAATATGTCCCATATCAAAGTGATCACAAAATAATTACGCATATCACCACAAAACGGTACTTGAACTGCACTCTTTCGGCGGACGGATCCTTATTGTGGTCTTACCCCAAATAGATATCATGCACGTTACAAATCTTCACGAAGGCTAGACTGATCTTAAGCTACACACATAACTAGATTAACCACAAAGGGGAATACATGTTACCGTTTCATCTCCGTCACGTAAGTTACAAGAAAATAGTACGTAAGTTATGGGTGTGAAAAATCATTCCCGTTTGATGTTTTTTGTTGTCTAATGCAGTAGTACATTCAGTATTCACGAGACAAACATGTCCCGTGTAAAAATTATCAAAAACATTCACGCATATCACCACAAAACAGTACTTGAAATGCACTCTTTCGGCAAAAGGATCCTTATTGTGGTCTTACCCCAAGTAGGTGTCCTGCATATTACAAATCTTCACGAAGGCTAGACTGATATCAAGCTACAAACATAACTAGATTAACCGCAAAGGGGAATTCATGTTACCGTTTCATCTCCGTCACGTAAGTTACAAGAAAATAGCACGTACGTTATGAGTGCGAAAATTCATTTCCATTTGATGTTTTTTGTTGTCTAATAAAGTAGTACATTCAGTATTTACGAGACAAACATGTCACATATCAAAGTGATCGAAAAAATTCACGCATATCACAACAAAACAGTATTTGAAGTGCACTGTTTCGGCGGACGGATCCTTAGTGTTGTATTACACCAAACAGGTATCCAGCATGTTACAAATCTTCACAAAGGCTAGGCTGATCTTAAGCTACACACATAACTAGATTAACCACAAAGGGGAATGCATGTTACCGTTTCATCTCCGTCACCTAAGTTACAAGAAAATAGCACGTAAGTTATGAGTGCGAAAATTCATTTCCATTTGATGTTTTTTGTTGTCTAATACAGTAGTACATTCGGTATTCACCAGCAAATATGTCCCGTGTCAAAATGATCAAAACAAATTCACGCATATCACCACAAAACGGTACTTGAAATGCATTCTTACGGCCAAAGGATCCTTATTGTGGTCTTACCCCAAATAGGTGTCCTGCATTTTACCAATCTTCAAGAAGGCTAGACTGATATCAAGCTACAAACACAACTAGATTAACCGCAAAGGGGAATTCATGTTACCGTTTCATCTCCGTCACGTAAGTTACAAGAAAATAGTACGTAAGTTATGTGTGTGAAAATTAATTCCCATTTGATGTTTTTTTTTGTCTAATACAGTAGTACATTCAGTAGTCACGAGACAAAACATGTCCCGTGTCAAAGTGATCAAAACAAATTCACGCATATCACCACAAAACGGTACTTGAAGTGCACTCTTTCGGCGCATGGATCCTTATTGTGTTCTTAATCCAAATAGATGTCCTGCATGTTACAAATCTTCACGAAGGCTAGACTGATATCAAGCTACAAACATAACTAGATTAACCGCAAAGGGGAATTCATGTTACCGTTTCATCTCCGTCACGTAAGTTACAAGAAAATAGCACGTAAGTTATGAGTGCGAAAATTCATTTCCATTTGATGTTTTTTGTTGTCTAATGCAGTAGTACATTCGGTATTCACGAGCAAATATGTCCCGTGTCAAAATGATCAAAAAAAATTCACGCATATCACCACAAAACGGTACTTGAAATGCATTCTTTCGTCAAAAGGATCCTTATTGTGGTCTTATCCCAAATAGGTGTCCTGCATTTTACCAATTTTCAAGAAGGCTAGACTGATCTGAAGCTACACACATAACTAGATTAACCACAAAGGGGAATGCATGTTACCGTTTCATCTCCGTCACTTAAGTTACAAGAAAATAGTACGTAAGTTACGGGTGTGAAAATTCATTCCCATTTGATGTTTTTTGTTGTCTAATACAGTAGTACATTCAGTATTCACGAGACAAACATGTCCCGTGTCAAAGTGATCAAAACAAATTCACGCATATCACCACAAAACGGTAGTTGAAGTGCACTCTTTCGGCGCACGGATCCTTATTGTGGTCTTAATCCAAATAGATGTCCTGCATGTTACAAATCTTCACGAAGGCTAGACTGATATCAAGCTACAAACATAACTAGATTAACCGCAAAGGGGAATTCATGTTACCGTTTCATCTCCGTCACGTAAGTTACAAGAAAATAGCACGTAAGTTATGTGTGTGAAAATTCATTCCCATTTGATGTTTTTTGTTGTGTAATGCAGTAGTATATTAAGTATTCACGAGACAAACATGTCCCATATCAAAGTGATCAAAACATAATTACGCATATCACCACAAAACGGTACTTGAAGTGCACTCTTTCGGCGGACGGATCCTTATTGTGGTCTTACCCCAAATAGATATCATGCACGTTACAAATCTTCACGAAGGCTAGACTGATCTTAAGCTACACACATAACTAGATTAACCACAAAGGGGAATACATGTTACCGTTTCATCTCCGTCACGTAAGTTACAAGAAAATAGTACGTAAGTTATGGGTGTGAAAAATCATTCCCGTTTGATGTTTTTTGTTGTCTAATGCAGTAGTACATTCAGTATTCACGAGACAAACATGTCCCGTGTAAAAATTATCAAAAACATTCACGCATATCACCACAAAACAGTACTTGAAATGCACTCTTTCGGCAAAAGGATCCTTATTGTGGTCTTACCCCAAGTAGGTGTCCTGCATATTACAAATCTTCACGAAGGCTAGACTGATATCAAGCTACAAACATAACTAGATTAACCGCAAAGGGGAATTCATGTTACCGTTTCATCTCCGTCATGTAAGTTACAAGAAAATAGCACGTAAGTTATGAGTGCGAAAATTCATTTCCATTTGATGTTTTTTGTTGTCTAATGAAGTAGTACATTCAGTATTTATGAGACAAACATGTCACATATCAAAGTGATCGAAAAAATTCACGCATATCACAACAAAACAGTATTTGAAGTGCACTCTTTCGGCGGACGGATCCTTAGTGTTGTATTACACCAAATAGGTATCCAGCATGTTACAAATCTTCACAAAGGCTAGGCTGATCTTAAGCTACACACATAACTAGATTAACCACAAAGGGGAATGCATGTTACCGTTTCATCTCCGTCACCTAAGTTACAAGAAAATAGCACGTAAGTTATGAGTGCGAAAATTCATTTCCATTTGATGTTTTTTGTTGTCTAATGCAGTAGTACATTCGGTATTCACGAGCAAATATGTCCCGTGTCAAAATGATCAAAAAAAAGTCACGCATATCACCACAAAACGGTACTTGAAATGCATTCTTTCGGCAAAAGGATCCTTATTGTGGTCTTACCCCAAATAGGTGTCCTGCATTTTACCAATTTTCAAGAAGGCTAGACTGATCTGAAGCTACACACATAACTAGATTAACCACAAAGGGGAATGCATGTTACCGTTTCATCTCCGTCACTTAAGTTACAAGAAAATAGTACGTAAGTTACGGGTGTGAAAATTCATTCCCATTTGATGTTTTTTGTTGTCTAATACAGTAGTACATTCAGTATTCACGAGACAAACATGTCCCGTGTCAAAGTGATCAAAACAAATTCACGCATATCACCACAAAACGGTAGTTGAAGTGCACTCTTTCGGCGCACGGATCCTTATTGTGGTCTTAATCCAAATAGATGTCCTGCATGTTACAAATCTTCACGAAGGCTAGACTGATATCAAGCTACAAACATAACTAGATTAACCGCAAAGGGGAATTCATGTTACCGTTTCATCTCCGTCACGTAAGTTACAAGAAAATAGCACGTAAGTTATGTGTGTGAAAATTCATTCCCATTTGATGTTTTTTGTTGTGTAATGCAGTAGTATATTAAGTATTCACGAGACAAACATGTCCCATATCAAAGTGATCAAAACATAATTACGCATATCACCACAAAACGGTACTTGAAGTGCACTCTTTCGGCGGACGGATCCTTATTGTGGTCTTACCCCAAATAGATATCATGCACGTTACAAATCTTCACGAAGGCTAGACTGATCTTAAGCTACACACATAACTAGATTAACCACAAAGGGGAATACATGTTACCGTTTCATCTCCGTCACGTAAGTTACAAGAAAATAGTACGTAAGTTATGGGTGTGAAAAATCATTCCCGTTTGATGTTTTTTGTTGTCTAATGCAGTAGTACATTCAGTATTCACGAGACAAACATGTCCCGTGTAAAAATTATCAAAAACATTCACGCATATCACCACAAAACAGTACTTGAAATGCACTCTTTCGGCAAAAGGATCCTTATTGTGGTCTTACCCCAAGTAGGTGTCCTGCATATTACAAATCTTCACGAAGGCTAGACTTATATCAAGCTACAAACATAACTAGATTAACCGCAAAGGGGAATTCATGTTACCGTTTCATCTCCGTCATGTAAGTTACAAGAAAATAGCACGTAAGTTATGAGTGCGAAAATTCATTTCCATTTGATGTTTTTTGTTGTCTAATGAAGTAGTACATTCAGTATTTATGAGACAAACATGTCACATATCAAAGTGATCGAAAAAATTCACGCATATCACAACAAAACAGTATTTGAAGTGCACTCTTTCGGCGGACGGATCCTTAGTGTTGTATTACACCAAATAGGTATCCAGCATGTTACAAATCTTCACAAAGGCTAGGCTGATCTTAAGCTACACACATAACTAGATTAACCACAAAGGGGAATGCATGTTACCGTTTCATCTCCGTCACCTAAGTTACAAGAAAATAGCACGTAAGTTATGAGTGCGAAAATTCATTTCCATTTGATGTTTTTTGTTGTCTAATGCAGTAGTACATTCGGTATTCACGAGCAAATATGTCCCGTGTCAAAATGATCAAAAAAAAGTCACGCATATTACCACAAAACGGTACTTGAAATGCATTCTTTCGGCAAAAGGATCCGTATTGTGGTCTTACCCCAAATAGGTGTCCTGCATTTTACAAATTTTCAAGAAGGCTAGACTGATCTTAAGCTACACACATAACTAGATTAACCACAAAGGGGAATGCATGTTACCGTTTCATCTCCGTCACGTAAGTTACAAGAAAATAGTACGTAAGTTACGGGTGTGAAAATTCATTCCCATTTGATGTTTTTTGTTGTCTAATACAGTAGTACATTCAGTATTCACGAGACAAACATGTCCCGTGTCAAAGTGATCAAAACAAATTCACGCATATCACCACAAAACGGTAGTTGAAGTGCACTCTTTCGGCGCACGGATCCTTATTGTGGTCTTAATCCAAATAGATGTCCTGCATGTTACAAATCTTCACGAAGGCTAGACTGATATCAAGCTACAAACATAACTAGATTAACCGCAAAGGGGAATTCATGTTACCGTTTCATCTCCGTCACGTAAGTTACAAGAAAATAGCACGTAAGTTATGTGTGTGAAAATTCATTCCCATTTGATGTTTTTTGTTGTGTAATGCAGTAGTATATTCAGTATTCACGAGACAAACATGTCCCATATCAAAGTGATCAAACAATAATTACGCATATCACCACAAAACGGTACTTGAAGTGCACTCTTTCGGCGGACGGATCCTTATTGTGGTCTTACCCCAAATAGGTGTCCTGCATTTTACCAATCTTCAAGAAGGCTAGACTGATCTTAAGCTACACACATAACTAGATTAACCACAAAGGGGAATGCATGTTACCGTTTCATCTCCGTCACGTAAGTTACAAGAAAATAGTACGTAAGTTATGTGTGTGAAAATTCATTCCCATTTGATGTTTTTTGTTGTCTAATGCAGTAGTACATTCAGTATTCACGAGACAAATAAGTCCCGTGTCAAAATGATCAAACAAATTCACGCATATCACCACAAAACGGTATTTGAAATGCACTCTTTCGGCAAAAGGATCCTTATTGTGGTCTTACCCCAAATAGGTGTCCTGCATTTTACCAATCTTCAAGAAGGCTAGACTGATCTTAAGCTACACACATAACTAGATTAACCACAAAGGGGAATGCATGTTACCGTTTCATCTCCGTCACGTAAGTTACAAGAAAATAGTACGTAAGTTATGTGTGTGAAAATTCATTCCCATTTGATGTTTTTTGTTGTCTAATGCAGTAGTACATTCAGTATTCACGAGACAAATATGTCCCGTGTCAAAATGATCAAAAAAAAGTCAGGCATATCACCACAAAACGGTACTTGAAATGCACTTTTACGGCCAAAGGATCCTTATTGTGGTCTTACCCCAAATAGGTGTCCTGCATTTTACCAATCTTCAAAAAGGCTAGACTGATATCAAGCTACAAACCCAACTAGATTAACCGCAAAGGGGAATTCATGTTACCGTTTCATCTCCGTCACGTAAGTTACAAGAAAATAGTACGTAAGTTATGTGTGTGAAAATTAATTCCCATTTGATGTTTTTTTTGGTCTAATACAATAGTACATTCAGTAGTCACGAGACAAACATGTCCCGTGTCAAAGTGATCAAAACAAATTCACGCATATCACCACAAAACGGTACTTGAAGTGCACTCTTTCGGCGCATGGATCCTTATTGTGTTCTTAATCCAAATAGATGTCCTGCATGTTACAAATCTTCACGAAGGCTAGACTGATATCAAGCTACAAACATAACTAGATTAACCGCAAAGGGGAATTCATGTTACCGTTTCATCTCCGTCACGTAAGTTACAAGAAAATAGCACGTAAGTTATGAGTGCGAAAATTCATTTCCATTTGATGTTTTTTGTTGTCTAATGCAGTAATACATTCGGTATTCACGAGCAAATATGTCCCGTGTCAAAATGATCAAAAAAAATTCACGCATATCACCACAAAACGGTACTTGAAATGCATTCTTTCGGCAAAAGGATCCTTATTGTGGTCTAACCCCAAATAGGTGTCCTGCATTTTACAAATTTTCAAGAAGGCTAGACTGATCTGAAGCTACAAACATAACTAGATTAACCACAAAGGGGAATGCATGTTACCGTTTCATCTCCGTCACGTAAGTTACAAGAAAATAGTACGTAAGTTACGGGTGTGAAAATTCATTCCCATTTGATGTTTTTTGTTGTCTAATACAGTAGTACATTCAGTATTCACGAGACAAACATGTCCCGTGTCAAAGTGATCAAAACAAATTCACGCATATCACCACAAAACGGTAGTTGAAGTGCACTCTTTCGGCGCACGGATCCTTATTGTGGTCTTACCCCAAATAGGTGTCCTGCATGTTACAAATCTTCACGAAGGCTAGACTGATCTTAAGCTACACACATAACTAGATTAACCACAAAGGGGAATGCATGTTACCATTTCATCTCCGTGACGTAAGTTACAAAAAATAGTACTTAAGTTATGTGTGTGAAAATTCATTCCCATTTGATGTTTTTTGTTGTGTAATGCAGTAGTACATTCAGTATTCACGAGACAAATATGTCCCATATCAAAGTGATCACAAAATAATTACGCATATCACCACAAAACGGTACTTGAACTGCACTCTTTCGGCGGACGGATCCTTATTGTGGTCTTACCCCAAATAGATATCATGCACGTTACAAATCTTCACGAAGGCTAGACTGATCTTAAGCTACACACATAACTAGATTAACCACAAAGGGGAATACATGTTACCGTTTCATCTCCGTCACGTAAGTTACAAGAAAATAGTACGTAAGTTATGGGTGTGAAAAATCATTCCCGTTTGATGTTTTTTGTTGTCTAATGCAGTAGTACATTCAGTATTCACGAGACAAACATGTCCCGTGTAAAAATTATCAAAAACATTCACGCATATCACCACAAAACAGTACTTGAAATGCACTCTTTCGGCAAAAGGATCCTTATTGTGGTCTTACCCCAAGTAGGTGTCCTGCATATTACAAATCTTCACGAAGGCTAGACTGATATCAAGCTACAAACATAACTAGATTAACCGCAAAGGGGAATTCATGTTACCGTTTCATCTCCGTCACGTAAGTTACAAGAAAATAGCACGTAAGTTATGAGTGCGAAAATTCATTTCCATTTGATGTTTTTTGTTGTCTAATGAAGTAGTACATTCAGTATTTACGAGACAAACATGTCACATATCAAAGTGATCGAAAAAATTCACGCATATCACAACAAAACAGTATTTGAAGTGCACTCTTTCGGCGGACGGATCCTTAGTGTTGTATTACACCAAATAGGTATCCAGCATGTTACAAATCTTCACAAAGGCTAGGCTGATCTTAAGCTACACACATAACTAGATTAACCACAAAGGGGAATGCATGTTACCGTTTCATCTCCGTCACCTAAGTTACAAGAAAATAGCACGTAAGTTATGAGTGCGAAAATTCATTTCCATTTGATGTTTTTTGTTGTCTAATGCAGTAGTACATTCGGTATTCACGAGCAAATATGTCCCGTGTCAAAATGATCAAAAAAAAGTCACGCATATCACCACAAAACGGTACTTGAAATGCATTCTTTCGGCAAAAGGATCCTTATTGTGGTCTTACCCCAAATAGGTGTCCTGCATTTTACCAATTTTCAAGAAGGCTAGACTGATCTTAAGCTACACACATAACTAGATTAACCACAAAGGGGAATGCATGTTACCGTTTCATCTCCGTCACGTAAGTTACAAGAAAATAGTACGTAAGTTACGGGTGTGAAAATTCATTCCCATTTGATGTTTTTTGTTGTCTAATACAGTAGTACATTCAGTATTCACGAGACAAACATGTCCCGTGTCAAAGTGATCAAAACAAATTCACGCATATCACCACAAAACGGTAGTTGAAGTGCACTATTTCGGCGCACGGATCCTTATTGTGGTCTTAATCCAAATAGATGTCCTGCATGTTACAAATCTTCACGAAGGCTAGACTGATATCAAGCTACAAACATAACTAGATTAACCGCAAAGGGGAATTCATGTTACCGTTTCATCTCCGTCACGTAAGTTACAAGAAAATAGCACGTAAGTTATGTGTGTGAAAATTCATTCCCATTTGATGTTTTTTGTTGTGTAATGCAGTAGTATATTCAGTATTCACGAGACAAACATGTCCCATATCAAAGTGATCAAACAATAATTACGCATATCACCACAAAACGGTACTTGAAGTGCACTCTTTCGGCGGACGGATCCTTATTGTGGTCTTACCCCAAATAGGTGTCCTGCATTTTACCAATCTTCAAGAAGGCTAGACTGATCTTAAGCTACACACATAACTAGATTAACCACAAAGGGGAATGCATGTTACCGTTTCATCTCCGTCACGTAAGTTACAAGAAAATAGTACGTAAGTTATGTGTGTGAAAATTCATTCCCATTTGATGTTTTTTGTTGTCTAATGCAGTAGTACATTCAGTATTCACGAGACAAATAAGTCCCGTGTCAAAATGATCAAACAAATTCACGCATATCACCACAAAACGGTATTTGAAATGCACTCTTTCGGCAAAAGGATCCTTATTGTGGTCTTACCCCAAATAGGTGTCCTGCATTTTACCAATCTTCAAGAAGGCTAGACTGATCTTAAGCTACACACATAACTAGATTAACCACAAAGGGGAATGCATGTTACCGTTTCATCTCCGTCACGTAAGTTACAAGAAAATAGTACGTAAGTTATGTGTGTGAAAATTCATTCCCATTTGATGTTTTTTGTTGTCTAATGCAGTAGTACATTCAGTATTCACGAGACAAATATGTCCCGTGTCAAAATGATCAAAAAAAAGTCAGGCATATCACCACAAAACGGTACTTGAAATGCACTTTTACGGCCAAAGGATCCTTATTGTGGTCTTACCCCAAATAGGTGTCCTGCATTTTACCAATCTTCAAAAAGGCTAGACTGATATCAAGCTACAAACCCAACTAGATTAACCGCAAAGGGGAATTCATGTTACCGTTTCATCTCCGTCACGTAAGTTACAAGAAAATAGTACGTAAGTTATGTGTGTGAAAATTAATTCCCATTTGATGTTTTTTTTGGTCTAATACAATAGTACATTCAGTAGTCACGAGACAAACATGTCCCGTGTCAAAGTGATCAAAACAAATTCACGCATATCACCACAAAACGGTACTTGAAGTGCACTCTTTCGGCGCATGGATCCTTATTGTGTTCTTAATCCAAATAGATGTCCTGCATGTTACAAATCTTCACGAAGGCTAGACTGATATCAAGCTACAAACATAACTAGATTAACCGCAAAGGGGAATTCATGTTACCGTTTCATCTCCGTCACGTAAGTTACAAGAAAATAGCACGTAAGTTATGAGTGCGAAAATTCATTTCCATTTGATGTTTTTTGTTGTCTAATGCAGTAATACATTCGGTATTCACGAGCAAATATGTCCCGTGTCAAAATGATCAAAAAAAATTCACGCATATCACCACAAAACGGTACTTGAAATGCATTCTTTCGGCAAAAGGATCCTTATTGTGGTCTAACCCCAAATAGGTGTCCTGCATTTTACAAATTTTCAAGAAGGCTAGACTGATCTGAAGCTACAAACATAACTAGATTAACCACAAAGGGGAATGCATGTTACCGTTTCATCTCCGTCACATAAGTTACAAGAAAATAGTACGTAAGTTACGGGTGTGAAAATTCATTCCCATTTGATGTTTTTTGTTGTCTAATACAGTAGTACATTCAGTATTCACGAGACAAACATGTCCCGTGTCAAAGTGATCAAAACAAATTCACGCATATCACCACAAAACGGTAGTTGAAGTGCACTCTTTCGGCGCACGGATCCTTATTGTGGTCTTACCCCAAATAGGTGTCCTGCATGTTACAAATCTTCACGAAGGCTAGACTGATCTTAAGCTACACACATAACTAGATTAACCACAAAGGGGAATGCATGTTACCATTTCATCTCCGTGACGTAAGTTACAAAAAATAGTACTTAAGTTATGTGTGTGAAAATTCATTCCCATTTGATGTTTTTTGTTGTGTAATGCAGTAGTACATTCAGTATTCACGAGACAAATATGTCCCATATCAAAGTGATCACAAAATAATTACGCATATCACCACAAAACGGTACTTGAACTGCACTCTTTCGGCGGACGGATCCTTATTGTGGTCTTACCCCAAATAGATATCATGCACGTTACAAATCTTCACGAAGGCTAGACTGATCTTAAGCTACACACATAACTAGATTAACCACAAAGGGGAATACATGTTACCGTTTCATCTCCGTCACGTAAGTTACAAGAAAATAGTACGTAAGTTATGGGTGTGAAAAATCATTCCCGTTTGATGTTTTTTGTTGTCTAATGCAGTAGTACATTCAGTATTCACGAGACAAACATGTCCCGTGTAAAAATTATCAAAAACATTCACGCATATCACCACAAAACAGTACTTGAAATGCACTCTTTCGGCAAAAGGATCCTTATTGTGGTCTTACCCCAAGTAGGTGTCCTGCATATTACAAATCTTCACGAAGGCTAGACTGATATCAAGCTACAAACATAACTAGATTAACCGCAAAGGGGAATTCATGTTACCGTTTCATCTCCGTCACGTAAGTTACAAGAAAATAGCACGTAAGTTATGAGTGCGAAAATTCATTTCCATTTGATGTTTTTTGTTGTCTAATGAAGTAGTACATTCAGTATTTACGAGACAAACATGTCACATATCAAAGTGATCGAAAAAATTCACGCATATCACAACAAAACAGTATTTGAAGTGCACTCTTTCGGCGGACGGATCCTTAGTGTTGTATTACACCAAATAGGTATCCAGCATGTTACAAATCTTCACAAAGGCTAGGCTGATCTTAAGCTACACACATAACTAGATTAACCACAAAGGGGAATGCATGTTACCGTTTCATCTCCGTCACCTAAGTTACAAGAAAATAGCACGTAAGTTATGAGTGCGAAAATTCATTTCCATTTGATGTTTTTTGTTGTCTAATGCAGTAGTACATTCGGTATTCACGAGCAAATATGTCCCGTGTCAAAATGATCAAAAAAAAGTCACGCATATCACCACAAAACGGTACTTGAAATGCATTCTTTCGGCAAAAGGATCCTTATTGTGGTCTTACCCCAAATAGGTGTCCTGCATTTTACCAATTTTCAAGAAGGCTAGACTGATCTTAAGCTACACACATAACTAGATTAACCACAAAGGGGAATGCATGTTACCGTTTCATCTCCGTCACGTAAGTTACAAGAAAATAGTACGTAAGTTACGGGTGTGAAAATTCATTCCCATTTGATGTTTTTTGTTGTCTAATACAGTAGTACATTCAGTATTCACGAGACAAACATGTCCCGTGTCAAAGTGATCAAAACAAATTCACGCATATCACCACAAAACGGTAGTTGAAGTGCACTATTTCGGCGCACGGATCCTTATTGTGGTCTTAATCCAAATAGATGTCCTGCATGTTACAAATCTTCACGAAGGCTAGACTGATATCAAGCTACAAACATAACTAGATTAACCGCAAAGGGGAATTCATGTTACCGTTTCATCTCCGTCACGTAAGTTACAAGAAAATAGCACGTAAGTTATGTGTGTGAAAATTCATTCCCATTTGATGTTTTTTGTTGTGTAATACAGTAGTATATTAAGTATTCACGAGACAAACATGTCCCATATCAAAGTGATCAAAAAATAATTACGCATATCACCACAAAACGGTACTTGAAGTGCACTCTTTCGGCGGACGGATCCTTATTGTGGTCTTACCCCAAATAGGTGTCCTGCATGTTACAAATCTTCACGAAGGCTAGACTGATATCAAGCTACACACATAACTAGATTAACCACAAAGGGGAATGCATGTTACCATTTCATCTCCGTGACGTAAGTTACAAGAAAATAGTACTTAAGTTATGTGTGTGAAAATTCATTCCCATTTGATGTTTTTTGTTGTGTAATACAGTAGTACATTCAGTATTCACGAGACAAACATGTCCCATATCAAAGTGATCACAAAATAATTACGCATATCACCACAAAACGGTACTTGAACTGCACTCTTTCGGCGGACGGATCCTTATTGTGGTCTTACCCCAAATAGATATCATGCACGTTACAAATCTTCACGAAGGCTAGACTGATCTTAAGCTACACACATAACTAGATTAACCACAAAGGGGAATACATGTTACCGTTTCATCTCCGTCACGTAAGTTACAAGAAAATAGTACGTAAGTTATGGGTGTGAAAAATCATTCCCGTTTGATGTTTTTTGTTGTCTAATGCAGTAGTACATTCAGTATTCACGAGACAAACATGTCCCGTGTAAAAATTATCAAAAACATTCACGCATATCACCACAAAACAGTACTTGAAATGCACTCTTTCGGCAAAAGGATCCTTATTGTGGTCTTACCCCAAGTAGGTGTCCTGCATATTACAAATCTTCACGAAGGCTAGACTGATATCAAGCTACAAACATAACTAGATTAACCGCAAAGGGGAATTCATGTTACCGTTTCATCTCCGTCACGTAAGTTACAAGAAAATAGCACGTAAGTTATGTGTGTGAAAATTCATTCCCATTTGATGTTTTTTGTTGTGTAATGCAGTAGTATATTCAGTATTCACGAGACAAACATGTCCCATATCAAAGTGATCAAACAATAATTACGCATATCACCACAAAACGGTACTTGAAGTGCACTCTTTCGGCGGACGGATCCTTATTGTGGTCTTACCCCAAATAGGTGTCCTGCATTTTACCAATCTTCAAGAAGGCTAGACTGATCTTAAGCTACACACATAACTAGATTAACCACAAAGGGGAATGCATGTTACCGTTTCATCTCCGTCACGTAAGTTACAAGAAAATAGTACGTAAGTTATGTGTGTGAAAATTCATTCCCATTTGATGTTTTTTGTTGTCTAATGCAGTAGTACATTCAGTATTCACGAGACAAATAAGTCCCGTGTCAAAATGATCAAACAAATTCACGCATATCACCACAAAACGGTATTTGAAATGCACTCTTTCGGCAAAAGGATCCTTATTGTGGTCTTACCCCAAATAGGTGTCCTGCATTTTACCAATCTTCAAGAAGGCTAGACTGATCTTAAGCTACACACATAACTAGATTAACCACAAAGGGGAATGCATTTTACCGTTTCATCTCCGTCACGTAAGTTACAAGAAAATAGTACGTAAGTTATGTGTGTGAAAATTCATTCCCATTTGATGTTTTTTGTTGTCTAATGCAGTAGTACATTCAGTATTCACGAGACAAATATGTCCCGTGTCAAAATGATCAAAAAAAAGTCAGGCATATCACCACAAAACGGTACTTGAAATGCACTTTTACGGCCAAAGGATCCTTATTGTGGTCTTACCCCAAATAGGTGTCCTGCATTTTACCAATCTTCAAAAAGGCTAGACTGATATCAAGCTACAAACCCAACTAGATTAACCGCAAAGGGGAATTCATGTTACCGTTTCATCTCCGTCACGTAAGTTACAAGAAAATAGTACGTAAGTTATGTGTGTGAAAATTAATTCCCATTTGATGTTTTTTTTGGTCTAATACAATAGTACATTCAGTAGTCACGAGACAAACATGTCCCGTGTCAAAGTGATCAAAACAAATTCACGCATATCACCACAAAACGGTACTTGAAGTGCACTCTTTCGGCGCATGGATCCTTATTGTGTTCTTAATCCAAATAGATGTCCTGCATGTTACAAATCTTCACGAAGGCTAGACTGATATCAAGCTACAAACATAACTAGATTAACCGCAAAGGGGAATTCATGTTACCGTTTCATCTCCGTCACGTAAGTTACAAGAAAATAGCACGTAAGTTATGAGTGCGAAAATTCATTTCCATTTGATGTTTTTTGTTGTCTAATGCAGTAATACATTCGGTATTCACGAGCAAATATGTCCCGTGTCAAAATGATCAAAAAAAATTCACGCATATCACCACAAAACGGTACTTGAAATGCATTCTTTCGGCAAAAGGATCCTTATTGTGGTCTAACCCCAAATAGGTGTCCTGCATTTTACAAATTTTCAAGAAGGCTAGACTGATCTGAAGCTACAAACATAACTAGATTAACCACAAAGGGGAATGCATGTTACCGTTTCATCTCCGTCACGTAAGTTACAAGAAAATAGTACGTAAGTTACGGGTGTGAAAATTCATTCCCATTTGATGTTTTTTGTTGTCTAATACAGTAGTACATTCAGTATTCACGAGACAAACATGTCCCGTGTCAAAGTGATCAAAACAAATTCACGCATATCACCACAAAACGGTAGTTGAAGTGCACTCTTTCGGCGCACGGATCCTTATTGTGGTCTTACCCCAAATAGGTGTCCTGCATGTTACAAATCTTCACGAAGGCTAGACTGATCTTAAGCTACACACATAACTAGATTAACCACAAAGGGGAATGCATGTTACCATTTCATCTCCGTGACGTAAGTTACAAAAAATAGTACTTAAGTTATGTGTGTGAAAATTCATTCCCATTTGATGTTTTTTGTTGTGTAATGCAGTAGTGCATTCAGTATTCACGAGACAAATATGTCCCATATCAAAGTGATCACAAAATAATTACGCATATCACCACAAAACGGTACTTGAACTGCACTCTTTCGGCGGACGGATCCTTATTGTGGTCTTACCCCAAATAGATATCATGCACGTTACAAATCTTCACGAAGGCTAGACTGATCTTAAGCTACACACATAACTAGATTAACCACAAAGGGGAATACATGTTACCGTTTCATCTCCGTCACGTAAGTTACAAGAAAATAGTACGTAAGTTATGGGTGTGAAAAATCATTCCCGTTTGATGTTTTTTGTTGTCTAATGCAGTAGTACATTCAGTATTCACGAGACAAACATGTCCCGTGTAAAAATTATCAAAAACATTCACGCATATCACCACAAAACAGTACTTGAAATGCACTCTTTCGGCAAAAGGATCCTTATTGTGGTCTTACCCCAAGTAGGTGTCCTGCATATTACAAATCTTCACGAAGGCTAGACTGATATCAAGCTACAAACATAACTAGATTAACCGCAAAGGGGAATTCATGTTACCGTTTCATCTCCGTCACGTAAGTTACAAGAAAATAGCACGTAAGTTATGAGTGCGAAAATTCATTTCCATTTGATGTTTTTTGTTGTCTAATGAAGTAGTACATTCAGTATTTACGAGACAAACATGTCACATATCAAAGTGATCGAAAAAATTCACGCATATCACAACAAAACAGTATTTGAAGTGCACTCTTTCGGCGGACGGATCCTTAGTGTTGTATTACACCAAATAGGTATCCAGCATGTTACAAATCTTCACAAAGGCTAGGCTGATCTTAAGCTACACACATAACTAGATTAACCACAAAGGGGAATGCATGTTACCGTTTCATCTCCGTCACCTAAGTTACAAGAAAATAGCACGTAAGTTATGAGTGCGAAAATTCATTTCCATTTGATGTTTTTTGTTGTCTAATGCAGTAGTACATTCGGTATTCACGAGCAAATATGTCCCGTGTCAAAATGATCAAAAAAAAGTCACGCATATCACCACAAAACGGTACTTGAAATGCATTCTTTCGGCAAAAGGATCCTTATTGTGGTCTTACCCCAAATAGGTGTCCTGCATTTTACCAATTTTCAAGAAGGCTAGACTGATCTTAAGCTACACACATAACTAGATTAACCACAAAGGGGAATGCATGTTACCGTTTCATCTCCGTCACGTAAGTTACAAGAAAATAGTACGTAAGTTACGGGTGTGAAAATTCATTCCCATTTGATGTTTTTTGTTGTCTAATACAGTAGTACATTCAGTATTCACGAGACAAACATGTCCCGTGTCAAAGTGATCAAAACAAATTCACGCATATCACCACAAAACGGTAGTTGAAGTGCACTATTTCGGCGCACGGATCCTTATTGTGGTCTTAATCCAAATAGATGTCCTGCATGTTACAAATCTTCACGAAGGCTAGACTGATATCAAGCTACAAACATAACTAGATTAACCGCAAAGGGGAATTCATGTTACCGTTTCATCTCCGTCACGTAAGTTACAAGAAAATAGCACGTAAGTTATGTGTGTGAAAATTCATTCCCATTTGATGTTTTTTGTTGTGTAATACAGTAGTATATTAAGTATTCACGAGACAAACATGTCCCATATCAAAGTGATAAAAAAATAATTACGCATATCACCACAAAACGGTACTTGAAGTGCACTCTTTCGGCGGACGGATCCTTATTGTGGTCTTACCCCAAATAGGTGTCCTGCATGTTACAAATCTTCACGAAGGCTAGACTGATATCAAGCTACACACATAACTAGATTAACCACAAAGGGGAATGCATGTTACCATTTCATCTCCGTGACGTAAGTTACAAGAAAATAGTACTTAAGTTATGTGTGTGAAAATTCATTCCCATTTGATGTTTTTTGTTGTGTAATACAGTAGTACATTCAGTATTCACGAGACAAACATGTCCCATATCAAAGTGATCACAAAATAATTACGCATATCACCACAAAACGGTACTTGAACTGCACTCTTTCGGCGGACGGATCCTTATTGTGGTCTTACCCCAAATAGATATCATGCACGTTACAAATCTTCACGAAGGCTAGACTGATCTTAAGCTACACACATAACTAGATTAACCACAAAGGGGAATACATGTTACCGTTTCATCTCCGTCACGTAAGTTACAAGAAAATAGTACGTAAGTTATGGGTGTGAAAAATCATTCCCGTTTGATGTTTTTTGTTGTCTAATGCAGTAGTACATTCAGTATTCACGAGACAAACATGTCCCGTGTAAAAATTATCAAAAACATTCACGCATATCACCACAAAACAGTACTTGAAATGCACTCTTTCGGCAAAAGGATCCTTATTGTGGTCTTACCCCAAGTAGGTGTCCTGCATATTACAAATCTTCACGAAGGCTAGACTGATATCAAGCTACAAACATAACTAGATTAACCGCAAAGGGGAATTCATGTTACCGTTTCATCTCCGTCACGTAAGTTACAAGAAAATAGCACGTAAGTTATGAGTGCGAAAATTCATTTCCATTTGATGTTTTTTGTTGTCTAATGAAGTAGTACATTCAGTATTTACGAGACAAACATGTCACATATCAAAGTGATCGAAAAAATTCACGCATATCACAACAAAACAGTATTTGAAGTGCACTCTTTCGGCGGACGGAACCTTAGTGTTGTATTACACCAAATAGGTATCCAGCATGTTACAAATCTTCACAAAGGCTGGGCTGATCTTAAGCTACACACATAACTAGATTAACCACAAAGGGGAATGCATGTTACCGTTTCATCTCCGTCACCTAAGTTACAAGAAAATAGCACGTAAGTTATGAGTGCGAAAATTCATTTCCATTTGATGTTTTTTGTTGTCTAATGCAGTAGTACATTCGGTATTCACGAGCAAATATGTCCCGTGTCAAAATGATCAAAAAAAAGTCACGCATATCACCACAAAACGGTACTTGAAATGCATTCTTTCGGCAAAAGGATCCTTATTGTGGTCTTACCCCAAATAGGTGTCCTGCATTTTACCAATTTTCAAGAAGGCTAGACTGATCTTAAGCTACACACATAACTAGATTAACCACAAAGGGGAATGCATGTTACCGTTTCATCTCCGTCACGTAAGTTACAAGAAAATAGTACGTAAGTTACGGGTGTGAAAATTCATTCCCATTTGATGTTTTTTGTTGTCTAATACAGTAGTACATTCAGTATTCACGAGACAAACATGTCCCGTGTCAAAGTAATCAAAACAAATTCACGCATATCACCACAAAACGGTAGTTGAAGTGCACTCTTTCGGCGCACGGATCCTTATTGTGGTCTTAATCCAAATAGATGTCCTGCATGTTACAAATCTTCACGAAGGCTAGACTGATATCAAGCTACAAACATAACTAGATTAACCGCAAAGGGGAATTCATGTTACCGTTTCATCTCCGTCACGTAAGTTACAAGAAAATAGTACGTAAGTTACGGGTGTGAAAATTCATTCCCATTTGATGTTTTTTGTTGTCTAATACAGTAGTACATTCAGTATTCACGAGACAAACATGTCCCGTGTCAAAGTAATCAAAACAAATTCACGCATATCACCACAAAACGGTAGTTGAAGTGCACTCTTTCGGCGCACGGATCCTTATTGTGGTCTTAATCCAAATAGATGTCCTGCATGTTACAAATCTTCACGAAGGCTAGACTGATATCAAGCTACAAACATAACTAGATTAACCGCAAAGGGGAATTCATGTTACCGTTTCATCTCCGTCACGTAAGTTACAAGAAAATAGTACGTAAGTTACGGGTGTGAAAATTTATTCCCATTTGATGTTTTTTGTTGTCTAATACAGTAGTACATTCAGTATTCACGAGACAAACATGTCCCATATCAAAGTGATCAAAAAATAATTAGGCATATCACCACAAAATTGTACTTGAAGTGCACTCTTTCGGCGGACGGATCCTTATTGTGGTCTTACCCCAAATAGGTGTCCTGCATGTTACAAATCTTCACGAAGGCTAGACTGATATCAAGCTACACACATAACTATATTAACCACAAAGGGGAATGCATGTTACCGTTTCATCTCCGTGACGTAAGTTACAAGAAAATAGTACTTAAGTTATGTGTGTGAAGATTCATTCCCATTTGATGTTTTTTGTTGTGTAATACAGTAGTACATTCAGTATTCACGAGACAAACATGTCCCATATCAAAGTGATCACAAAATAATTACGCATATCACCACAAAACGGTACTTGAACTGCACTCTTTCGGCAAAAGGATCCTTATTGTGGTCTTACCCCAAGTAGGTGTCCTGCATATTACAAATCTTCACGAAGGCTAGACTGATATCAAGCTACAAACATAACTAGATTAACCGCAAAGGGGAATTCATGTTACCGTTTCATCTCCGTTACGTAAGTTACAAGAAAATAGCACGTAAGTTATGAGTGCGAAAATTCATTTCCATTTGATGTTTTTTGTTGTCTAACGAAGTAGTACATTCAGTATTTACGAGACAAACATGTCACATATCAAAGTGATCGAAAAAATTCACGCATATCACAACAAAACAGTATTTGAAGTGCACTCTTTCGGCGGACGGATCCTTAGTGTTGTCTTACACCAAATAGGTATCCAGCATGTTACAAATCTTCACAAAGGCTAGGCTGATCTTAAGCTACACACATAACTAGATTAACCACAAAGGGGAATGCATGTTACCGTTTCATCTCCGTCACGTAAGTTACAAGAAAATAGTACGTAAGTTACGGGTGTGAAAATTCATTCCCATTTGATGTTTTTTGTTGTCTAATACAGTAGTACATTCAGTATTCACGAGACAAACATGTCCCGTGTCAAAGTAATCAAAACAAATTCACGCATATCACCACAAAACGGTAGTTGAAGTGCACTCTTTCGGCGCACGGATCCTTATTGTGGTCTTAATCCAAATAGATGTCCTGCATGTTACAAATCTTCACGAAGGCTAGACTGATATCAAGCTACAAACATAACTAGATTAACCGCAAAGGGGAATTCATGTTACCGTTTCATCTCCGTCACGTAAGTTACAAGAAAATAGTACGTAAGTTACGGGTGTGAAAATTCATTCCCATTTGATGTTTTTTGTTGTCTAATACAGTAGTACATTCAGTATTCACGAGACAAACATGTCCCGTGTCAAAGTAATCAAAACAAATTCACGCATATCACCACAAAACGGTAGTTGAAGTGCACTCTTTCGGCGCACGGATCCTTATTGTGGTCTTAATCCAAATAGATGTCCTGCATGTTACAAATCTTCACGAAGGCTATACTGATATCAAGCTACAAACATAACTAGATTAACCGCAAAGGGGAATTCATGTTACCGTTTCATCTCCGTCACGTAAGTTACAAGAAAATAGTACGTAAGTTACGGGTGTGAAAATTTATTCCCATTTGATGTTTTTTGTTGTCTAATACAGTAGTACATTCAGTATTCACGAGACAAACATGTCCCATATCAAAGTGATCAAAAAATAATTAGGCATATCACCACAAAATTGTACTTGAAGTGCACTCTTTCGGCGGACGGATCCTTATTGTGGTCTTACCCCAAATAGGTGTCCTGCATGTTACAAATCTTCACGAAGGCTAGACTGATATCAAGCTACACACATAACTATATTAACCACAAAGGGGAATGCATGTTACCGTTTCATCTCCGTGACGTAAGTTACAAGAAAATAGTACTTAAGTTATGTGTGTGAAGATTCATTCCCATTTGATGTTTTTTGTTGTGTAATACAGTAGTACATTCAGTATTCACGAGACAAACATGTCCCATATCAAAGTGATCACAAAATAATTACGCATATCACCACAAAACGGTACTTGAACTGCACTCTTTCGGCAAAAGGATCCTTATTGTGGTCTTACCCCAAGTAGGTGTCCTGCATATTACAAATCTTCACGAAGGCTAGACTGATATCAAGCTACAAACATAACTAGATTAACCGCAAAGGGGAATTCATGTTACCGTTTCATCTCCGTTACGTAAGTTACAAGAAAATAGCACGTAAGTTATGAGTGCGAAAATTCATTTCCATTTGATGTTTTTTGTTGTCTAACGAAGTAGTACATTCAGTATTTACGAGACAAACATGTCACATATCAAAGTGATCGAAAAAATTCACGCATATCACAACAAAACAGTATTTGAAGTGCACTCTTTCGGCGGACGGATCCTTAGTGTTGTCTTACACCAAATAGGTATCCAGCATGTTACAAATCTTCACAAAGGCTAGGCTGATCTTAAGCTACACACATAACTAGATTAACCACAAAGGGGAATGCATGTTACCGTTTCATCTCCGTCACCTAAGTTACAAGAAAATAGCACCAAGTTATGAGTGCGAAAATTCATTTCCATTTGATGTTTTTTGTTGTCTAATGCAGTAGTACATTCGGTATTCACGAGCAAATATGTCCTGTGTCAAAATGATCAAAAAAAATTCACGCATATCACCACAAAACGGTACTTGAAATGCATTCTTTCGGCAAAAGGATCCTTATTGTGGTCTTACCCCAAATAGGTGTCCTGCATTTTACCAATTTTCAAGAAGGCTAGACTGATCTTAAGCTACACACATAACTAGATTAACCACAAAGGGGAATGCATGTTACCGTTTCATCTCCGTCACGTAAGTTACAAGAAAATAGTACGTAAGTTACGGGTGTGAAAATTCATTCCCATTTGATGTTTTTTGTTGTCTAATACAGTAGTACATTCAGTATTCACGAGACAAACATGTCCCGTGTCAAAGTAATCAAAACAAATTCACGCATATCACCACAAAACGGTAGTTGAAGTGCACTCTTTCGGCGCACGGATCCTTATTGTGGTCTTAATCCAAATAGATGTCCTGCATGTTACAAATCTTCACGAAGGCTAGACTGATATCAAGCTACAAACATAACTAGATTAACCGCAAAGGGGAATTCATGTTACCGTTTCATCTCCGTCACGTAAGTTACAAGAAAATAGTACGTAAGTTACGGGTGTGAAAATTCATTCCCATTTGATGTTTTTTGTTGTCTAATACAGTAGTACATTCAGTATTCACGAGACAAACATGTCCCGTGTCAAAGTAATCAAAACAAATTCACGCATATCACCACAAAACGGTAGTTGAAGTGCACTCTTTCGGCGCACGGATCCTTATTGTGGTCTTAATCCAAATAGATGTCCTGCATGTTACAAATCTTCACGAAGGCTAGACTGATATCAAGCTACAAACATAACTAGATTAACCGCAAAGGGGAATTCATGTTACCGTTTCATCTCCGTCACGTAAGTTACAAGAAAATAGTACGTAAGTTACGGGTGTGAAAATTTATTCCCATTTGATGTTTTTTGTTGTCTAATACAGTAGTACATTCAGTATTCACGAGACAAACATGTCCCATATCAAAGTGATCAAAAAATAATTAGGCATATCACCACAAAATTGTACTTGAAGTGCACTCTTTCGGCGGACGGATCCTTATTGTGGTCTTACCCCAAATAGGTGTCCTGCATGTTACAAATCTTCACGAAGGCTAGACTGATATCAAGCTACACACATAACTATATTAACCACAAAGGGGAATGCATGTTACCGTTTCATCTCCGTGACGTAAGTTACAAGAAAATAGTACTTAAGTTATGTGTGTGAAGATTCATTCCCATTTGATGTTTTTTGTTGTGTAATACAGTAGTACATTCAGTATTCACGAGACAAACATGTCCCATATCAAAGTGATCACAAAATAATTACGCATATCACCACAAAACGGTACTTGAACTGCACTCTTTCGGCAAAAGGATCCTTATTGTGGTCTTACCCCAAGTAGGTGTCCTGCATATTACAAATCTTCACGAAGGCTAGACTGATATCAAGCTACAAACATAACTAGATTAACCGCAAAGGGGAATTCATGTTACCGTTTCATCTCCGTTACGTAAGTTACAAGAAAATAGCACGTAAGTTATGAGTGCGAAAATTCATTTCCATTTGATGTTTTTTGTTGTCTAACGAAGTAGTACATTCAGTATTTACGAGACAAACATGTCACATATCAAAGTGATCGAAAAAATTCACGCATATCACAACAAAACAGTATTTGAAGTGCACTCTTTCGGCGGACGGATCCTTAGTGTTGTCTTACACCAAATAGGTATCCAGCATGTTACAAATCTTCACAAAGGCTAGGCTGATCTTAAGCTACACACATAACTAGATTAACCACAAAGGGGAATGCATGTTACCGTTTCATCTCCGTCACGTAAGTTACAAGAAAATAGTACGTAAGTTACGGGTGTGAAAATTCATTCCCATTTGATGTTTTTTGTTGTCTAATACAGTAGTACATTCAGTATTCACGAGACAAACATGTCCCGTGTCAAAGTAATCAAAACAAATTCACGCATATCACCACAAAACGGTAGTTGAAGTGCACTCTTTCGGCGCACGGATCCTTATTGTGGTCTTAATCCAAATAGATGTCCTGCATGTTACAAATCTTCACGAAGGCTAGACTGATATCAAGCTACAAACATAACTAGATTAACCGCAAAGGGGAATTCATGTTACCGTTTCATCTCCGTCACGTAAGTTACAAGAAAATAGTACGTAAGTTACGGGTGTGAAAATTCATTCCCATTTGATGTTTTTTGTTGTCTAATACAGTAGTACATTCAGTATTCACGAGACAAACATGTCCCGTGTCAAAGTAATCAAAACAAATTCACGCATATCACCACAAAACGGTAGTTGAAGTGCACTCTTTCGGCGCACGGATCCTTATTGTGGTCTTAATCCAAATAGATGTCCTGCATGTTACAAATCTTCACGAAGGCTATACTGATATCAAGCTACAAACATAACTAGATTAACCGCAAAGGGGAATTCATGTTACCGTTTCATCTCCGTCACGTAAGTTACAAGAAAATAGTACGTAAGTTACGGGTGTGAAAATTTATTCCCATTTGATGTTTTTTGTTGTCTAATACAGTAGTACATTCAGTATTCACGAGACAAACATGTCCCATATCAAAGTGATCAAAAAATAATTAGGCATATCACCACAAAATTGTACTTGAAGTGCACTCTTTCGGCGGACGGATCCTTATTGTGGTCTTACCCCAAATAGGTGTCCTGCATGTTACAAATCTTCACGAAGGCTAGACTGATATCAAGCTACACACATAACTATATTAACCACAAAGGGGAATGCATGTTACCGTTTCATCTCCGTGACGTAAGTTACAAGAAAATAGTACTTAAGTTATGTGTGTGAAGATTCATTCCCATTTGATGTTTTTTGTTGTGTAATACAGTAGTACATTCAGTATTCACGAGACAAACATGTCCCATATCAAAGTGATCACAAAATAATTACGCATATCACCACAAAACGGTACTTGAACTGCACTCTTTCGGCAAAAGGATCCTTATTGTGGTCTTACCCCAAGTAGGTGTCCTGCATATTACAAATCTTCACGAAGGCTAGACTGATATCAAGCTACAAACATAACTAGATTAACCGCAAAGGGGAATTCATGTTACCGTTTCATCTCCGTTACGTAAGTTACAAGAAAATAGCACGTAAGTTATGAGTGCGAAAATTCATTTCCATTTGATGTTTTTTGTTGTCTAACGAAGTAGTACATTCAGTATTTACGAGACAAACATGTCACATATCAAAGTGATCGAAAAAATTCACGCATATCACAACAAAACAGTATTTGAAGTGCACTCTTTCGGCGGACGGATCCTTAGTGTTGTCTTACACCAAATAGGTATCCAGCATGTTACAAATCTTCACAAAGGCTAGGCTGATCTTAAGCTACACACATAACTAGATTAACCACAAAGGGGAATGCATGTTACCGTTTCATCTCCGTCACCTAAGTTACAAGAAAATAGCACCAAGTTATGAGTGCGAAAATTCATTTCCATTTGATGTTTTTTGTTGTCTAATGCAGTAGTACATTCGGTATTCACGAGCAAATATGTCCTGTGTCAAAATGATCAAAAAAAATTCACGCATATCACCACAAAACGGTACTTGAAATGCATTCTTTCGGCAAAAGGATCCTTATTGTGGTCTTACCCCAAATAGGTGTCCTGCATTTTACAAATTTTCAAGAATGCTAGACTGATCTTAAGCTACACACATAACTAGATTAACCACAAAGGGGAATGCATGTTACCGTTTCATCTCCGTCACGTAAGTTACAAGAAAATAGTACGTAAGTTACGGGTGTGAAAATTTATTCCCATTTGATGTTTTTTGTTGTCTAATACAGTAGTACATTCAGTATTCACGAGACAAACATGTCCCGTTTCAAAGAGATCAAAACAAATTCACGCATATCACCACAAAACGGTAGTTGAAGTGCACTCTTTCGGCGCACGGATCCTTATTGTGGTCTTAATCCAAATAGATGTCCTGCATGTTACAAATCTTCACGAAGGCTAGACTGATATCAAGTTACAAACATAACTAGATTAACCGCAAAGGGGAATTCATGTTACCGTTTCATCTCCGTCACGTAAGTTACAAGAAAATAGTACGTAAGTTATGGGTGTGAAAAATCATTCCCGTTTGATGTTTTTTGTTGTCTAATGCAGTAGTACATTCAGTATTCACGAGACAAACATGTCCCGTGTAAAAATTATTAAAAACATTCACGCATATCACCACAAAACAGTACTTGAAATGCACTCTTTCGGCAAAAGGATCCTTATTGTGGTCTTACCCCAAGTAGGTGTCCTGCATATTACAAATCTTCACGAAGGCTAGACTGATATCAAGCTACAAACATAACTAGATTAACCGCAAAGGGGAATTCATGTTACCGTTTCATCTCCGTCACGTAAGTTACAAGAAAATAGCACGTAAGTTATGAGTGCGAAAATTCATTTCCATTTGATGTTTTTTGTTGTCTAATGAAGTAGTACATTCAGTATTTACGAGACAAACATGTCACATATCAAAGTGATCGAAAAAATTCACGCATATCACAACAAAACAGTATTTGAAGTGCACTCTTTCGGCGGACGGATCCTTAGTGTTGTCTTACACCAAATAGGTATCCAGCATGTTACAAATCTTCACGAAGGCTAGGCTGATCTTAAGCTACACACATAACTAGATTAACCACAAAGGGGAATGCATGTTACCGTTTCATCTCCGTCACCTAAGTTACAAAAAAATAGCACGTAAGTTATGAGTGCGAAAATTCATTTCCATTTGATGTTTTTTGTTGTCTAATGCAGTAGTACATTCGGTATTCACGAGCAAATATGTCCCGTGTCAAAATGATCAACAAAAATTCACGCATATCACCACAAATCGGTACTTGAAATGCATTATTTCGGCAAAAGGATCCTTATTGTGGTCTTACCCCAAATAGGTGTCCTGCATTTTACCAATTTTCAAGAAGGCTAGACTGATCTTAAGCTACACACATAACTAGATTAACCACAAAGGGGAATGCATGTTACCGTTTCATCTCCGTCACGTAAGTTACGGGTGTGAAAAATCATTCCCGTTTGATGTTTTTTGTTGTCTAATACAGTAGTACATTCAGTATTCACGAGACAAACATGTCCCGTGTCAAAGTGGTCAAAACAAATTCACGCATATCACCACAAAACGGTACTTGAAGTGCACTCTTTCGGCGCACGGATCCTTATTACTCCAAATAGATGTCCTACATGTTACAAATCTTCACGAAGGCTAGACTGATATCAAGCTACAAACATAACTAGATTAACCGCAAAGGGGAATTCATGTTACCGTTTCATCTCCGTCACGTAAGTTACAAGAAAATAGCACGTAAGTTATGAGTGCGAAAATTCATTTCCATTTGATGTTTTTTGTTGTCTAATGAAGTAGTACATTCAGTATTTACGAGACAAACATGTCACATATCAAAGTGATCGAAAAAATTCACGCATATCACAACAAAACAGTATTTGAAGTGCACTCTTTCGGCGGACGGATCCTTAGTGTTGTCTTACACCAAATAGGTATCCAGCATGTTACAAATCTTCACGAAGGCTAGGCTGATCTTAAGCTACACACATAACTAGATTAACCACAAAGGGGAATGCATGTTACCGTTTCATCTCCGTCACCTAAGTTACAAAAAAATAGCACGTAAGTTATGAGTGCGAAAATTCATTTCCATTTGATATTTTAGTGCAGTAGAGCATTCAGTATTCACGAAACCAATATGTCCTATGTCAAAGTGATCGAAAAGCAAATCAGATATATCACACCTAATTGTATTTTCAAGTACATTCTTTCGGCGAACGGATCCTTAATGTGGTTTTACCCCAAATACATGTCCTGCATATTACCAATCTTCACAAATGTTAGACTTATATCAAGCTACACACGTAGTGCACACTTTCGGCGGACGTATCCTTAAAGTGGTCTTACACCAGATAGATGGCCTGCATGTTTAAAATCTTCACAAAGGCTAGACTGATATCAAGCTATACACATAACTAGACAAACCACAAAGGGGAATGTCTGTTACCCTTTTATCTCCGTCACGTAAGTTACAAGAAAATATTACGTAAGTTACGGGTGAGAAAACTGATTCCCGTTTTATGTTTTATCTTGTCTATCGCAGTAGTGCATTCAGTATTCACGAAACCAACATGTCCTATGTCAAAGTGATCGAAAAAAATCACGCATATTACACCAAAACGGTATTTTTAAGTGCACTCTTTCGGCGGAATGATCCTTAATGTGGCCTAATCCCAAATATTGTCCTGCATGTTACCAATTTTTACGAAGGACAGAGTTATATCAAGCTACACATATAACTAGATTAACTACAAAGAGGAGTGAATGTTACTCTTTCATCTCTGTCAAGTAAGTTAAAAGAAAATAGTACGCAAATTACGGGTGTGAAAACTGATTCCCATTTGATATTTAATTGTTTTCTAATGCAGGTGTATTCAGTTTTCACGAAACAAACAAGCCCCTTGTCAAAGTGATCGGAAAAAATCACGGATATCACACCAAAACGATTTTGAAGTGCACTCTTTCGGCGGACATATCCTTAATGTGGTCTTACTCCAAATAGATAGCCTGCATGTTACAAATCTTCACAAAGGCTAGACTGATATGAAACTATAAACATAACTAGACTAACCACAAAGGGGAATTTCTGTTACCCTTTCATCTCCGTCACGTAAGTTACAAGAAAATAGTACCTAAGTAACGGGAGTGAAAACTCATGCCCATTTGATGTTTTATCTCGTCTAATGCAGTAGTGCATTCAGTATAAACCAATAAATCCCATGTCAAAGTGATCGAAAACAAATCACGCATATCACACCAAAATAGAATTTTCAATAACATTCTTTCGGCGAACGAATCCTTAATGTGGTCTTACCCTAAATATATGTCCTGCATGTTACAAATCTTCCCGCATAGCTAGATAAATCATAAATAGAAATGTAT
Organism: Escarpia spicata; assembly: GCA_963995525.1. Classification (NCBI taxonomy): domain Eukaryota; kingdom Metazoa; phylum Annelida; class Polychaeta; order Sabellida; family Siboglinidae; genus Escarpia; species Escarpia spicata. Next base: position 27,619,750 of record OZ023207.1, on the reverse strand, counting down.
GTTACCCTTCCATCTCCGTCACGTAAATTACAAGAAAATAGTACGTAAGTAACGGGTATGAAAACTCATTCCCATTTGATGTTTTTTGGTGTCTAATGCAGTAGTGAATTCAGTATTCACCAAACCAACATGTCCCGTGTTAAAGTTATCAAAAAGTCACGCTTTTCACACCAAAACGGTATTTTCAGGGGCACTGTTTCGGCGGGCGGATCCTTAATGTGGTCTCACTCAAAATAGATGTCTGCATGTTAGAAATCTTCACGAAGGCTAGGCTGATGTTAAGCTATACACATAACTAGACTAACCACAAAGGGGAATGTATGTTACCCTTTCATCTCCGTTACGTAATTTATAAGAAAATCGTACGTAAGTTACGGGTGTGAAAACTCATTCCCATTTGATGTTTTATCTTGTCGAATGCAGTATTGCATTGAGTATTCACGAAACCAACATGTCCCATGTCAAAGTGATCGAAAAATCACGCTAATCACACAAAAACGGTATTTTCAAGTGCACTCTTTTGGCGAAAGGATCCTTAACGTTGTCTTTCCCTAAATCGATGTCCTGCATATTACAAATGTTCACGAAGGATAGACTGATTTGAAGCTACACACATAACTAGATTAACTAAAAAGGGGAATGTCTGTTACCCTTTCATCTCCGTCAGGTAAGTTACAATAAAATAGTACCCAAGTTAAGGGTGTGAAAACTCATTCCAGTTTTATGTTTTATGTTGTCTAATGCAGTAGTACATTCAGTATTCACGAAATCAACATGTCCCATGTCAAAATTATCGAAAAAAATCATGCATATCACACCAAAACGGTATTTTCAATTGCATTCTTTCGGCGGATGGATCCTTAATGTGTTCTTACCCCAAATAGATGTATTGCATGTTACAAATATTCACGAAGGATAGACTGATATCAGGCTACAAACATAATTAGATTAACTACAAAGGGGATTGTCTGTTACCCTTTCATCTCTGTCACTTAAGTTACAAGAAAATAATACCCAAGTTACGGGTGTGAAAACTCATTCCCGTTTTTTGTTTTATCTTGACTAATGTAGTAGTACATTCAGTATTCACGAACACAATATATCCCATGTCAAAGTGAAAGAATAACATAACGCATATCACACCAAAACGGTGTTTTCAAGTGCACCCTTTCGGCGGACGGATCCTTAATGTGATCTAACCCTAAATATATGTCCTGCATGTTACACATCTTCACGAAGGATAGACTGACATCAAGATACACACGTTATTAGATTTACCACAAAGAGGATTGTTTGCTATCCTTTCATCTCCGTCATGTATCTTACAAGAAAATTGTACCTATGTTACGTGTGTGAAAACCCATTCCCATTTAATTTTTGTTTCTTGTATAATGCAGTAGTACATTCAGTATTCACGATGCCAACATGTCCGATGTGAAAGTGATCCAAACAATATTACGCTTATCACACCGAAACGGTATTTTCAAGGGCATTCTTTCAGCGGACGGATTCTTAATGTGGGCTTTTCCCAAATAGATGTCCTGCATGTTACAAATCTTGACGAAGGCTAGACTGATATCAAGCTACAGAGATAACTAGTTTAACCACAAAAGAAAATGTATGTTACCCTTTCATCTACGTCACGTAAGTTACCAAAAAATAGTACCTCAGTTTCGCGAATGAAAACTCTTTCCCAGTTGATGTTTTATCTTGTATATTGCAGTAGTACATGCAGTATTCAAGGGACAAACAAGTTCCATCTCAAAGTGCTCGAAAAGAAATCACGCGTTACGCCAACACGGAATTTCACGGGTCACTCTTTCAGAGGATAATGGCGGACGGATCCTGAATAGTTATATATTAGGTACCTTTGATATGGTAACTGACCGTTTTTGCGGCTATCTCTTCTTGTTATGTACCTTAGCCTGAAAAGTTCAGTCGTCACTCTACAGGGGACAGCTAACCAACCACTTATTTCTTCTACGCAGGATATGATACAACAAGATTGTTATTAAAATATATGCATGTATGAACACTCACATGCACGCACGCACGTATACATGCATATGCATGCACACACGCGAACATGCACCCGCACACGCACGCTCCCACGCACTAATGTACGCACATGCACGCACACACTATTGCGGATTGATTAATCCTGTTAACCTAAACGACGATACATGATATGCTCAGACCGTCCTGCACGTGAATTGAAATGTTTGTAAGTGTGGAAGTGTTTGTGCACAACAACGTGGTTGCACTGCTTGAGGAACTAGCAATCCAGTATTCTCCACATGAATATTTTTTCCGGCGGGACAAGCCACCAGCGTCGATGCCGATGCTAAATTGGAAGAAATCTAAAACCAAAACTGCTGCATAATATTTAGTATTGGAAACTATGAAGTCGCCCTCTTGTTGATAATGAACGTGTCGTTTTATTCACGCGACTACTTCCATTTGATATAGTCGTGCAGATGCATGTTTGAACAGCTTAAATATTATTGGAAACATTTTATATAAAAAACTACTGTGCTTGATTAATAACATGACGTGACCACATACACTTCTATCAAGACCAAAACGCCAGAGGAGGAAAATGTTTAGCGTTGGAGTGCAGCTCCGTTATAATTACTATATTTTGATAATTATATAATGTTGTTAAAGTAACGTACTACGAACATATATGGTTATTTGTGTTAATTACAGAATAATAACAATAAGTTTATATTGACTATCATAGCAACTCATTCCGATGGAGTTGTTTTTTGTAAATAGCATAGGTATTGTCACTGAAAATGTTGTCGTATTTGTGTTATTTTTTGTCGTGATTGTTGCAACAGCCATCGCCACCTCACCTTGATGCCTGTCTACAGACAATACACAACACAAACGTTACCAAAACTATAATGAAAATCACCACAATAATAATTAATGTAAATAAATATGACCATACACACACACGCACGCACGCAAGCGCGCACGCACGCACATACGCACGCAAGCGCGCACGCACGAACACACACACGTATGTATGTATATACTTATTTATGTATAATTATATACATAATATATATATATATATATAAGATAATATATATATATAATATAATAAAGTATATAATATATATATATATATATATATATATATATATATATATATATATATATATATATATATATATATATATATATATGTATGCATATATATTAATTCGCTAACATTGGGAAGAGTCTTATAAAATCTCCTCACAGATGTCGAGGTTTTAACAAAATTTATCAAGATTGCCATCCAGAGAATTAACTCTAGATGGCAGGTGGACAAGGAAGCCCTTTGGCTTATCGAGTGTCCAACCCTTTTATCTACATATATCCAGCCCTTCTGAGGTATGTGTCGATTTTATTTTTAAACATATTCACACTACTAGCACCCATACAATCATCAGATAATATGTTCCATTTATTCAGAGTCCTTTGTGAAAATGAGAACTTTCTTACGTCTAATCTACACTCCTCCTTTACTAATGTAACTTCATGTCCTTTCTATCTTTCTTAACTGAAAAAACATATTTATATTAATATTTTTGTAACCATTCAATATTTTAAATATTTCTATTTGATCTCCTCTCAATCTCCTGGTCTCTAATGTTGTTAAACCACATTCTTTTAGGCGTTTTTCATAACTAAGATCCGTCAGTTTTGGTATCATTTTAGTTGCTCTCCTCTGTACTCTTTCTAGCCTATCTATGTCCTTCCTGTGGTATGGCCTCCACGCTTGTATACAATATTTTAAATGAGGCCTAACTATTGTTTTGTACAGCGGTATTATTAGTTCTTTTTCTTTATATGCTATATTTCGCCTAATCAATCCAAAGATTTGATTTCCTTTTGAAGCTGCTCTGAAACCTTCATGTCAGCACTAATTATCAGCCCTAAGACTTTTTTCTTTTACTTAGTACAGTCCCCCCCCCCCCATTGTATATTATACATATTCGTTCCCATGTCCTGTGTGAAGGCATTTACATTTCCCAAAATTGAACAACATTTGCCATTTTTCAGACCATTTTATCAACCTGTCAAGATCATCTTGTAAATGCTGTCTATCTCCATCACTTTTAATCCTTCTAAACACTTTTGTATCATCTGCAAATTTCAACACCTTGCTATCTATATCATCGTCCAAATCGTTTATATATATTAAGAATAATATGGCCCAGGTACTGATCCCTGTGGAACCCCAATCAAAACTGATTTTCAGTTTGAAGCCTCCCCATCAACAACTACCCGTTGTCTTCTGTCAATCAGCCATTTTTCTATCCAGTTAATTATACCATTTCCTATGCCATGGGCCTTTAGTTTAAGCAGTAATCTTTGATGTGGCACTTTGTCGAAAGCTTTTTGAAAATCTAAGTATATGATATCTACTGGTGATCCATCATCTACCCACTTAGTGATATCTGATATATGAGGTTGACCTCAGCATATCCTTCGTTTTAGAAATGTGCATTTTGCTCGATGACTTGCCACTGTAAAGAAAAGGTTCAATATTATTAATCTCCAAATGGTAAGACAAGCAGAAGGTATAACAACTATTCCGTCATTTCAATGCTGACATCTGGGGAATATACAATAAATTACAATCGTAAATCAATAGCAAAAGCCTAAATAGTGGCGTCACCCAACGGACAGAGGAAGTCGAACAGAGTGTAGACAAAATAACTCCCATAAAATAAAACACCTGGTGATATGATAAATAACTAGTAGCAACAATGCTTCTTCTGATAATCTTACTACGAATGTCATAAATATGTAATACGTCGTATATTAATATTGTCGACGGATCGAAAAATTGGAATGAAAAAACGAGGCTCCAACAATATTCCAAACGCTAACGTCACCATGTGTTTTTCATTATTACGACATTTAACAGTACACAATAATCGTTCGTAATTAAATTAGTTTCATATTGTGACCATTTCGTGTCATCACTTGGACACCACTGCTGATGTAAAACAATACTACTACTTGGGCCACGGTTGTATTTGATACAAGATGGTCCACGATACAATATGCATGCATTTCAGAGAAAGAACATTTTGATAGTCGTACATTTACGTATATGTTTAGGACACAGTAGTGTAACACGTATGAATCGGGAAGTGTTGAACTTTGGGGGTGAATCTCACCATGAACTCCAACTGCCCCCTTGAGGATTAACAAATATATATAACTGCACCCTTGAGAATCAATAAAGATACCTAACTGCACCCCCTTTGAAAAGTACATCGTCAACTCGAACTGTACTCGCATTCACACTCACCAAAACATAAACTTGCACCTCCTTCCAAAAACATTTCGGGATATTCCGATATAAAATCTCCCACAGTATAACTATTGATGTCCATCAAGACCCTCCGGTTATGGCATCTATAAATAAATGTGTGTGTCAAGAGAGACTAGGAAGGATTGGGAGAGGTGTTTATATAAGCGACTATTCTATGTTGGCAGAGGGGGATGAATATGTAAAGAGAGACTTGGAAGGATTGGGACATATGTTTATTTAAGCGACTAGTCTATGTTGGCAGTGGGGGATGAATGTGTAAAGAGAGACTTGGAAGGATTGGTAGATGTGTTTATATAAGTGACTAGTCTATTCTGGCAGTGAGGGATGAATGTGTAAAGAGAGACTTGGAAGGATTGGGAGAGGAGTTTATATAAGCGACTAATCTATGCTGGCAGTGGGGGATGAATGTGTAAAGAGAGACTCGGAAGGATTGGGAGAGGAGTTTATATAAGCGACTAGTCTATGCTGGCAGTGGGGGATGAATGTGTAAAGAGAGACTTTGAAAGATTGGGAGAGGTGTTTATATAAGCGACAAGTCTATGCTGGCATTTGGGGATGAATGTGTAAAGAGAGACTTGGAAGGATTGGTAGAGGTGTTTATATAATCGACTAGTCTATTCTGGCAGTGGGGGATGAATGTGTAAAGAGAGACTTGGAAGGATTGGGAGAGGTGTTTATATAAGCGACTAGTCTATGCTGGAAGTGAGGGATGAATGTGTAAAGAGAGAGTTGGAAGGATTGGGAGAGGTGTTTATATAAGCGACAAGTCTATGCTGGCATTTGGGGATGAATGTGTAAAGAGAGACTTGGAAGGATTGGGAGAGGTGTTTATATAAGCGACAAGTCTATGCTGGCATTTGGGGATATATGTGTAAAGAGAGACTTGGAAGGATTGGGAGAGGTGTTTATATAAGCGACTAGTCTATGCTGGCAGTGGAGGATGTGTGTGTCAAGACAGACTAGGAAGGATTGGGAGAGGTGTTTATATAAGCGACTAGTCTATGTTGGCAGAAGGGGATGAATGTGTAAAGAGAGACTTGGAAGGATTGGGACAGGTGTTTATATAAGCGACTAGTCTATGTTGGCAGTGGGGGATGAATGTGTAAAGAGAGACTTGGAAGGATTGGGAGATGTGTTTATATCAGCGACAAGTCTATGCTGGCAGTGAGGGATGAATGTGTAAAGAGAGTCTTGGAAGGATTGGTAGAGGTGTTTATATAAGCGACTTGTCTATGCTGGAAGTGGGGGATGAATGTGTAAAGAGAGACTTGGAAGGATTGGGAAAGGTGCTTATATAAGCGACTAGTCTATGCTGCCTTTGAGGGATGAGTGTGTAAAGACAGACTTGGAAGGATTGGGAGAGGAGTTTATATAAGCGACTAGTCTATGCTGGCAGTGGGGGATGAATGTGTAAAGAGAGACTTTGAAAGATTGGGAGAGGTGTTTATATAAGCAACAAGTCTATGCTGGCATTTGGGGATGAATGTGTAAAGAGAGACTTGGAAGGATTGGTAGAGGTGTTTATATAATCGACTAGTCTATTCTGGCAGTGGGGGATGAATGTGTAAAGAGAGACTTGGAAGGATTGGGAGAGGTGTTTATATAAGCGACTAGTCTATGCTGGCAGTGAGGGATGAATGTGTAAAGAGAGAGTTGGAAGGATTGGGAGAGGTGTTTATATAAGCGACAAGTCTATGCTGGCATTTGGGGATGAATGTGTAAAGAGAGACTTGGAAGGATTGGGAGAGGTGTTTATATAAGCGACTAGTCTATGCTGTAAGTGGGGGATGAATGTGTAAAGAGAGACTTGGAAGGATTGGGAGAGGTGTTTATATAAGCGACTAGTTTAAATGTAAGTAAATACAACAATAAATCAGAGGTTGTAATTCAGTAGGATGTGTTATGTAAAGAAGAAGGGATCGACTATGTTGACGTGCTCTCATCTGTTGATTGACTTGCTTCTCTTAGGTACATATTTGCACAGCAAAGGCGCGTTAAGAATCGCATGTTCGTATGTGAGCAATCCTTACTTACGTCGAATGCCTACAAGTGCCATGCAAAATCGCATTACCTCAAATTGTGTCCAAACAGTAGCCGACAGAAGGCTCCACTTAACACCTACGTTCAATCGTTCGCAGCACAAGTCGAGGTCGAATTATATTTCTACTGTATAGTGTTGAGCTACTAAATACTGGAAGAAAACAACATAGCTTGAAAAGTTAATTATACATCCACGACAAACAATGTCATTGCCCGCAGTTCAGGTATGAATAATTAAACTAACGTGTCCGATTGGTTAATTTACTATAGAACTGGGAGTTATCGTCCTGATACGGGCATGGATACTATTATTTACATCATCGCTGTTGTATTTAGGAATCATTATTTGTTTCATTGTTTTTAATTTCGCCATAAGAAAAACCTGCCACGACTATAATTTGAAATTTCTTATTGGGATGCCGCTGTCCGTTCACTTGTACCAAACTTGTATTAATATCCAACGAACATTCGCTGTGGTCGCCGGCTCTTGTTTGATCTGAATGTACTTTGCAAGTGTTGCAGAATGCAGAGGGTTGTTACTGTACATTGTATTTATTGTAGCGTTCAGTGGTGCATCATTAATTACACGTGAAGGTAATTGTGTATGTATGTATGCACCTATACATATATTATGCAACAATTGCCGTCCAGTGTAGAATAGCAACGCCCACAAGTCGCTAAAACAATATGTATCTTTGCTCGATTTCGTCCGCGGTAGGACTGTACATTCGCAAGGAGCACACAGTTGACGAATTTCGGGTTAGCTATTCGAATTGGAACTTCAATACGACATATTCAATGGCTGTTTTTATTAAACACATATCTACAAAACAAAGTGACGGGTCTACGAAGAGTGTGTGACATATTTGTTGTGTTGTTCGTTTATATCACTTTTTTCTGTCAAACGCCACTTATCAAACGTAAAATGCGGAAAGTGGATAATGATCTCTTTTGTAAAGTCAATGCTATATATGCTTTGTTTAAACGGAGAGCTACTGAAAAGGACGCTCGAATTGCTGAAGCATGTGTTTATGTTATATCTCGATAAAGCTAGCACCGACACAATTTGCGAACGAACGCTTTGATGTCGAGTCGCGTGTTACTTCAAAGTAGTTATATAACTGTATGGCTGTCTATTGTAAACGTTTCTAGTCAGCAACATTATTCAGCGTAATAGCGCACCAAATTGATATATATATATATATATATATATAAATATATATATATATATATATAACTGCTCACCATTTTTACATTGAATCGTTAATCATACCCACCACGTACATTTGATAAACGACAACACTCTGAAACATTGTGGCTGGCATAGGTGTTAATAATTAGTCAATCACGAAGACACATCCTCAATTCTGTGGATTGTTCTTTGTCGTTGTACATCTTTGTTAAAATGCACTTATTTTGAATACGTTAACAAGTTCACATATCATTTGTAATCCGGACCAGACAAACATGTCCCGAGTCAAAGTGATCAACAAAAATTCACGCATATCACCACAAAACGGTACTTGAAATGCACTCTTTCGGCAAAAGGATCCTTATTGTGGTCTTACCCCAAATAGGTGTCCTGCATGTTACAAATCTTCACGAAGGCTAGACTGATATCAAGCTACACACATAACTAGATTAACCACAAAGGGGAATGCATGTTACCGTTTCATCTCCGTCACGTAAGTTACAAGAGTTATGGGTGTGTATAATTCATTCCCATTTGATGTTTTTTGTTGTGCACTGCAGTAGTACATTCAGTATTCACGAGAAAAACATGTCCCATATCAAAGTGATTTAAAAAAAATCACGCATATCACCACAAAACGGTGTTTGAAGTGCACTCTTTCGGCGGACGGATACTTATTGTGGTCTTACCCCAAATAGATATCCTGCACGTTACAAATCTTCACGAAGGCTAAACTGATAATAATAATAATAATAATCTTTATTGATACATAATGTTAAGTATAGCACAGATGTAGCAGTAATATGAAACATGTATACATTACGTAACAAATGGAACGAAGCAACACATTGCTTGTGTTCCTTATTCATGTCATATTTGAAATGAAAACTATGATTCGTGTCAAAAACATAATAAACTAACTAATTATTTAATAATGCATTATACGAGTACCGTAAGACTGAACACCAGGTACATCTTAACATGACAACATTACACGAGTACCGTAACACTGAACACCGGGTACATCTTAACATGACAAAATTACATTAAAGCAGCATTTAACATATGTTTGCTAGAATTAGACGCTTGGTCCTTTGTTTGAACATATGAAGAGATGTACAATATTGTAAATAGTTATTTGTAATAAATGTATTCCAGATTTTAGGACCAACATAAGCCAAAGACAGTTGTCTACAATTAGTCTTGCAGTATGGTATTTTATATGTTACTTCTTGCCTTGTATTATATTTATGTGTGGATATTTGCAGGACAAATACATCATGATATATATCTGGCAACATACCCCTATTATGCTTGTACATTATAATACAGCATATATATTTATTTACGTCATAAATATTCATTATTTGATAAGATGTAAATAAAGGCTGCGTATGATCAATAAATCCTACATGACTTATTACACGCAAAACTCGTTTTTGGAGTAAATGAATTTTAGCAAGTTATATATTCGGGGCCCTTCCCCAGACGACATTACAATAAGTAATATATGGGTATATAAACATGTAATACAGGTTTAACAATGATTTGTTATCACATTTTTTTTGTCACCTTTTTTATAATACCTATATTCTTAGAATTTTTTTTTATATATATTTAATGTGTGTGCTCCAATTCAATGTATTATAAGCAAACCCAAAAACTTTATCTCATGTACAGTGTTAATTTGTATGCCGTCTATGCAAATGTTATTACACCTCTCTCTTATACTGATCGTATTACTAAAGGTCACTGTGTGAGTTTTCTGTATATTCAAGGAAAGTTTATTAATGTTAAGCCATAAAGAAAGTTTTTTTATTTCAGAGTTCAGAACATTTTCCATTTCATCTATATTGTTGCCTTGTATAAAGATGCTCGTGTCATCAGCAAACATAATGGTAAACGTTGTGTCAGATAAAGTAGATAAATCATTTATATAGATAAGAAAGTGTAAAGGTCCCAGAATTGAACCCTGCGGAACACCACATGTTATGTTTTTAAGGGAAGATTTTGTTCCATAGAATTTTACTCGTTGTTGTCTGTTACTTAAAAAGTTATGAATCCATTGGAGTATATTTCCTCTGATTCCATAATGTGTTAATTTTCTCAATAATATATTATGATTAACGGTATCAAAGGCTTTGGCTAAATCCATAAATAACCCAATTACGTGCTCTTTGGTATCAATTGCCTTACTAATTTTGTCAATTAGCAGTGAAATAGCCATATCAGTGGAATATCCTTTCCTAAATCCAAATTGGGAATTAGACAAGATGTTATGTTTCATTACGTAATTCATTAATCTATTGTACATTAATCTTTCAAAAACCTTTGAAAATACAAGCAAGACAGAAATAAGCCTGTAATTATTAATTAATGATATATCGCCATTTTTAAAAACAGGAACTATATCAGCTATTTTTAGTTGATCAGGAACATATCCTTGATCAAATGATAAATTTACAATGTAACTTAAAGGATCAAGTAGGTTGGAGAAGGCCTGTTTGACAATAATAGGTTTTATGCCATCCCATCCAGGACTAGAGTTTTTAAAATTCTTAATAATTCCCTTTATCTCATCTGGTGTGGTTGGCGACAAATACATTGAATTTTGATAGACTCCTTGGAGGTAGTCATCAGGTCTCTCTGATATGACTGGTATTTTATCAGCCAGTTCTGGACCTATACTTGTAAAATATTCATTAAATGTATCAGCTATGCATTTGTTTTTTTAATTTACCGTCAATTAGTAATTTGTCATTAGATAAAAATGCTTCCTTCCTTCCTATGATACTCTTTAAGACTATCCAAGTTTTTTTTTAATTACCTTTATGCTGTTGAAGCTCATGTCGATATTATTCTCTTTCTGCTACAGTAATAAGACAATTTAATTTATTTCTATATCTGTTATAATTAGTTTCATTGAAGACAGTCGGTTTTTTCAAGTAATACATATACAATTTGTTTTTAGTTCTAATGGAGTGTCGGAGTCCCATAGTAATCCACGGTTTATGTTTTCTTTTCGTAATAGTTGTGTTAGCTAACGGAAATGAATTATTGTATGCAACTAATATCTCATTAATGAATACAGAATAACATTCTTGTGGATCTCTGCATACATAAACGTCATCCCAGCATATGTTATCTATACTCTCTTTGAATGTAGCAGTAGTCTGCGCATTTTATATTCTAGTCGCTATTGTCATTTCTACCTTTGTGCTATCAGTATGTTTAGTGAGCAAAAATATTGGTAGGTGGTCAGAAATATCTGTATATATTATTCCATGCAATTGATAATTTTTACCAATTAAATCATTGCTGTATATATTATCGATGAGAGTGGCAGTTGTTGTTGTTATTCTAGTAGGCTTGCTGATAAGGGGTATAAATGCCTGTTGGAACATTGCATCTATGTAATCTTGAGTTTCCGTGTGACTACCATAATTAAGTAGATTAATGTTAATGTCACCCATTATGTAACACTGTTTATTATCAACCTTGAGAGTTTGTATAATATTGATAACATGTTCTGAGAAAGCAGTAATGTTTGTGTTAGGTGGTCGATAGACAACACCTACAGTTGTTTTGTTATTGCATGTCTTAGACCGAGTCTTGATTTCAATAAAAACGCATTCCAGATATTCAGTTATGACACTCATTTCTGGTAATTCAGTACACTCAAGGGACTTACGAACATATAAGGATACACCACCTCCCTTCTTGGAAGGTCTAGTCAAATGTATACTTTTGTACTCTGGCAATTCATACAGATCAAGATTGTCATTATGTAACCAAGTTTCGCTTAGACCGATGACCGAGAACCTGTTATCGATCAGTGACAAGAAATCACCCAATTTGCTAATGTTCTTTGGCAAGCTACGGATATTTAAATGCATCAGTGAAAACTCGTCATCAGAGATATTATTTCTTGTTATAACTTCATTAATGTCATCCTCAAGATCTTAAGCTACACACATAACTAGATTAACCACAAAGGGACCATTTCATCTCCGTAACGTAAGTTACAAGAAAATAGTACGTAAGTTATGGGTATGAACATTCATTCCCACTTGATGTTTTTTGTTGTCTAATACAGTAGTACATTCAGTATTCACGAGACAAACATGTCCCGTGTCAAAGTGATCAAAAAAATGTATCACATATCACCACAAAACGGTACTTGAAATGCACTCATTCGGCAAAAGGATCCTTATTGTGGTCTTACCCCAAATAGGTGTCCTGTATGTTACAAATCTTCACGAAGGCCAGACTGATATCAAGCAACACACATAACTAGATTAACCAAAAAGGGGAATGCATGTTACCGTTTCATCTCCGTCACGTAAGTTACAAGAAAATAGTACGTAAGTTATGGGTGTGAAAATTCATTCCCATTTGATGTTTTTTGTTGTCTAATGAAGTAGTACATTCAGTATTTACGACACAAACATGTCACATATCAAAGTGATCAAAACAATTCACGCATATCACAACAAAACAGTATTTGAAGTGCATTCTTTCGGCGGACGGATCCTTAGTGTTGTCTTACCCCAATTACGTGTCCTGCATGTTACAAATCTTCACGAAGGCTAGACTGATCTGAAGCTACACACATAACTAGATTAACCACAAAGGGGAATGCATGTTACCGTTTCATCTCCGTCACGTAAATTACAAGAAAATAGTACGTAAGTTATGGGTGTGAAAATTCATTCCCATTTGATGTTTTGTTGTTGTCTAATACAGTAGTACATTCAGTATTCACGAGACAAACATGTCCCGTGTCAAAGTGATCAAAACAAATTCACACATATCACCAAAAAACGGTACTTGAAATGCACTCTTTCGGCAAAAGGATCCTTATTGTGGTCTTACCCCAAATAGGTGTCCTGCATGTTACAAATCTTCACGAAGGCTAGACTGATCTTAAGCTACACACATAACTAGATTAACCACAAAGGGGAATACATGTTACCGTTTCATCTCCGTCACGTAAGTTACAAGAAAATAGTACGTCAGTTATGGGTGTGAAAAAAGTCATTCCCGTTTAGTGTTTTTTTTTGTCTAATGCAGTAGTATATTCAGTATTCACGAGACAAACATGTCCCGTGTCAAAGTGATCAAAAAAAATTCACGCATATCACCACAAAACGGTACTTGAAATGCACTCTTTCGGCAAAAAGATCCTTATTGTGGTCTAACCCTAAATAGGTGTCCTGCATGTTACAAATCTTCACGAAGGCTAGGCTGATCTTAAGCTACACACATAACTAGATTAACCACAAAGGGGAATGCATGTCACCGTTTCATCTCCGTCACGTAAGTTACAAGAAAATAGTACGTAAGTTATGGGTGTGAGTATTCAAGGGACAAACAAGTTCCATCTCAAAGTGCTCGAAAAGAAATCACGCATTACACCAACACGGAATTTCACGGGTCACTCTTTCAGAGGATAATGGCGTACGGATCCTGAATAGTTTATATTAGATACCTTTGATATGGTAACTGACCTTTTTTGCGGCTATCTCTTCTTGTTATGTACCTTAGCCTGAAAAGTTCAGTCGTCACTCTACAGGGGACAGCTAACCAACCACTTATATCTTCTACGCAGGATATGATACAACAAGATTGTTATTAAAATATATGCATGTATGAACACTCACATGCACGCACGCACGTACACATGCATATGCATGCAAACACGCGCACATGCACCCGCACGCACACGCACGCTCGCATGCACTAATGCACGCACATGCACGCACACACTATTGCGGATTGATTAATCCTGTTAACCTAAACGACGATACATGATATGCTCAGACCGACCTGAACGTGAATTGAAATGTTTGTAAGTGTGGAAGTGTGTGTGCACAACAACGTGGTTGCACTGCTTGAGGAACTAGCATTCCAGGATTCTCCACATGAATATTTTTTTCTGGCGGGACAAGCCACCAGCGTCGATGCTGATGCTAAATTGGAAGAAATATAAAACCAAAACTGCTGTATAATCTTTAATATTGGAAACTATGAAGTCGCCCTCTTGTTTATAATGAACGTGTCGTTTTATTCACGCGACTACTTACATTTGATATAGTCGAGCAGATGCATGTTTGAACAGCTTAAATATTATTGGAAACATTTTATATAAAAAACTACTGTGCTTGATTAATAACATGACGTGACCACATACACTTCTATCAAAACCAAGACGCCAGAGGAGGAAAATGTTTAGCGTTGGAGTGCAGCTCCTTTATAATTACTATAGTTTGATAATAAAAAAAAAAATTAAATTAACGTACAACGAACATATATGGTTATTTGTGTTAATTACATAATAGTAACAATAATAAGTTTATATTGACTATCATAGCAACTCATTCCGATGGAGTTTTTTTTAATAAATAGTATAGGTGTTGTCACTGAAAATGTTGTCGTATTTGTGTTATTTTTTGTCGTGATTGTTGCAACAGCCATCGCCACCTCACCTTGATGCCTGTCTACAGACAATACACAACACAAACGTTACCAAAACTATAATGAAAATCACCACAATAATCATTAATGTAAATAAATATTACCATACACACACACGCACACACGCACGCACATACGCACGCAAGCGCGCACGCACGAACACACACACGTATGTATGTATATACTTATTTATGTATAATTATATACATAATATATATATATATAAGATAATATATATATATAATATAATAAATTATATATAATATATATATATATATATGTATGCATATATATTAATTCGCTAACATTGGGAATAGTCTTATAAAATCTCCTCACAGATGTCGAGGTTTTAAAAAAATTTAACAAGATTGCCATCCAGAGAATTAACTCTAGATGGCAGGTGGACAAGGAAGCCCTTTGGCTTATCGAGTGTCCAACCCTTTTATCTACATATATCCAGCCCTTCTGAGGTACGTGTCGATTTTATTTTTAAACATATTCACACTACTAGCACCCATACAATCATCAGATAATATGTTCCATTTATTCAGAGTCCTTTGTGAAAATGAGAACTTTCTTACGTCTAATCTACACTCCTCCTTTACTAATGTAACTTCATGTCCTCTAGGCTTTCTATCTTTCTTAACTGAAAAAAACATATTTATATTAATATTTGTGTAAACATTCAATATTTTAAACACTTCTATTTGATCTCCTCTCAATCTCCTGGTCTCTAATGTTGTTAAACCACATTCTTTTAGGCGTTTTTCATAACTAAGATCCGTCAGTTTTGGTATCATTTTAGTTGCTCTCCTCTGTACTCTTTCTAGCCTATCTATGTCCTTCCTGCGGTATGGCCTCCACGCTTGTATACAATATTCTAAATGAGGCCTAACTATTGTTTTGTACAGCGGTATTATTAGGTTTTTTCTTTATATGCTATATTTCGCCTAATCAATCCAAGGATTTGATTTCCTTTTGAAGCTGCTCTGAAACCTTCATGTCAGCACTAATTGTCAGCCCTAAGTATTTTTTCTGTTACAGTAGTACTTAGTACAGTCCCCCCCATTGTATATTATACATATTCGTTCCCATGTCCTGTGTGAAGGCATTTACATTTCCCAAAATTGAACAACATTTGCAATTTTTCAGACCATTTGATCAACCTGTCAAGATCATCTTGTAAATGCTGTCTATCTCCATCACTTTTAATCCTTTTAAACACTTTTGTATCATCTGCAAATTTCAACACCTTGCTACCTATATCATCGTCCAAATCGTTTATATATATTAAGAATAATCTGGCCCAGGTACTGATCCCTGTGGAACCCCAATCAAAACAGATTTTCAGTTTGAAGCCTTCCCATCAACAACTACCCGTTGTCTTCTGTCAATCAGCCATTTTTCTATCCAGTTAATTATACCATTTCCTATGCCATGGGCCTTTAGTTTAAGCAGTAATCTTTTATGTGGCACTTTGTCGAAAGCTTTTTGAAAATCTAAGTATATGATATCTACTGGTGATCCATCATCTACCCACTTAGTGATATCTGATATATGAGGTTGACCTCAGCATATCCTTCGTTTTAGAAATGTGCATTTTGCTCGATGACTTGCCACTGTAAAGAAAAGGTTCAATATTATTAATCTCCAAATGGTAAGACAAGCAGAAGGTATAACAACTATTCCGTCATTTCAATGCTGACATCTGGGGAATATACAATAAATTACAATCGTAAATCAATAGCAAAAGCCAAAATATTGGCGTCACCCAACGGACAGAGGAAGTCGAACAGAGTGTAGACAAAATAACTCCCATAAAATAAAACACCTGGTGATATGATAAATAACTAGTAGCAACAATGCTTCTTCTGATAATCTTACTACGTATGTCATA
>OZ023207.1:27580300-27597800 GCA_963995525.1 Escarpia spicata | reverse complement strand
AGAGAGAGAGAGAGAGAGAGAGAGGTGGGGTAGAGATAGAGATATATAGAGAGAAATAGGGAAGCGAGTATCAGCACACACGATGACACATCAACACACTGATCCCAACATGACCATATCAATAGACGTATGTTACACAATATATTCCCCGTTAATTTACACACAGAACAGGATATTATTATATGTTTGCTGCCGTACACGACTTTTATACTACAACAATACAATTGTATCGTCCTATTCCTGGACGGTCGAGTTGCCTCTGCTCTGTTCCAATATATAAAAACATGTGTCGGCGCAATGCTTCGGGATGTCTGCTGAATTGTTCGCAGGACACCACAGCGGTTTGTGTTTCGCGTTGTCACAGTAGGCCGTCAGTGAGAAGAACTAGATGAGACAGCGCGTCACGCAATCTTCGACCTTGGAGGCCTCGTGAGAGTTCAGATGACTCAGGAAAGACGGCGGCTCGACCGCTGCACCTGAGCCACTCTCCGGAACTAAGACGAGCAGGACTCCAATTTGTACGATCTATATTGTAGACGCATGAAATTTCGTCAGGCGTCGTCTCAAAACTATACATGAAGAAACGTCACTATATTTATCAAGAATATGCAATAAAACGGTACCATTAACGACCCACGTACGTGTGCTAAATACAACAATGTATTATGTATATCGGTTTATTATAACAGTCTACAATAAATAAGTAAATCATATCAGATGAACACGTTTACATACATAGTGTTCAGAAAAGTCAGCAAAGCTTAGGCAATGAAATATTTAGGTGTATGGTTGTTTCACTGATGGTCAAACTAGTAAACGAAGTCTTTTGACAGGATTTACAAACGTCAGACAGGTAGCACTGCAATCCATGACAAAGCATTCTGATGTTTCTCCGTATTTGTTTATAGTTTGGATCAGGTTTTAAATATATGATATTTCCCAATATTAGTTTAGAATGGCGCGAAGAATTTTATTATACGAATTGTTTACCATCTGGTTGGTAGATGACAAGGTCATGGTGATTAATACCGCAGGATGGATGACAAATCAACTTAAACTTTTTTTATTTTTTGAGTCGATATGGTCTCCCATCGGTAGAGTGATTTTGGGAGACACTCATACCAATTCAACATTAATTTACGAGCCCAAGATAAACAACAAGAACTTGACAAAATAGCATCGTTTCCTAAAGCGTCGCTTTTTAACGTTTATTGCAATGTTTGCAATAAATCAAAACACAACTGAACCTATTTTAATAAATGAGATATATATTTTTACAAGTTATGCATAATATGTTGAATTCATGTAATGAACAATTATTATGTACTATTAGCAGAAAGAGGAATGTTATTTTTTTATTTTTGTACATATACATAACAGTAATGCAAGGTATTTAGTGCGTCTTTCTGGTCTGACAACATCATTTATATGATACTTTGTTCACTATTGAAAGGAGATCAAATTGCGATAATGAATTCAGCATTTAATAAGACATTCAAACATAAATAGTCACCACTGTGTAGAATATTTCCGTATATTGTACTCACCTATCTTGCAAACACACCCATGTTACCAGATAGGCTGACACTCACTTTACCCGATCATCGAGAGAGATGATTATATTTAATATAAAGGGGTCAAGTGTTCCATGTTGTGAGAAGAACTCTTTGGATAAAGACTTTACATGTATTTGTTTTGATCTCAGTGAGGCATGACAATGAACTTTATCCCTTAATGTTGAATCATGGTGGTAGTTATATAACTAATATATAACTAATATATAACTAATTTAAAAGTCATATTAGTACTGTTAATTTCGTAAGAAAATTGAGGTGCGTCTTGAGTGTCAAAGTTCAGGACAGAAACATTACGATGTGACATTCAAATACTAACACTGAATGACAATATGTGTACACGTTACATAAAGTAATCACCTTTATGTAGGAGCGTGGCAGTCGATTAGCTTTCTTTCAACGGTGGTAAGTGATTAGGTTTTGTACGAAAAGAGATAGTAAAGGCTGATGTATGTACTATTCGAGTAATTAGTGCTGTTGTTTCAAGATTCATGCTGATATTGTCGTGAAGCTATCGTCCGGAGAAACCTAACACACACACACACACACACACATACACACACACACACACACACACACAAATAAACACATACACACACACATACGTTTTTATTGGCGTAGCCGTGACATCAACATTTTGAAACAAAATTGCCACTCAAGGGATACACCCTTGATGGCAAGTGGTCAACAAATTCTTCGGCTTCTTAGAAGATAATCAAATATGTTTTCATACATTTATATATCAACCGGCATTATAATCGTCCTATTTGTTTCCATGATGCTAGCACCCGTACGTCTAGCAAATTATCGTTTCCTATAAATAACTTAACTCTATGAGGCCGGTTTCATGAAGAGTTTCGCAATAACTTAGCGTCACTCGTTTGCGATAAGGCCCATGTTCAGTAAATAAAACAAACCGTCACTTCCTAAGATAAATATATTAGCATTAATTAAGAACGTTCTTAGCCGCATCATGAAACCGGCCTCTTGTCACATAATTAAAAGACACGTGCTGAAAGTATATCCGACAGTAGCGTCAGTTAAAACAAACGTTCAATCGTACAATACCGACATAATTATATTTATTGCGTGAACTATACTTTGGTAACAAAATATTGCAAAATAAATGTGTAGCTTCTGAATATATAAAAAAACCGCCCTTCCCACTATGGCGTCAATTCAACTCAGTTCAATTCAATTCAGTTAATTCCATTGATCAAAGAACAAAGCATATGTATAGAACATATGTACATATATGATTAATTTAAGAAGAACGAAACGAGACAGTTGAAGTGAATTGTTTATGAGCACTTTCCCCCAACATCAATATAACATGTGAATAATAGCAATAGTAAACATACATCCGTAGTACAATTTCAGTAACTAACGGATGAATAGCAGAATTTAAACCCATTCCACTTTCCGTAACAATTTAATGCTATAATTCGAAATCTTCAAGAAAATATGTTTTACTTCGTTTTATGAAATTTAGTATAGTAAATTAATTTTTGGTTACGATGATGATTTCACCAACCTCACAAGATCCTCTTTCGAGGAATGTGCTTGTTTAAGTCAACTTGGCAGGTGAGACGACGACACTGAATATGGTAGGATTCGTCGTCTGTGTGGTTTTAAAATTATCTCATATACAATAAAGACACTGATTTCCAGTGACAGCTGAACTTTTTAAATTGACAGATGACGTCAGTTACAATATACGTGAATTATAACACGTACAGCCTACTTATCCGAATATATTTTACGATTTTTATCTTTGAGTGTTGCCATCTTATTGAACATGTTTTATCACATAGCTACACATATTGTTATTCGCATTGCATGTATATATATATATATATATATATCATTCTCTCTCTCATTCCCTTTATCCACTCCCGTTTTTCCTGCCGCATATGTAACTTTCTTCAGGATAATGCTATTGTTTGTTTTAGTTTCTAGCTCACTAGATGTTGACGTACTCAAACATCATTCCGCAGGTCTGAGTACATGTCCGGCGTATGTCGATCGTTTTCATTCTGCACCAGTTGCGCGAGCATGGTTCTGACAAGGCGTTCGTGCTCCGAGTAACATCGTGCAATGCACTGATTCATGTCCTTGCTTTCTGATGGTCTGGCTCCACTTTGGAATGACGTTGTTGTTGTTATCCGATGACGTCATCGCCGCCATATTGAAGGTCAATCCTGTTGCCAATATTATCTAAAACATAATATATTGTTTGTATTTATTTCAGCGTTTCAACTGAACTGCCTCACGTGTACGATGACGTCATTCAGCGTCATAGGTACTGATGAAGTCGGCGTGACACGTCAACGAAAGCCTCTACCAGGTAATTTAACATGATTCTTGGATATGAAAAATGAAAGTTTCTAATTTGAAAACGAACTATCCTGAAGAATGTTCAGTAATCTTAGGACAAAGTATGGACAAGAATGTGTCAAAGATGTGAGGAAACTCGAACAATTGACCAGAAAGGTTTCGCACCACAGAAATCACCTTGTATTTACGCTACGTTGCAAAGACATCAATGTAACACCTCCCAGTCTCAATCTGAAATGCCCGATAAACACGACGAATGCGAGGAGAATAGTGGACAAAGCCAGGAAGGAACTAGTGAGAGAGAGAATACGTGTCATAAACAACAAATTGGACACGTTTAAAGAGAAGAAACTCGCCCTAGAAACGAAGCTGTTTACTTCGTTGTCAAGGGAAGAACAACAAAACGTCACGCGCCATGTCAGCGAGAGTACGCATGAGAAAACAAAATGGCGCCATCAACAACAAATTCGGCGCTTGGAAACGAAGAGAGACAGAACAAACGAAGTTGACCTTACCGGAACACAGCTAAAAAGGTGGGTGATAAATCTGTCGAAATACAAACTGTCCGGGGCCCAGAATAAGATATTAGCGAAGGGACTAAATTACGCGGTAACGCCAAAAAAAGTACCAACCGAGGAGTTCGTCGTAGCGGCAGAACAAGCGACATGGAAACTACCACAAGAACAAAAAGACAAACTTCGTGCAGATATCGCGGGAGTTCTGAAATCAGCAAAAGTTCCAAAACAGAACCTAACCAGACAAGAAAGAACAGCTTTGAAAGAGCTACAGAAGGAGAAGTCCATCACCATACTCCCAGCGGACAAGGGAAAGGCCACAGTCATCATGGAAACGAAAGAATATCAGGAAAAAATGAAAGAAATGCTAAGTGACGAAGCGACATATGAGAAGTTAAAGAAGGATCCGACCAAGAAATATAAGGCAGAACTCATCAGAATGGTAAATTGCTTGGAGAAGGAGGGGAAGATCACCAAAGTTCAGTACTTGTACTTATATCCTACGCTAGAAAAAGTACCACGGATGTATGGGTCACCAAAAATCCACAAGGAGAAGGTGCCACTCAGACCAATTGTCGACTACACACAGACAATAGCGTACAGAGTATCCAGAGAATTGGCCAACATACTACAACCACTTGTTGGAAAAACAGAACACCATACGGAAAATTCACAAGAATTGGTGAAAGAAATGACAAAGCTGAGAATGGAAAAATGAGAATCGTTTGTGTCATATGACGTTATGTCACTGTTCACGAAGACCCCAATCAGAGAAGCTTGCAAAGTCATCAGAAAAAGACTAGAGAATTACAAGACACTAAAGAAGAGAACAAATATAAACGTAGACGACATCATGGAGTTGTTGAAATTTGTCTTGGAGACGACATACTTCAGATTTGGAGGAGAAATTTACCAACAGAAGTTTGGGGTAGCCATGGGCAGTCCAGTGTCCCCCATTGTTGTGAACCTGTACATGGAGGACCTGGAGCAGAAAATCATAGCCACAGCACCAGTCGATTGCCAACCGAGAAACTGGAAGCGATATGTGGACGATGTAATTTGCCTGGTACACACAGGAAAGGCAAAGAAATTACAACAACACATGAACACTGTAGACCCCACAGGTAGCATCATTTTCACGCGGGAAGACGAAGAGAACAACAGCATGCCCTTCTTGGATGCAAAGCTCACCAGAAAGGAAGATGGCAGTGTGAAGTCCACAGTGTACAGGAAGAAGACGCACACTGACCAATACCTGAATGTTGCATCCCACCACCCCAAACATCAGAAGTTGGGAGTTGTCAGAACCCTTATGAACAGGTGTGAGACAATAACTTCGGAGGAGGGGGACAAGAAAGAAGAGGTGGAACACCTGAGAGGAGCTCTAAGAGTATGTGGCTATCCGTCGTGGGCCTTGAAAAAGGTGACAGATAGCAGTAAGAAGAAAAAGACCAACAAAAAGACAAAGGACAAAAACTATCGGAGCCAAGTAGTCATCCCATACATAGAGGGGGTATCAGAGAGAGTACATCGAGTACTGAAAAAGTATGGAGTAGCAACGGCCATGCGTCCCCACACCACCCTCAGGCACCTGTTGGTACATCCCAAGGACAAAGTACAGCTAGAAGAACAGGGCGAACTGGTTTACCAAATACCGTGCAAGAATTGTGGTGCTGAGTACATTGGGGAGACAGGAAGACTACTCAAAACAAGACTGGAGGAACACAGAAAGGACGTAGACAACACGAAAAATGAGAAATACACAAGGAGCGGAAAAAAAAGATTAATGTCTACCATCAATAAATCCGCCCTTACAGACCATACGACAACTGAAAACCATATCATAGACTGGGAGGGAGTGAAAATTGTAGACAAAGAATCCAACAGAAGGATTCGGCAGATCAAAGAAGCCATCTGGATCAGAAAAACCAAAACACCCATCAACAGAGACGAGGGCAATTACGAACTGCCTCACGTGTACGATGACGTCATTCAGCGTCATAGGTACTGATGAAGTCGGCGTGACACGTCAACGAAAGCCTCTACCAGGTAATTTAACATGATTCTTGGATATGAAAAATGAAAGTTTCTAAAATGTCAATAAGTGTTTGTCGAAGTAAACTAACACGTCCGTCTGTCCACACGTATTGTAACCGAAGTACACACAGCCTCCACCGTCCAAGTAGCTACCACTATGTAATGCGTCTCTTGAATGACAATGAAGTATTGTTGACATCCAGTGTGACAGTGGAGGTTTACTTAACACAGTCGTTACATCATAATAACATTATATGTATATATATATATATATATAATTATATTATGATGTAATGAATGTGTTATGAAAACCTCCAGATGTATATATATATATATATATATATATATATATATAATTATTATAATTAGTTCCACGCATTCACTCATCACACATTCACGCTTACACGCGCCTACACACACGCATTCGCACACACCACACACACACCACACACACGTACACACACGCACACGCACACGCACACAAACACAAACACAAACACACACACACACACACGTTCAGAAACGAAATATAGGTAACAAACTGCAAATCTTGTAAATCACACGTTTGGTCATAGCAATAGCAAACAAATAATTTATAATACATACCTAACTATAATCGACCTAGCATATGCATATTAATGTGTCCCTATTATATATTTTGAAACTCGAGCGCCAAACTCTCAGGGATTAAACAACAACCTCTAGAGTAGGACGTAATATCTATAACTTTTCAAGATACCCAAAGTATGCCAATATACGTATATAGGATCTATCATAAATTCCTTAACGGTTCTGAATTTAAAATGTAATGTGCCCATAATACGTAATACGTGACATAAAAATCGCAGGGACCAGGCGCGCGCCAAACATGCATAGAAAACGGCTCCTGCTTCATAAACTTCGCATCACGGACACAAAATAATGTTTAACCACAAGCCAGTAGCATAGAAATACGAATATTATTTCACAATTCTACACTATGTCGACCAGGCCTATCGATTGACGTGAACTTCACATTCTCTCCGACCTTCGTAATTTTGAAAAAGCAACGAATACCTTCGAACGCGTTATGGTTTTTATGTGACGATGCTCTGTGTTTTCTAACATTTGCTAAATATTACTTTCACGACTGTCTTCTAACAAGGCATACCGTCAGGTGATGGGCATTTTTGCTAGTCAATATTAATATACTAACTTCAGTTCATTGTAAGTGCGAAGTCCACTCGTCACTTCTATATTATTTCGTTTTATTTAACCATTGGCCACTTGGCGATGTATTTGACATCAAATATGAAGCAGTTATTTAGTGCTATTTACGTTTTAGAACGCCAATGTATTTTTCAATCACTCCCCGCGTGGCGCCACTGTGTAGTAGCACATAGCGCCGCAATCGGCTAAGACGGAAATTAAAAGGACATGGGAACGAGTACAAGCTCATGGTACTGTTCAACTGAATAAATATATGTTATTGGGATGGATTTATTATAGTCTTGCGTTGCTTAGCATTAGTAAACTTAAATCGTTGCGATGGTGATCGATCTGACCTGTTTCCTTTTTCCTCGACAAATGTAAACAAAGATGTCACCTAGATAGTCTTGCATTAGTTAGCATTAGTGAGCGGAGTTTATTAAGTTTTCTTAGCTTTTGTTGGTGGACACAAGGTGACGACAGACACGTATTTTGCGTATCGTTCTCGATTGGCTAGGACGTACCGTGGTATTGCCATCGAGGGGGTTGTAACAGGGGAAATGCTTTTATATATTTTTGTTTTCGTAGTTATCCCTTTCCGCTGGTGATGCTTTTTAAAAGCAACTCTTAAATTTGTGACTTTAACGAGCTGTAGTTTATTATTAGTATTATTACTTACATTTATATAGCGCCATATCTCCGGCCAGTTCATAGGCGTTTATACACATTATAAAACGTACATGGAATGAAGTATAACGTTGTCGGTAAATATAATATTAAGGTTTACAAGATTGTATATAATAATAAACTAAAATACATGACATGTTTCCACCAATATTAAGATAATTACGTAACAGAATATATATTATAATTTAAAAAAAACTGTATTGAAAGATAAATATTAAATAAATACATTAAAATATATTATATAATACAAAATCAATTAGTTGATCAAATACATGTTCATAAAAAGTGTCCAACAGCACAATTGCTCAGTCGACATACGCCTACTTAAATAGATAGGTAATTTTTAACGCAAGTCTTGAATTTATTCAAAGTGTCTATTTGGCGAACGTATATTGGCAGAGCTTTCCAGAGCGTAGGTCCGTACGCGGAGAAAGCTCCTCTGCCATAGCGCTCTAAGTTGTATCGCGGGACTACAAGCATATGTAGATCAGCAGATCGGAGTTTGCGGGTGGTAGTACACGGTGTTATAAGATTCTGGATATACGTTGGAGCAAGACCATGTAAAGCCGTGAAAACAAGGACCAGCAGTTTGTACTGCATACGCCAACGAACTGGAATCCAGTGCAATTCGAGCAGCACGTGTGTTATGTGCTGGTCCTTTCGGTGTCTTGTGATAAGTCTTGCCGCTGAGTTCTGTATTATCTGCATCTCGTTCATAAGTGGCTCGGTGATGCCGTAAATAACCGCAGTACTGTAGTCCAGCCGCGATGTCACCAGGGCGTGGACTAGTGTCTTACACGCATCAGTATTAAGACAATGTCTTATGTTTGAAATTGCATAGAGATGGTAGTAAGCTGACATGCACATCCGTGAAACGTATGACGACATTGTTAGTCCACAGTCGATTGTAATCCTGATGTTGCGGATAGTCGGTGACGGAACAATGTTACATCCGCATACACTAACCCACGAAATGTCATGCAGGTGTTTACGATGTTGGTGCCGTGCTGATAATAGCATCGGTCTTGTTTTCGTTCAGCAGTAAATTGTGGTCTGACGTCCAGTGCCTCGCTTCTTTGATGCATCTCTGGGTGCGGTCAAACGCATTAGTTGCTTCTCCACCCCACGTTCCACTCAGGTCAACATACAGTTGGGCGTTATCTGCATAAAGATGGTATTGCATCTTGTGCTTTCTGTAGATAGTGCCCAATGGAAGAGTGTAGATGGAGAAGTGGATTGGGCCCAGCAGAGACCCTTGTTGTATGCCACACTCGATCAATGTTCTATGTCAGTGGTGGCCATCAATACACACTGACTGAGTCCGGTTCGACAGGTATGACTCCAGCCATTTCAGTGCAATGCCTTCAATGCCTGTGCTGCGCATGCTGCAGGTTGCTTAACATCGAGTGGTCAAAACTATCAAACGCCGCACTCATATCGAGCAGCATTGCCAACACAAGTTTCCTTTTTTTAAGGTAATGGAGAATATTATTCTGAAAGCGCACCTGTGATGCCTCAGTGCTGTGTTTGTACTCATTTTGGAAAATGTCCATCAACTTGTTGTTGTACAGATGCTGGCGAAGTAGTACTGCTACGTGGCGCTCCAGTAACTTTGAAACAAATGACAAATTCGATATATGCCGGTAGTTGTTCATCGATTCTGAATCAACGATTGGTTTCTTTAAAAAGTGGTGTGATCACAGCATGTTTGAAGTTGGCCGGCACGGACACCGATTCGAGCGACATGTTGATGATTATAGCTAATCTTGGCTCAAGAATGTCAGTGTTGGATTTCACGAATGAGGTGGGAAATTCATCAAGCGCGTTTGGTTTTCTTGGACACTTCCTTGCCAAAGAGAGAACGCCGTCTGTGGTGATGCCGGAAAACGCATTAACTGTGCAAGACTGTTCACGATGTAAGTTGTCAGCGTTGACAGTTTGCAGGCAACTACTCGCTAACTGGCTGCGAATGTTTCACACTTTGCGTGTGAAGTACAGGAGAAAGTCATCTGCCAGTTGTGCAATACCAGACACAGGACTGGGCATTTTTGGAGCAGCTTTTCTTTTCATCATGTCACCCATGATCCTGAACAGTGCATTGTTGTTATGTGCACATTGATTAATTTTTGTTGTGTAGAATTTGGTTTTCACAGACTGTAGTTTTACGTTGTCAAGTGTAGATGTCTCAGTGAATCTGCAGCTTTGTCAGTCTCCATTTCCGCTCTGCTTCTCTGAGCTTTCGCTTAGCAAACGATAAATCCATTGTGTGCCAAGGCGTTTTGGGGCGCACAGTAATTTACCGTGTGATAATTGGAGCATGGCTGTCTAACATATCTTGCAAGGAAGTGCCATACTGTTGCGACAGGTTTGCAATGTTGTTACATTGGCTTGTTGCCAGGTGTGAAAGTTCGAAATCTGATCTGAAATTCGTGGGATTAATTGCTGCAAATTTTCAATAAGAAACCTGCTTCTTCGTTCGGTCCGGCATTGGTGCTTGGAGCAGGCAGTGTACAGCGTGGTGATCAGTGAGAAGGGTCCCAACGTCACTGATGTCACAACACGTCCTGACGATGGTGAAATTACGAGGTCCAGAATATTGCCGATGACGTGCATGAGATTAGAGAAATAATTTGAGTCTTTTTTTGCGGCCTTTCCGTAGTGGATGTTAAAATCGCTCACAATAATTATTCCGGTCAACTGTGCTGTGAAAACAATTCTTGGAGATTGGTGAACTCGGCCTTAAATGTTTTGAAAGAAACTCCGCCTCGGTGTGTGGATGGAGGTGTGTAAACGAATAATAACCTGATAACACCTGATGGTGTAGCAAACACCACCTCGAGGCACTGGATGGACAATGCTGGCCACTGTCGCCGTAAGATCATGTTGATACACGACTTGTATAAAACACCGATTCCCCACCCCGTCGGTAGGGCCGAGGCTGGTGGACGAAATTGTATCCATCCTTAGTCAACTTGCTGGTATTCGGGATATCCTTGGGGTCATCTGTCAACCACTTGTCTATAAGCGCCATGATGTCAAGATCATGTTCGTGGATATAATCGGTAATAATATCAGTTTTGTTCCTGACGGATCTTGCATTTTGCAGGGCAAGGTTTGTGCAGTTCACAGCATTGTATGGTAATATCAGAGTAAACAAGTTGTCACGTATTTGTTAGGATGTGTGCAGTTAATTTGTTGCGTGCCTGGTGATTGATCGATGTCCGATCTTACTTACGTACTGCTCCCGTAACCCGCCTGGGCCATAGGGGCGCTGCATTGCTGTATGTTTCACCAGTCGACGCCATTCTTGTTGTTGGTTGTGTGCTAATGTCTGAGTTTCTGCGAAGGTCTTCCCTGTCCATTCTTACCATCTCTTCCTCTGTCTTCCACGAAGATTGAATATTTGTTCCGTGGTGCTTCTTCCACTGCGAAAACCCGCTTGTTCTTCGGCGATGATCTCTTGTAAGTGTGGTTTCAATGTCTTCAAGATGACTCTCAGCATCACTTTGCTCGCATGGCTAATGAGGCTGTTCAGTAGTTTTGACATTGTTATAGATTGCCTTTCTTGGGAAGATTAATTATCAGTGATTGAGTCCATGCTGTTGGCCACGCTTTGCCATTCTTTAATGATGTCACAGCTATCTCCAATTCTTCACGTAATATTGGAAAGTCATCCTCATTCGATGATTCTTGGCTGGCTAGAACACTTGGATCTCCGTTGGTCTGGAAGTTGTATAACTCCGAACAGTATTCTGTCCATCTGTTGATGAAGTTTTTCTTCGGTGAGGCATTTCCCTTCTTTGTCTTGACTTGTGTTGACTTTCTTCTGTCCTCACTTTGTCAGTTCTCTCATGTCTTTGTACGCTCTTTTGGTGTTGTTGTTGGTGAGGCTGTCTTCAATTTCCATGCACCGTTCTTTAATCCATTTGTTTTCATTTTGTTCATTCATTTTTTTGATCTTCTTGTTGATTTCACAGTACTTTGCTGCTCCTTTTTCCATATCCTTGTCTTTCCTCAAATCTTTCCCAAGTGTCACAAATTTCCAGAATGTATTGTGTGATCCAGGGTTTGGTATTTCGGCGGTGTTTCCTTAGGATGTAATTAGCTTTTTCTGTCATCACTGCATTACAGTTGGACAGTATAGATATTCTTCAAGCGTGAGCAGTGGTGCAAACTTCCCTCCAACAGTTGCTTGGAATGACGCCAAGATCGCAAGATCTTTCAGTTTGTTCAAGATGAACTTGAGCCTGATATTCTTAGGGTTGTTGAACTTTGTCAGCCGTACTTTGAAGTTCTTCATTACGAGATCATGATTACTTCCTACGTATGCTCCTGGGAAAGTCCTTGATTTGGCCCTGTTGTTTCCAGATCTGAACTGATTTTGCACCAGGATGTAGTCAATCAGACTGTCTCTTCCGTTAGGTGTATGCCATGTCCATCTTCGGGATGCTGTATGTCTTCCAAGTGTGTTTGCAAGCCCCATGTTGTTGTAGTTGGCAAACTCCAGCAGGCGCAGCCACCTCGCGTTAGTTGTAGCATAACAGGAAGGACCGCAGGAATTTTTTCATTCTGCACTTGCATCGACAACACTTTGGCATTCCAGTCACCGTGGACAATCAGAATGTCCTTCTTGTCTACCCCATCGACGATGTCCTGGAGTTGTTTGTAGACTTTGACCACTTGCTCATCATCATACTGTAAACTGATGTTGGGCCATAGACTTGTATCACCGTGATGTTGAAAGGTGTTGCTCTAAGGTGGATGGTTATGAGCTTGTTGGATATTGAGTGGCACCATAATATCGAGTTTGTTATGCTTTTTTGGACAAGGAATCCTACTCTCTTTACATGTTTGTCATTTTCTCCACTGTAGTAGATTGTATTTCCTTCATCTATTTGTACTTCACCACAGCTCTTCCACCTGGATTCACATAGTCCAAGAAGGTGCCATATATATCTTTACATCTCATGTGTTCTTTATTTTTTCCTGTTTGGGCAAGTGTTCTTACATTCCATAAGGCAATAGTGATGTAGTCCCTCCCACGGATCATTTTGGGTGAGGGTCCATCAGCTTCATATTTGTCACGTCCGTCCTGGTGGGAGACGGATGACGCGGTCAGTGGTAGGCGGAGCCCATCCTTCTCCAGGCGACTATTTGACCCATAGCTGGAACATGATTTGTGGGGGTCGGGACATGTCCACACACTGGTGGGCCCTACACCCCGCACATATCGGGCTCATGCTACTCCGGCAAAGTTTTTCGTGGCTGGACCACTATATCCCATGCAGGTTTGGCCTGGAACCGCAAGGTGTCCAGTTACCAATCTGGTGTCGCAAGGAGGCAATGCATGAGTCTTGATTGAGGAGAGGCTATATACCAGAAGGAAACACTTACGCACTCGGCTTTCTTTTCACCTCAGATGAAACTAGCTGGCGGCTGAAGCTGAAAGCGGGAGGTCAGAAGCAAGCTACTAACCACTACACTACGCTACAGCACTAGGCGCATCACCCAACCCTTGTGACAGAGTCACACACCACATAATACAAGTGATTGTAAACAGTTAGCAGAACATCGCGATTAAAGCTTGTGCATGTGTGCATGTGCGCGCGCACGTACTTGTGTGTGTTTGTTTGATGTGTGTGTGTGTGTGTGTGTGTGTGTGTGTGTGTGTGTGTGTGTGTGTGTGTGTGTGTGTGTATGCGTGTGTGTGTGTGTGTGTGTGTGTGTGTGTATGTATGTATGTCTGTGTTTATGTGTGTATGTGTGTGATGTGTGCGAGTTCGTGCGTGCGTGAGTTTGCGTTCGTGTGCATACGTGTGCATGCGTGTGCATGTGGCTGTTATTGCGCTTGTGCCTGCGTTGATTTGCGTTCACTCTTTGGTAATTGCGTTTATGCATGCGTGCACTGTATTTGTAGACAAATCCATGACTTATATAACATGTTTTTCTATATTATACTACCACTTGCAACAACAACAACAACACTACCACTTCCACCACCACCACCACCACAACCATCACCACCACCACAACCACCATAACCACCACAACCTCCACCACCTTCATGACAACCATCACCACCACTTTAAACACCGCTACCATCTCAACTACCACCACAACCATCACCACCACCACCACAACAGCCATCAAAACCACCACCACAACAACAACAGCCATCACCACCACCACCGCCACCATCCCCACATCAGCACACATAATCAACAACAACAACATCTACAACAACAGCCGTTTTCACCTCAACAACAACCGCCATAACAACCTTCACGCAAAACTTGAAACCACACCAGTCGCTGCAATGTTTTGATCTCAGGATGTACTGCGTGATCATGCTGCCGTTCTGTGGATGGACGCATCATTTCGCTGGCTCTCGCCCAATCTTACCGACAAGACGATCAGATGCGACGGACTATTGGTGTTCGGCAACACCGGTCACTCAAACTTTGTCGGGACCAGCGGCGGTATGTACCAGCGGCGGTATGTACCAGTACTTTATCACCGACATCGAAGCACAGAAACGCACAGAACAATATGGCGCGACCGGACTGTTTGTGGTGAACACCAGCACAAACTACCGCGACGTCCTCTGTTGGTATTACCTGTGCGCACTGACAGAGAAATGTATATCATCAGGGGGCGGCATTGCATGCAGATTAAAAAAAGATCGTATGACCGCGTACGCGGGTTGTCACCGGTTCAACCAATCGCTGGCAAACATCCTACTGGCCAACAGGTGGCGCTACAACGTAATGCATTATGCTGTGCACATGTCTACAACATTTTTCACCATCCTACGTCAACCTACCAAGCTATGTGCAGTAGCAGTTTGTAACGGACACTACAAAACATGCGTGCATTAAGGTATGAAAGTGTATATGTGTGTGTGTGTGTGTGTGTGTGTGTGTGTGTGTGTGTGTGTGTGTGTGTGTGTGTGTGTGTGTGTGTGTGTGTGTGTGCCCGTGTTTGTATGCGTATAGACTAAAATAAATATATTGAAGGTACTGTGCTGGCCAAAGTGTGTTAAGTTAACCAGTGCAAATGTTCTGAATTTGGAATATACGAACCCAGAGCATTTTTAAATGGTAAACAAATCATCCAGTTTCAATGCAAGTTTTGTTGACAGTATTACCGAAACGGACAGATGTAAACGCAATACCCATTGAAGTTTAACGATTTTGACCGCTCAGACGCTGAGATTTTAGAACTACTTAAAATTCCCTTAGAACACAACGACGTTTTATTCAGATCAAACTGGTACATTCAAAGTTTCGGCACTGCAATGTGGAAACGATTTGCCCCCAACAATACCAATCTTTTTATGGCTGAGTGGGAGAAACACACACTAAGGAAACGCAACAAATTACCATTAATCTATGTACGATACTTGGACGAAATCTTCGGAATCTGGACACATGGGAATGATGAATTCCTAGTTTTCTTGGACACAAAATAGCCATCACAATTGTGTAAATTGAACGTAAGTTACGAGTAATCACTCAATAGATTTCTTGTACACTACGAATTTGAAAGACGAACGCTTTATTTCGACGGGACATCCTGACAGCAAGGTTTACTTTAAACCAACATATACACATCAACTACTACAAAGCCTCGTTCCATCCGAAACATACCTTCTTTGCTATCCTCAAGTGGCAATTATTTCGATTTCACAGGATTGTCAACAATAAATCAGATTTTGAGGAAGCATACATGCATACATGCATGCATGCATACACACAAATACACACACACAAACACACACACACACTTAAACACACATACACACACACATACAAACATACACATACACCCATTCACACACCCATACACACACACACACACACACACACACACACACACACACACACACACACACACACACACACACACACACACACACACACACAGACACACACACACACACACACAAACATACACTCACACATATTCGTACATGCATACACAAATACATACAGACATATATATATATATACATGCACGCACGCACGCACGCACGCACGCACGCACCCACGCAATCACACACACACACTTGCAATCATACATGCTTACATGCATGCATACATGCATAACAGTGAGAGTTTCAGTTGAGGAGTCATTTAAATTGAGCCGGAAATCCTGTGGCCTCCAGCTAGCCTGATATCGAGGAAAAACGTTACCATTGATTGAAACTCAACGCAACGCACAGTACGATATATGTACCTTGTGGAACAGCTGCACTATTAATTTATCTGACTCGCAATGAAACGTGGTTAAGGTATGGTTTTAAGATATGCATTTTTTTTAATATTCCGTGGGCAAAGGTTAACCAAAAACCGTTAACTGCACGCCCCTGGGGCTCACAAAAACCTCCATCTGCATCACCCCTTGTAGAAATATTGGGGGCAAGACATAACTATCCAGCCCCCGGTATCGACTTTTGCTTTTCTGCTTTGTTCATCATTTAGCGTGTCTGGGGCAGATTTTCTAACCTGGTGGAGCCGATCTCTCTCAAGGCGGCTATTTTACTCATAGCTGGAACATGATTTGTGGGGGTCGGGACATGTCCACACACTCGTGGGCCCTGCACCCCGCACATATTGGGCTGATGCTACTCCGCCAAGTTTTTTCGTAGCTGGACCACTAGATCCCATGCAGGTTTGGCCTGGGGCTCCAAGGTGTCTAGTTACCATATGGTATCCAAAGAGGCACTGTATGAGTCTTGATTGAGGAGAGGCTATATACCAGAAGGAAACACTTACACACTCGGCTTTCTTTTCACCTGAGATGAGGCTATCTGGCGGCTGAAGCTGAAAGCGGGATACCAGAAGCAAGCTGCTAACCACTACACTATGTTACAGCACTAGGCGCACCGCCTAACCCCTGTGACAGAATCACATACCACACCAATGTCCAATCACAGTCGATATACGGTGCTGTTTACGTTCACCTCGGCAGCCGCACTTGTTAGGAAATATCGCTGCAATGCCGATTTCACGTTACATTGCCCACGTACTTGCGTGATTTTTTAGTATGTCTGCCTTGGACCAGTTGACAAATAGTGTAGGTGTAGACGGCGTTGTCATAATCTGTCATGTTGAGCTACTTGACAGTGTCACTGAAGCGTGACGGCCGATCTGCCGGCTC
>OZ023207.1:27562275-27575100 GCA_963995525.1 Escarpia spicata | reverse complement strand
AGTGGTCCAGATTATGTGTCGAGTTTATTGGTGTATGTTAGTGAGTACATGTGTATTAACACATGTCGAACCATTTGGATCTGTGCTTATCCATGCATGCGCGTGATACTATTAAGACATACCAGAACACGGCATAACACAGCTATGCGCCGATGTTAACCCCTGTACAAAATGCCCCGTCACTTATTCATGTTTACTTCCTTAGCTGCTGCTTCGAGTGGATCTCCTTCAAAACTAGTTCACAATCCTTATGTTTGCTTATGCGTTGTCAGTTGCCTAGACTTCGCCAGTCCAACAATACGGTCTTGTCGGCAGTATCATGCACAACAATATGGAGGCCTTTATTGCAAAGGTAACTTTCTGACTTGTGTTGCAAGTAATTTGTCTGTACAATTTGATTGATACGACGTATACAATATTTACTACGATCATTTATGTGGATTAATGCGAACTTACGTTTTCTTGTATGCTTAATAGTACATTGTTGTGATCATAATAATGTATTCTGTTAGTTTAACATTTATGTGTAGATCGTAGCACATATTTGTAAACTCGAAAGCCTTTTTTACATGGTCAGTATTTCCTATTCTTTGTCTCTTCAATAAACGACGGAGTAATTATTGTGTACATCCATGTATGTGTTATGTGACTTTACACACGCACACACACACCACACACACATATATATATATATATATATATGTGTGTGTGTGTGTGTGTGTGTGTGTGTGTGTGTGTGTGTGTGTGTGTGTGTGTGTGTGTGTGTGTGTGTGTGTGTGTGTGTGTGTGTGTGTGTGTGTGTGTGTGTGTGTGTGTGAAAGGCATTTGACAAGTAGCGGCATTGCCAAACATGTTTCAGTTGCCATCAATTTCAACAGGCATGTTGCATTTATTGATTATAATTTTATACCTTCTTGACAAATATGTAGCAATGTACTTTGGGCGGTATTGCGTTTTGT
The DNA here is from genome assembly GCA_963995525.1 of Escarpia spicata. Classification (NCBI taxonomy): domain Eukaryota; kingdom Metazoa; phylum Annelida; class Polychaeta; order Sabellida; family Siboglinidae; genus Escarpia; species Escarpia spicata. The sequence goes on along the minus strand of OZ023207.1, from coordinate 27,574,141 downwards.
TCTAAACATACGCCTACTGGTATCTCATACGGGAACGAACATAAATCTAGTACTTTTTAAAATACATCGATGATTTCGTCTTCCCTTCGACAATGAGTTCACCTGTTTGCTGACGAAGATAATAATTTATAATTATGCATTTCACAATCATAACAAAATACCTAATGCAACCGTCCGAAGACACATATCAACGTTCACCCTTGCGCTGAAAGCTGGAGCGTAATGTTCTAGATCATTAATTCATATAAGAACTCAATAAATCACTCACTCACTCACTCACTCACTCACTCACTCACTCACTCACTCACTCACTCACTCACTCACTCACTCACTCACTCACTCACTCACTCACTCACTCACTCACTCACTCACTCACTCACTCACTCACTCACTCACTCACTCACTCACTCACTCACTCACTCACTCACTCACTCACTCACTCACTCACTCATTCACTCACTCACTCACTCACTCACTCACTCACTCACTCACTCACTCACGCACTCACTCACTCACTCACTCACTCACGCACTCACTCACTCACTCACTCACTCATTCACTCACTCACTCACTCACTCACACACTCACTCACTCACTCACTCACTCACTTAAAGACAGTCACGCATTGATTATTTGGTGCGTATGCAATATCTACTATCAGTCGGAATCAACATGGTATGTTACATGCAATGCTTATATGCGAAGAAATGTCGGTAGACGCAGACTGGTCCTCTTTGTTGACGACGCACTACGTGGGGCTCAAATTTTGACAGCGACGTTCTACCAACTTATCTTGTTGGCAACCCGTCTAATCATGCGCAATATGTGATTGTGATGCTGTTTTCAGATGTCGTTATTGAACGTGTTGTTAGTAGTTACATTGGCCACAACACCGCAGTCAATAACGAAAACAGCGCCTGTTCGAGTCAACATGAAACCAACGGCAACACAGAGTCTACCAGAGTGTATACAGCACTGTTTTGACGAGTTCGACAAGCTGATGGAAGCATGTGTCTCCGTGCTATTCACCCAGTCGTGGTGTCGAGACAAAATTAAACCCATTGAAGACAACTGCCTTGAAATATGCTACATGCTGTTTAAAGACAATACCAGTAATTAAACACAGCATCCGATTAGTGAGTGGTGGTCCGGATTACAAATGATATGTGAACTTGTTAACGTATTCAAAATAAGTGCATTTTAACAAAGGTGTACAACGACAAAGAACAATCCACAGAATTGAGGATGTGTATTCGTGATTGACTAATTATTAACACCTATGCCAGCCACAATGTTTCAGAGTGTTGTCGTTTATCAAATGTACGTGGTGGGTATGATTAACGATTCAATGTAAAAATGGTGAGCAGTTATATATATATATATATATATATATATATATCAATTTGGTGCGCTATTACGCTGAATAATGTTGCTGACTAGAAACGTTTACAATAGACAGCCATACAGTTATATAACTACTTTGAAGTAACACGCGACTCGACATCAAAGCGTTCGTTCGCAAATTGTGTCGGTGCTAGCTTTATCGAGATATAACATAAACACATGCTTCAGCAATTCGAGCGTCCTTTTCAGTAGCTCTCCGTTTAAACAAAGCATATATAGCATTGACTTTACAAAAGAGATCATTATCCACTTTCCGCATTTTACGTTTGATAAGTGGCGTTTGACAGAAAAAAGTGATATAAACGAACAACACAACAAATATGTCACACACTCTTCGTAGACCCGTCACTTTGTTTTGTAGATATGTGTTTAATAAAAACAGCCATTGAATATGTCGTATTGAAGTTCCAATTCGAATAGCTAACCCAAAATTCGTCAACTGTGTGCTCCTTGCGAATGTACAGTCCTACCGCGGACGAAATCGAGCAAAGATACATATTGTTTTAGCGACTTGTGGGCGTTGCTATTCTACACTGGACGACAATTGTTGCATAATATATGTATAGGTGCATACATACATACACAATTACCTTCACGTGTAATTAATGATGCACCACTGAACGCTACAATAAATACAATGTACAGTAACAACCCTCTGCATTCTGCAACACTTGCAAAGTACATTCAGATCAAACAAGAGCCGGCGACCACAGCGAATGTTCCATAAATATGAATACAAGTTTGGTACAAGTGTGAATATGTTTAAAAATAAAATCGACACATACCTCAGAAGGGCTGGATATATGTCGATAAAAGGGTTGGACTCTCGATAAGCCAAAGCAAAGGGCTTCCTTGTCCACCTGCCATCTAGAGTTAATTCTCTGGATGGCAATCTTGTTAAATCTTGTTAAATCTTGTTAAACTGAACGGACAGCGGCATCCCAATAAGAAATTTCAAATTATAGTTGTGGCAGGTTTTTCTTATGGCGAAATTAAAAACAATGAAACAAATAATGATTCCTAAATACAACAGCGATTATGTAAATAATAGTATCCACGTCATAACACGATCGTTTTAGGTCGACATGCCCGTATCAGGACGATAACTCCCAGTTCTATAGTAAATGAACCAATCGGACACGTTAGTTTAATTTTTCATAACTGAACTGCGGGCAATGACATTGTTTGTCGTGGATGTATAATTAACTTTTCAAGCTATGCTGTTTTCTTCCAGTATTTAGTAGCTAAACACTATACAGTAGAAATATAATTCGGCCTCGTCTTGTGCTGCGAACGATTGAACGTAGGTATTAAGTGGAGCCTTCTGTAGGCTACTGTTTGGACACAGTTTGAGGTAATGCGATTTTGCATGGCACTTGTAGGCATTCGACTTAAGTAAGGATTGCTAACATACGAACATACGATTCTTGACGCGCCTTTGCTGTGCAAATATGTACCTAAGAGAAGCAAGTCAATCAACAGATGAGAGCACGTCAACATAGTCGATCCCTTCTTCTTTACATAACACATCCTACTGAATTACAACCTCTGATTTATTGTTGTATTTACTTATATTTATTGTATATGATACATAGATGCCAAAACCGGAGGGTCTTGATGGACATCAATAGTTATACTGTGGGAGATTTGATATAGGAATATCCCGAAATGTTTTGGGAAGGAGGTGCAAGTTTATGTTTTGGTGAGTGTGAATGCGAATACAGTTCGAGTTGACGATGTACTTTTCAAAGGGGTGCAGTTAGGTATCTTTATTGATTCTCAAGGGTGCAGTTAGATATATTTGTTAATCCTCAAGGGTGCAGTTGGATTTCCTGGTGAGATTCACCCCCAAAGTTCAACACTTCCCGATTCATACGTGTTACACTACTGTGTCCTAAACATATACGTAAATGTACGACTATCAAAATGTTCTTTCTCTGAAATGCATGCATATTGTATCGTGGACCATCTTGTATCAAATACAACCGCGGCCCAAGTAGTAGTATTGTTTTACATCAGCAGTGGTATCCAAGTGATGACACGAAATGGTCACAATATGAAACTAATTTAATTACGAACGATTATTGTGTACTGTTAAATGTCCTAATAATGATAAACACATGGTGACGTTAGCGTTTGGAATATTGTTGGAGCCTCGTTTTTGTCATTCCAATTTTTCGATCCGTCGACAATATTAATATACGACGTATTACATATTTATGACATACGTAGTAAGATTATCAGAAGAAGCATTGTTGCTACTAGTTATTTATCATATCACCAGGTGTTTTATTTTATGGGAGTTATTTTGTCTACACTCTGTTCGACTTCCTCTGTCCGTTGGGTGACGCCAATATTTTGGCTTTTGCTATTGATTTACGATTGTAATTTATTGTATATTCCCCAGATGTCAGCATTGAAATGACGGAATAGTTGTTATACCTTCTGCTTGTCTTACCATTTGGAGATTAATAATATTGAACCTTTTCTTTACAGTGGCAAGTCATCGAGCAAAATGCACATTTCTAAAACGAAGGATATGCTGAGGTCAACCTCATATATCAGATATCACTAAGTGGGTAGATGATGGATCACCAGTAGATATCATATACTTAGATTTTCAAAAAGCTTTCGACAAAGTGCCACATAAAAGATTACTGCTTAAACTAAAGGCCCATGGCATAGGAAATGGTATAATTAACTGGATAGAAAAATGGCTGATTGAAAAAAGACAACGGGTAGTTGTTGATGGGAAGGCTTCAAACTGAAAATCAGTTTTGATTGGGGTTCCACAGGGATCAGTACCTGGGCCAGATTATTCTTAATATATATAAACGATTTGGACGATGATATAGGTAGCAAGGTGTTGACATTTGCAGATGATACAAAAGTGTTTAAAAGGATTAAAAGTGATGGAGATAGACAGCATTTACAAGATGATCTTGACAGGTTGATCAAATGGTCTGAAAAATTGCAAATGTTGTTCAATTTTGGGAAATGTAAATGCCTTCACACAGGACATGGGAACGAATATGTATAATATACAATGGGGGGACTGTAGTAAGTACTACTGTAACATAAAAAATACTTAGGGCTGACAATTAGTGCTGACATGAAGGTTTCAGAGCAGCTTCAAAAGGAAATCAAATGATTAGGCGAAATATAGCATATAAAGAAAAAACCTAATAATACCGCTGTACAAAACAATAGTTAGGCCTCATTTAGAATATTGTATACAAGCGTGGAGGCCATACCGCAGGAAGGACATAGATAGGCTAGAAAGAGTACAGAGGAGAGCAACTAAAATGATACCAAAACTGACGGATCTTAGTTATGAAAAACGCCTAAAAGAATGTGGTTTAACAACATTAGAGACCAGGAGATTGAGAGGAGATCAAATAGAAGTGTTTAAAATATTGAATGTTTACACAAATATTAATATAAATATGTTTTTTTCAGTTAAGAAAGATAGAAAGCCTAGAGGACATGAAGTTACATTAGTAAAGGAGGAGTGTAGATTAGACGTAAGAAAGTTCTCATTTTCACAAAGGACTCTGAATAAATGGAACATATTATCTGATGATTGTATGGGTGCTAGTAGTGTGAATATGTTTAAAAATAAAATCGACACGTATCTCAGAAGGGCTGGATATATGTAGATAAAAGGGTTGGACACTCGATAAGCCAAAGGGCTTCCTTGTCCACCTGCCATCTAGAGTTAATTCTCTGGATGGCAATCTTGTTAAATTTTTTTAAAGCCTCGACATCTGTGAGGAGATTTTATAAGACTATTCCCAATGTTAGCGAATTAATATATATGCATACATATATATATATATATATATTATATATAATTTATTATATTATATATATATATTATCTTATATATATATATATTATGTATATAATTATACATAAATAAGTATATACATACATACGTGTGTGTGTTCGTGCGTGCGCGCTTGCGTGCGTATGTGCGTGCGTGTGTGCGTGTGTGTGTATGGTAATATTTATTTACATTAATGATTATTGTGGTGATTTTCATTATAGTTTTGGTAACGTTTGTGTTGTGTATTGTCTATAGACAGGCATCAAGGTGAGGTGGCGATGGCTGTTGCAACAATCACGACAAAAAATAACACAAATACGACAAAATTTTCAGTGACAACACCTATACTATTTAAAAAAAAAAACTCCATCGGAATGAGTTGCTATGATAGTCAATATAAACTTATTGTTACTATTATGTAATTAACACAAATAACCATATATGTTCGTTGTACGTTACTTGAATTTTTTTTTTATTATCAAACTATAGTAATTATAACGGAGCTGCACTCCAACGCTAAACATTTTCCTCCTCTGGCGTCTTGGTCTTGATAGAAGTGTATGTGGTCACGTCATGTTATTAATCAAGCACAGTAGTTTTTTATATAAAATGTTTCCAATAATATTTAAGCTGTTCAAACATGCATCTGCACGACTATATCAAATGTAAGTAGTCGCGTGAATAAAACGACACGTTCATTATAAACAAGAGGGCGACTTCATAGTTTCCAATATTAAAGATTATACAGCAGTTTTGGTTTTATATTTCTTCCAATTTAGCATCAGCATCGACGCTGGTGGCTTGTCCCGCCAGAAAAAAATATTCATGTGGAGAATCCTGGAATGCTAGTTCCTCAAGCAGTGCAACCACGTTGTTGTGCACAAACACTTCCACACTTACAAACATTTCAATTCACGTTCAGGTCGGTCTGAGCATATCATGTATCGTCGTTTAGGTTAACAGGATTAATCAATCCGCAATAGTGTGTGCGTGCATGTGCGTGCATTAGTGCATGCGAGCGTGCGTGTGCGGGTGCATGTGCGCGTGTTTGCATGCATATGCATGTGTACGTGCGTGCGTGCATGTGAGTGTTCATACATGCATATATTTTAATAACAATCTTGTTGTATCATATCCTGCGTAGAAGATATAAGTGGTTGGTTAGCTGTCCCCTGTAGAGTGACGACTGAACTTTTCAGGCTAAGGTACATAACAAGAGTAGATAGCCGCAAAAAAGGTCAGTTACCATATCAAAGGTATCTAATATAAACTATTCAGGATCCGTACGCCATTATCCTCTGAAAGAGTGACCCGTGAAATTCCGTGTTGGTGTAATGCGTGATTTCTTTTCGAGCACTTTGAGATGGAACTTGTTTGTCCCTTGAATACTCACACCCATAACTTACGTACTATTTTCTTGTAACTTACGTGACGGAGATGAAACGGTGACATGCATTCCCCTTTGTGGTTAATCTAGTTATGTGTGTAGCTTAAGATCAGCCTAGCCTTCGTGAAGATTTGTAACATGCAGGACACCTATTTAGGGTTAGACCACAATAAGGATCTTTTTGCCGAAAGAGTGCATTTCAAGTACCGTTTTGTGGTGATATGCGTGAATTTTTTTTGATCACTTTGACACGGGACATGTTTGTCTCGTGAATACTGAATATACTACTGCATTAGACAACAAAAAACACCAAACGGGAATGACTTTTTTCACACCCATAACTTACGTACTATTTTCTTGTAACTTACGTGACGGAGATGAAACGGTAACATGTATTCCCCTTTGTGGTTAATCTAGTTATGTGTGTAGCTTAAGATCAGTCTAGCCTTCGTGAAGATTTGTAACATGCAGGACACCTATTTGGGGTAAGACCACAATAAGGATCCTTTTGCCGAAAGAGTGCATTTCAAGTACCGTTTTTTGGTGATATGTGTGAATTTGTTTTGATCACTTTGACACGGGACATGTTTGTCTCGTGAATACTGAATGTACTACTGTATTAGACAACAACAAAACATCAAATGGGAATGAATTTTCACACCCATAACTTACGTACTATTTTCTTGTAATTTACGTGACGGAGATGAAACGGTAACATGCATTCCCCTTTGTGGTTAATCTAGTTATGTGTGTAGCTTCAGATCAGTCTAGCCTTCGTGAAGATTTGTAACATGCAGGACACGTAATTGGGGTAAGACAACACTAAGGATCCGTCCGCCGAAAGAATGCACTTCAAATACTGTTTTGTTGTGATATGCGTGAATTGTTTTGATCACTTTGATATGTGACATGTTTGTGTCGTAAATACTGAATGTACTACTTCATTAGACAACAAAAAACATCAAATGGGAATGAATTTTCACACCCATAACTTACGTACTATTTTCTTGTAACTTACGTGACGGAGATGAAACGGTAACATGCATTCCCCTTTTTGGTTAATCTAGTTATGTGTGTTGCTTGATATCAGTCTGGCCTTCGTGAAGATTTGTAACATACAGGACACCTATTTGGGGTAAGACCACAATAAGGATCCTTTTGCCGAATGAGTGCATTTCAAGTACCGTTTTGTGGTGATATGTGAAAATTTTTTTTGATCACTTTGACACGGGACATGTTTGTCTCGTGAATACTGAATGTACTACTGTATTAGACAACAAAAAACATCAAGTGGGAATGAATGTTCATACCCATAACTTACGTACTATTTTCTTGTAACTTACGTTACGGAGATGAAACGGTCCCTTTGTGGTTAATCTAGTTATGTGTGTAGCTTAAGATCTTGAGGATGACATTAATGAAGTTATAACAAGAAATAATATCTCTGATGACGAGTTTTCACTGATGCATTTAAATATCCGTAGCTTGCCAAAGAACATTAGCAAATTGGGTGATTTCTTGTCACTGATCGATAACAGGTTCTCGGTCATCGGTCTAAGCGAAACTTGGTTACATAATGACAATCTTGATCTGTATGAATTGCCAGAGTACAAAAGTATACATTTGACTAGACCTTCCAAGAAGGGAGGTGGTGTATCCTTATATGTTCGTAAGTCCCTTGAGTGTACTGAATTACCAGAAATGAGTGTCATAACTGAATATCTGGAATGCGTTTTTATTGAAATCAAGACTCGGTCTAAGACATGCAATAACAAAACAACTGTAGGTGTTGTCTATTGACCACCTAACACAAACATTACTGCTTTCTCAGAACATGTTATCAATATTATACAAACTCTCAAGGTTGATAATAAACAGTGTTACATAATGGGTGACATTAACATTAATCTACTTAATTATGGTAGTCACACGGAAACTCAAGATTACATAGATGCAATGTTCCAACAGGCATTTATACCCCTTATCAGCAAGCCTACTAGAATAACAACAACAACTGCCACTCTCATCGATAATATATACAGCAATGATTTAATTAGTGCAAATTATCAATTGCATGGAATAATATATACAGATATTTCTGACCACCTACCAATATTTTTGCTCACTAAACATACTGATAGCACAAAGGTAGAAATGACAATAGCGACTAGAATATAAAATGCGCAGACTACTGCTACATTCAAAGAGAGTATAGATAACATATGCTGGGATGACGTTTATGTATGCAGAGATCCACAAGAATGTTATTCTGTATTCATTAATGAGATATTAGTTGCATACAATAATTCATTTCCGTTAGCTAACACAACTATTACGAAAAGAAAACATAAACCGTGGATTACTATGGGACTCCGACACTCCATTAGAACTAAAAACAAATTGTATATGTATTACTTGAAAAAACCGACTGTCTTCAATGAAACTAATTATAAAAGATATATAAATAAATTAAATTGTCTTATTACTGTAGCAGAAAGAGAATAATATCGACATGAGCTTCAACAGCATAAGGGTAATTAAAAAAAAACTTGGATAGTCTTAAAGAGTATCATAGGAAGGAAGGAAGCATTTTTATCTAATGACAAATTACTAATTGACGGTAAATAAAAAAAAAATACATAGCTGATACATTTAATGAATATTTTACAAGTATAGGTCCAGAACTGGCTGATAAAATACCAGTCATATCAGAGAGACCTGATGACTACCTCCAAGGAGTCTATCAAAATTCAATGTATTTGTCGCCAACCACACCAGATGAGATAAAGGGAATTATTAAGAATTTTAAAAACTCTAGTCCTGGATGGGATGGCATAAAACCTATTATTGTCAAACAGGCCTTCTCCAACCTACTTGATCCTTTAAGTTACATTGTAAATTTATCATTTGATCAAGGATATGTTCCTGATCAACTAAAAATAGCTGATATAGTTCCTGTTTTTTAAAATGGCGATATATCATTAATTAATAATTACAGGCTTATTTCTGTCTTGCTTGTATTTTCAAAGGTTTTTGAAAGATTAATGTACAATAGATTAATGAATTACGTAATGAAACATAACATCTTGTCTAATTCCCAATTTGGATTTAGGAAAGGATATTCTACTGATATGGCTATTTCACTGCTAATTGACAAAATTAGTAAAAGAGCACGTAATTGGGTTATTTATGGATTTAGCCAAAGCCTTTGATACCGTTAATCATAATATATTATTGAGAAAATTAACACATTATGGAATCAGAGGAAATATACTCCAATGGATTCATAACTTTTTAAGTAACAGACAACAACGAGTAAAATTCTATGGAACAAAATCTTCCCTTAAAAACATAACATGTGGTGTTCCGCAGGGTTCAATTCTGGGACCTTTACTCTTTCTTATCTATATAAATGATTTATCTACTTTATCTGACACAACGTTTACCATTATGTTTGCTGATGACACGAGCATCTTTATATAAGGCAACAATATAGATGAAATGGAAAATGTTCTGAACTCTGAAATAAAAAAACTATCTTTATGGCTTAACATTAATAAACTTTCTTTGAATATACAGAAAACTCACACAGTGACCTTTAGTAATACGATCAGTATAAGAGAGAGGTGTAATAACATTTGCATAGACGGCATACAAATTAACACTGTACATGAGATAAAGTTTTTGGGTTTGCTTATAATACATTGAATTGGAGCACACACATTCAATATATATCAAACAAAATTTCTAAGAATATAGGTATTATAAAAAAGGTGACAAACAAATTAGATAACAAATCATTGTTAAACCTGTATTACATGTTTATATACCCATATATTACTTATTGTAATGTCGTCTGGGGAAGGGCCCCGAATATATACCTTGCTAAAATTCATTTACTCCAAAAACGAGTTTTGCGTGTAATAAGTCATGTAGGATTTATTGATCATACGCAGCCTTTATTTACATCTTATCAAATAATGAATATTTATGACGTAAATAAATATATATGCTGTATTCTAATGTACAAGCATAATAGGGGTATGTTGCCAGATATATATAATGATGTATTTGTCCTGCAAATATCCACACATAAATATAATACAAGGCAAGAAGTAACATATAAAATACCATACTGCAAGACTAATTGTAGACAACTGTCTTTGGCTTATGTTGGTCCTAAAATCTGGAATACATTTATTACAAATAACTATTTACAATATTGTACATCTCTTCATATGTTCAAACAAAGGACCAAGCGTCTAATTCTAGCAAACATATGTTAAATGCTGCTTTAATGTAATTTTGTCATGTTAAGATGTACCCGGTGTTCAGTGTTACGGTACTCGTGTAATGTTGTCATGTTAAGATGTACCTGGTGTTCAGTCTTACGGTACTCGTATAATGCATTATTAAATAATTAGTTAGTTTATTATGTTTTTGACACGAATCATAGTTTTCATTTCAAATATGACATGAATAAGGAACACAAGCAATGTGTTGCTTCGTTCCATTTGTTACGTAATGTATACATGTTTCATATTACTGCTACATCTGTGCTATACTTAACATTATGTATCAATACAGATTATTATTATTATTATTATCAGTTTAGCCTTCGTGAAGATTTGTAACGTGCAGGATATCTATTTGGGGTAAGACCACAATAAGTATCCGTCCGCCGAAAGAGTGCACTTCAAACACCGTTTTGTGGTGATATGCGTGATTTTTTTTTTATCACTTTGATATGGGACATGTTTTTCTCGTGAATACTGAATGTACTACTGCAGTGCACAACAAAAAACATCAAATGGGAATGAATTATACACACCCATAACTCTTGTAACTTACGTGACGGAGATGAAACGGTAACATGCATTCCCCTTTGTGGTTAATCTAGTTATGTGTGTAGCTTGATATCAGTCTAGCCTTCGTGAAGATTTGTAACATGCAAGACACCTATTTGGGGTAAGACCACAATAAGGATCCTTTTGCCGAAAGAGTGCATTTCAAGTACCGTTTTGTGGTGATATGCGTGAATTTTTGTTGATCACTTTGACTCGGGACATGTTTGTCTGGCCCGGATTACAAATGATATGTGAACTTGTTAACGTATTCAAAATAAGTGCATTTTAACAAAGATGTACAACGACAAAGAACAATCCACAGAATTGAGGATGTGTCTTCGTGATTGACTAATTATTAACACCTATGCCAGCCACAATGTTTCAGAGTGTTGTCGTTTA